>JANAVB010009398.1:4289629-4293132 GCA_029216955.1 Iris pallida | reverse complement strand
TTTTCTCTTGCAGAGGATGGGCCTTGAGGCACGGTTCCAGGTTATGTGTGCCCAGCGGAGAGCTCAGGGAGCAGGTTATGCAGGAGGCCCACAGATCTCAGTACTCTATACACCCTGGTGCCAACAAGATGTACCGAGATCTGAGGGAGCATGTTTGGTGGTACGGGATGAAGCGGGAGGTAGCTCGCTTCGTAGCTAGGTGCTTGGTCTGTCAGCAGGTCAAGGCAGAGAGGCAGAGGCCTGGTGGATTGTTGCAGCCATTGCCCATTCGAGTGGAAGTGGGAGTATATCACCATGGATTTTGTATCTAGATTGCCGCGTACACCAGAAGGGAAAGACGCGATTTGGGTCATCGTTGACAGGTTGACCAAATCGGCCCACTTCTTGCCATCAGGGTGGGTACGTCTACAGAGGCTTGCAGAGATGTATATGCGGCAGATAGTCAGGATTCATAGAGTTTTGATCAGCATCGTCTCAGATCGGAATAGTCGTTTTACTTCCATTTCTGGCGGAGTCTGCAGACTAGCTTGGGTACTCAGCTCAAGTTTAGTACTGCATACCACCCCCAGACGGACAGACAGTCAGAGAGGACTATTCAGACACTTGAGGATATGCTGCGGACGTGCGTCCTGGACTTTGGAGGTTCCTGGGAGGATCATCTACATTTGGTGGAGTTTGCTTACAACATAGTTTCCAGGCCAGCATTGAGATGTCACCTTTCGAGGCTCTGTACGGGCGTAGGTGTCGTACACCCTTATCTTGGATGATGTTGGTGAGCGAGCTTTACTGGGGCCAGAGATGGTTGTTGACGCAGTCGAGAAAGTGAAGCTCATCAGGGACAGACTTCGCGTGGCACAGGACAGACATCGGCACTGGGCTGATAGCCACCGGAGGCCGTTGGAGTTTGAGGTACAGATTAGAGTAGGATTAGATTTAGGTTTGTTTGTTTGTGATTTTGATCATGTTTGATTATTTAATAATTGAGACCTTGCTTGTGATTAGGTTGGAGACCAGGTTTTCTTGAGGATATCTCCGACTCGTGGTACGATACGTTTTGGTGGAGGCGGGAAGCTTAGCCCGCGCTTCATCGGCCCTTTCGTTATCAGCGGGAGAGTCGGTGACGTGGCATACAGGCTAGACTTGCCACCGTACTAGTGGGGGTCCACAACATATTCCATGTATCACAGTTGAGATGGTACGTGGCTGATCCTAGCCATGTGCTCGATCATTCGGAGATTGAGGTTGGGCCTTCTCTCAGCTATCCAGAGCAACCAGTGGAGATACTGGATCGACGGGAGAAGGTTCTGAGGAACCAGGTGATACCCTTGGTATGCGTCGCATGGAGCATCATTCTCCAGGAGAGTCTACCTGGGAGCGGGGGATGAGATGTGCGAGCGTTACCCATATCTTTTTGGACCGTGAGGTATACTTTCTATCCTTCTCATCAGTTGCATTTAGCCTTTCAATTTCGAGGACGAAATTCTTTTAAGAATGGTAGATTTTTTACTACCACATTTCTAGTTTGAGGCTATTTTTGTCATTTTTAAGGTTATTTTAATTTATTATAATTTATTTAAATTTATGGGAATTTTTAGGATTTATTTTAGAATTATTTGAATGATGGTTGACTAGGTTGACTTTGACTAGCATTGACCTTGGTAGACTAACCTAGAAGCTAACCCTAGTTGTGTTTGGACTTGGTTAGGTCATGTAACCCTAGTTAGACTAGAGTTAACACATGGTTAGTCATTAGACTCAAGTTAACCATAGAATAGATAAGTCATGAGTCATGACTTGTGGTTTTGAACCATTGATTTTAACTAAGCCCAAATCCCATTAGCTATTGCCAAACCCTAACCCTAACTTAGTGTGGCCGGCCAACCCACCTAGGGAATCCCACCCTATAAATACTCTCCTCCATTTAGGACTAGCCTCTTTTAGGAAAAAACAAGTTTAAGGAAAAGATATTTTTCGAACTTCATTAATTCATAGAAATTCCTTTCTAATTCCTTTTTCCCTCAAATCAATTGCATTAGATTCTAAATCACCTATACTTGCTGTCCATGGTGTTTAATCTCAGCTTTGAGACAATTTGGGGCTATTTGCTAGCAAGGAGAACCCCCCTATTGAAGCTTTTCTTGCATTTGGATACCAATAGGTAAAACTATCTAAACACCATTAAAATTCTAGTTTCTTTGCATATTTGGAAAGCCCTAGGTCTACCCTAACTATAGGTATACCTAAACCTAGGTTTTGTGTCCATTTCGTGTCCTAAATGGACACGTATCAGTCCCTACATATAGGTGTTTGATGAAATGCCCCAAAGGGCATTTCGATTTGGTTTTCAAATTATTTTTGAATAAGAATTATTGATTTGGTGTGGCTTGTGGATTTCTGTTGGACTGGGATTGAATTAGTGTCGTGTCGTATCGATTTGGACACGCGAACACGCGATACAGACACTGTGCACGCTGTCCTGCTACTCGGGGCCAATTGCTCACTGGGTAGGACACGAGGACACGTGAAACTTCATGGACACCTTGGGGCGGTGTCTGACATGCCACATATCAAGTTTTAGATGACCACGTGGCGTGTCGAGGGAGAAATCATCATCGTACTGATTTTTGCACTGACCGTTCAGTCGTTTAATCGCGTTCTCATACGCGTGTTTGGACACGTCTGTGCGACTCGACACGGCGGTGCAGGATGACACGTAGGTAGCCCTATGTGTGGCGAACCTAGGGTTGTGGGCTCGTGTCCTGGTTTGGTCTGTGTCGGGTGCTCGACACGCGTGCACTTGTGCACGAGACTGCACTGGTTTATTGTCCAATTTTGTGCTGTTTTAGGTTTAATTGAATTGGACACGTCGTGTCACGTTGTGGACACGAGACACCCTCTGAGACACGAACACATTCTATATTTACATTACCAACCACTAGTTATACATATTAGTTTGTTTTTATGTGTCAAATTCCATTTACCCAAATTTCTGATACTAGGTTGTATTTCCTGTATTTTTCCAGTTTCTAAATCGAACTTTGGCAGTCTAATTAACCTATTTAACTGATGTTAATTATTGGTTTTATATCCTAAAATAGTTCTCCTACATGTTTCCTAACTGTGAGTCGATTTTGGGTGATTTTCATTTAGTATTGGTTTTGATTTAGGGACTTGAATGTATTGAACTGTAAACTGAATTGTAATCAACTGAATTCCTATATCTGAGCATACAACATTGTTTCCCTGTTATTGAACACAGGCCAGACACTCACACAGGTTCCTAGTTCACTCCCCTCATGGACACACACACACACACAGTCACTCACACATACACCCTCTCATGTCTTCACACACACACATGTTTTCAGTCACAAATCAGTTAACCATTGCACTCTCTCACCCTTCAATGTTCACAGTTTTCACTCACTTGTACACACACACACACACACACACACACACTCACTTGTATACACACACACACACATTGCCTTACCTCTCACTAT
>JANAVB010009398.1:3704629-4287129 GCA_029216955.1 Iris pallida | reverse complement strand
AAAGTCAAAAATTCAAGATATTCATCATTTTGATGAGTTGTGCAGACAACAGATTGCGTAGACATCACTTTGTGCAGGTTGGTTTGCGCATGTTCCCAACTGCGCAGGCTGACGTGGCAGAAGTCATCATTGACTGAATCAAATCAGATCTTCCTGACAGCTGACAACACGAATAACGAGGAGACTGTTCATTTTTGATGCCGCACAGTGCTCGAGGGCGGCTGACAGGTGGCAGCGCAATCCGTGGTTGCGCAAACCATTCATGCGCTATCCGTGGTTGCGCAAACCATTCATGCGCAGTCTGAGTCTGCGCAAACCAAAGTCTGCGCAGTTTACTTTGCGCATTCTACCCAACATAACTACTGACCAGTTACATGTGGCATTCATGCCATCAATTGCTCATTACGTGTCAACTGTCTATGCACGATCATGCGCATTTCAATCAAATAATGCCATGTGTCTCAGATAGTTGGCCCACGATCCAATAACTGCCTGTGCAGTCCAGTGCTGCGCAAACCAGTTGCTGCGTAAATCAGCTTGCAGTCCAAATAACTGAAAGTTAGTTATTTTCAGAACTCTATAAATAGAGTTTCAAGTCTTCATTTCGAGGAGATCAAGATCAGAGATCAGAAATCAGAGAGTTCAGGAGTTCTTGCCAAAGTGCTGCTGCATTCTTCCGAGACTTTTGTCTTCAACTTCAGAGGCTTTTGCCTTCAATTTCCAGAGTTGTTTTCAACTTCAAAGGCTTCGTCTTCAAAGTTCACATCGTCCAAGGGATAAAGCAATCGTCATCAAGATTGGATTCCTATAGTTGTAATTTTCCCAGAATTCTTGTAATCTTTATTACAGTTTGTATCAATAAAGTTTTATACTTTTATTTTTGCAAACAAAATGGCGACTCTGCTGGGGATAACTTTTTCCTCCGACGAGGAAGTAGCAACTCAATGTGACGTAGCGTCTATCGGGAAGACGCAGAAGACGCTGGTTGTTAAGGTCAACCAGACAGCCTACGAGGCGATGCTCAACTCCAAGACCACTCCTCGTACTGCTGTCACTTCTGCCAAGAGCAAAGTGCACTCAGTTTGGGTCTCCAAGTCTGCTGCACAATCTGACAGTTTTGCCACCAAGGATGCTGTGCCAACTGTTGCACAATTTGCTAGTCAGACTGCTGCACAAACTGCTGTGTCAACTGTTGCACAGTCTGTCTCAGCAACTGCTGCACAATCTGTTGCAGTCAAGGCTGCACAGTCTGCTGCAACTGTTGTGCAAGCTACTTTATATGCTGCCTTGTCAAAACAGAAGACTCCTATGACTCTGGCACAATTGGCAGTGGCTTTTCCTGCGCAAAATAGCACTCCAGTAACTAAAATGCATCCCAAGCACTCTAAGACAAAGACTCCTGATGCTTCCTACCAAAGCTTCTAATGCACAAATGACTAGTGCACCTTCCACCCTTGCGCAAACCAAGTCTGTGCAATCCAAGAAAATAGCCTTTTGGCTAAATTCCCTTCTTCTTCCAATAAAAGAAGAGATTCTACTCCTCTTCCCAAACACCCTATTGCTTCTGCGCAATCCACTGAGGGTAGTCCTTTGACTATTCCTCCTTCTCTTCAAAGCAAAAGAAAAGGCCCATTGGTCTTTTCTCAAACTTCCTTGTCTCATGACTTGGAAGATAACAGAGGAAAATGATCTTTAGCTAACCCTTCATCTCAAAACAAGGGAAAAGGCCCTTTGGTCTTTTCTCAGTCTTCTTCAGTCTTTACTGAAGAGGATCCATCTCAATGTGTCTCGGCACCAATCAATTCAAGAACTCTGGCAAACAAGGATTCTTCTTTCCTTTATAACAAGAGTACTTGTACTAATCAAAGAGGTATTCTACCTACTCCGATAGCAGAATTTCAGGATCTCCCGACTCTCCAAATTTGTCGTTCCAGACAGGGAAAACTGTTAGTGTCTAAAACAGAAACTCCTGGGGTGAATTTGCTGACCTCAGAACTTATCTTAACCGATCCACTTCGGTAAAACGCAAACAGCCGATGCCGAAGGTCAAACATCATCAGAAACAAATCTCCAAGGTCAAAAATCCTGACACTTATGCCAATGAAGTAGTACTTCCCTGTATACTCAAGGGACTAAACATTTGAAGAATCGGAATCATGTTCCAAATGTTATCAAAGAACAGATCCCTCGGAACTTTCCTCGTCCTGTTGTAGATCTTCGAGAACATCTAAGACAAAAACAGGATAATGTCTCAATATCTCCATCTCAACCATCTGATCATCACTGTAATCATAAAGTCATCATCCAATGCTGTTGTCAAACGACAAAACGATCTGTCTTCGATCGTTTAACTTTTGCTAAATCTGAACCTATGTCAGAAGAAGACGAAGTTTTGTATGCTTCTGTTAATATGACTTCCCGAGGCTCTGAGGGTAAAAGATGCTCTAAGCATGGTAGACTCCGCAAGCCAAGCCAACGGTATTTGGAATTACTTCAAGAATCTTCCGAAAGAGTATTTCAACATACCCGTTCTCAAGCCGAGATACAATCGGTCAAAGGAATCTTCCTCAAAATCCTTCAAGTCATCTTCCTGTTTCCCAGTCAGGAGATGATTCGTTCTCTGATTATGATGCATACAGTGAAAGTTCTGAACAAACAGTATCTTCCACTGTGCCAAGGGAAGTGACGGCTTATGTTGTCACCGATGATCCAGATGCTTCAACCTCCGCAAATCAGGAACAGCGAATTGCTGCACTTGAAGACAAATTAAAACCATGGCTGAGATGGTTGCTAGTATGCATTCCATCATTGTAGCACAGCATGTTACACCACCAACTGCACCTATTAGTAGTCCAGAGATCATAGCATCTTCAATACCTGCTAATACTGGGCTGGGGGTAGTGCCTCCCCAAATGCCTCCTGTACAAGTGCAAGTACAAACTACGCCTAGCCAGTCAGGAGCTGGGGGTAGTGCTTACAACACTGTTCCTCCTCCTATCACTACAACTCAACCTGCTCCTTCTTCTTCATCAGAAGACGCCAATGAAGCTGTCAAACTCTTACGAACCCAGTTTGAAGCATTTAAAGAGAAAGACAATCTACAAAGGTTGGGGATTAACAGCCCTATCCGGTTGAATGGAAGGACGTTCCGTTTCCCCTAAAGTACAAAATCCCTACAATCTCTCTGTTCGATGGCAGTACTTTCCCGAGTCAATTCATCAATCATTTTGAGGTAATGACTGTTCAACTTCAGCCAAATGACGCTCTTCTTACCAGAGTGTTCGTCGGTTGTTTAGCCGACGTAGCATACGACTGGTACAGAAGTTTGCCCGATGGTTGCATCACATCCTTTTCAGGTCTCAAACAAATCTTTCTGGAACGGTTCTATGAAGGATTTAATGATATGACTATGTCAGCTCTCAACAAAATCAAACAAAAACATAATAAACTGCTGAGAGCTTTATTGAACGGTTCCGCCGTGAAGCTTTGAAAATGCCTCCAGGGACTCCAGCTGCTGTCACTATTGATACTTGTAAGGCAAATCTTTTACCTATTCAGTATGTGGACGGGATCTACCCAATTCCAAGATTGGCCCTCATTCATCGTCAACGCCAAAGCTGCTGAAGTGAGTGCTGACAAGTTCAAACAATTGGGGGTACAAATGTCTAACCCTGATCGCGATGAGCATCAAAATTCAGGTGGTGGCAATCGTCAGAACAATCGCAAAGCGAAAGAGACTTTGAACATTAACTTGAACAAAAATAAAGAATCTTTGGCTGTCAATGTGGCCCCACCTACATCTACTCCTACTCCTTCTGCACCTCCACCGAGGGAACCTCGTCCGAAGGTAGAATATTCCTTTGACGAAAATGACACGACAAGTATCTTTGAATGTCTACTCAAAAGCAATAAAATTCAACTCCCTGATCTAAAGAAACCTGATGAAGTCAATAAAACTGATCATCCCAAGTATTGTGTCTATCACCGATTTATTACATCCTACTCGAGCATGCTATGTGCTCAAAGGTAATTCAAGAGCTTGTTAATGCTGGTGTAGTCACTTTGCAACAAGATGAGAAGACTGTTACTGCAAATATGGTTTCAGTCCAATTTGGGGATTTTCCTCCACAGATGATACAGCATGGTGTCATTCCAATTCCTAAAGCAACCCTTGAGATTGAGAATCTCCCGCTTCCATCCAATGAAGGTCTTATTCCCTTGTCTCTTGACAACGGTGAAATTATAGATCCATCCTGATCTTGCTCCAGAATTTGAGATATCTTCCAAGAAGAAAACTCGGTCTAAAGGCAAAACCAAGATTTGCAATATGGTATCTTTTGATCCCATTGTTGACGAAGAGATTCTGTTAGGCACCAGATCAGGGAAAGCTCATTTGAAAGATCATTCTGAAGGTCAAAAGGATCCTGCTTCTTCTTTCGAACCTGCTCCGACACAACCTGCATCTGCTGAAGAGGTCCCTTCTACATCTTCACCAGTTGTAGTATCAATTCCTCCTAAGCCAACAACGGCTGACAAAGGCAAGCAATAAGTTCGATTTGACAAACCTCTAAAGAAGTCATCTCCTACTGGGCTTGAGAAGCCTTACAACTTTGATATATTAGCTCAATTAGCCAATACACCAGCTAGGTTGTCAATCTTTGAACTTTTGCGTCTTTCCAAAGAGACACGAAACTCTAAGTGAAGCTTTGATGCAGGCTGAAACTTGCTTAACTCTTCTCAAGAAGCCAGAATCAGAAAGTCTCTTGTCATCACTGTCATAGCGTCTTGGAACTGATCCCAAACATTACCTTTACTCAGATGATATGCTAATGAAAATAATAGACATGATCGTCCTCTTTACTATACAGGATATGTAGATTCAATGAAGGTTGATCGTATCCTGATAGATCCAGGGTCTGCACTTAGTATTATGCCAAAGACAATGCTAGATGCATTGAAGATTCCAGTGCATAGTCTTTCAACCACGATCACTACTATTCTGGGATTTAACCAAGGAAAGAGTGAACCTTTGGGCAAGATCCGCCTAAAACTCCAAATAGGCAGTCTTCGCACAAAGGTGACCTTTTATATCATTGATAATCATGGTTGTTCTTACAATGCTCTCCTGGGAAGGCCATTCCTCCATGAACAAATATCGTTCCATCAACTCTTCATCAATGCTTTAAATACGTTGATGACAAAGGACAAGTTCACAAGGAAGTTGCGGACCTTTATCCTTTCAAGGGTGTTGAAGCTTATTGCAACGATGCTCGTATACAAGGATGAATTTATGAAGGTGGTATTGGCTATGGATACTGAAAAGATCAAAAACAGTACCTCAAGATACTCTTATCATACCTATTAAGGGGAGTTTCTCATCCTCAATCTTCCAAGCCACTGGTTATTCACTTACCAGTTCAAAAGAAATCAGTTGATGCTGATGAAAATCAAAGGGAGCTCACCTCTTCTGAGCCACTTGTTATCGACTTACGTCGTAACAAAGACAAAAAACGCTCATTCCTTATGAGCCACTTGTTGTTGATCTAAATCGCAACAAGGAAAAAGAGAGCTCACCTCTTCTGAGCCACTTGTTATCGATCTCCGTCGTAAAAGCCTCCTCCACGTTCTTCTTCTCTCCCTCTTGTAATCAATTTGACCAAACCTGCTAAGGTTAAAGATCCTGTTGTAAATACTGATGTACAAATCAATAAAAAAGCACCTACTTTCCAGTATATTGATGTTATTTATTATACTAAAAGTTATTTGGATATGTTAGATAGCTTCCAATCAATTACACTGGGAGTCGTACAATCTCTTCAGACAGAAGTCTCGCTTGAAGATCCAGATGATTCTTACCGTATTCACCCTTCTTTGAAGAAAGGTGAAAGTCCAGCATTTTTATGTAAAAGACCGAAAACAAAGATTAACTATACGATGATAGCAAAGTTAACGATACGGGACGTCTCCAGTTCTATCGTTATAGTCAACAATCAAAAGACATCCTCTGAAAGATGGGTTACGACTTCAAGAGCGGCCTTAACTATGGTAAAGGTAGACGAACTCCCATTCGTACAACAGTTCCAAACGAAAATCACAAATGTATTATGACAGGACCAAGAAAGGTCTCGGATATACTTCTCCTCCACTGTTATCCCCAGCGGCTTCTGAATCAGATAGTGAAGAACGTTCTAGTTCTTCTGATTCCAGATCATGGGATTCCGATACCAGCATCGGTGAAGTCCATCGTATAATCGTATCTTCTAACATGGTCTCCGTTGAACTACCAGAAGGCTGTGATGAAGATGTTGAAGAAAGTCCGAAAACAGATCCTTGGGCTCAACATATGGATAACCAATGGGTACTTCGTTTTGAACAACGTGAACCTCCTACTGAAGATCAACTAATTCAAATTGATGTAGGGGAAAGAGAGTCACCTCGGCCAATCTTTATTAGCAAGAATCTTCCAGAAGCAGATAAGCAAGAGTTGATTCTTCTTATTAAATAATACATTGACGTCTTTGCTTGGAGTTACGAAGACATACCAGGTTTAGATCCCAAGATTGCTACTCACAAACTGAACATTCTTTCTAATGCTAAACTGGTCAAACAGCAACAAAGGCGATTTAAGCCTGAAATGATGGACACAATTGATGATGAAGTCAAGAAGCTCATCGCTTGTGGCTTTATTCGAGAAGAGCGGCATCCTGATTGGGTAGCCAATGTCGTCCCATTTTTGAAGAAAACTGGAAAAGTTCGAGTCTGTATCGACTTCCGAGATCTCAATGAAGCATGTCCAAAAGATGAATTTCCTCTTCCTATCACAGACGTCATGATTGACAATACTTGTGGGTTCGAAAGAATATCTTTTATGGATGATTTTCCGGATATAATCAGATCAAAATGCATCCTGAAGATGAAAAGTATACATCTTTCCGCACTCCTCGAGGAGTCTATTGTTACACAGTGATGCCATTTGGTCTCAAGAACGCTGGTGCAACCTACCAACGGGCTATGAGTACCATTTTCAGAGAACATCTTCGTAAAACAGTCGAATGCTACGTTGACGATATTGCTGTTAAAAGTCGTCTAAAAGAAGATCACATCCAAGATTTGAGAACAATATTTAATCTCATCATCAACATCAGCTCAAGATGAATCCACCAAGTCGTTCTTGGGTGTCTCTAGTGGCAAATTTTTCGGCTTCGTTATTACCTCTAAGGGTATACAGTGGATCCCGAGAAGATCAAAGCCATCCAAGAGATGCGTCCTCTACGCAACCTAAAAGCTACTAGGATTCCAAGGCCGACTTGCGTACATCAGGCGATTCATTTCGAACTTGTCTGGACGCTGCAGACCATTCACTCAACTAATGAAGAAGGGTGTATCTTTTGTTTGGACTGAAGAGTGTCAACGAGCATTCGATGATATCAAACAATATCTTATGAACCCACCAGTTTTGGTGCCACCTATCTCTGGTATTCCATTCTTGATGTATGTCCTGCTATGGACCATTCGTTGGGTGCTTTACTTGCCAAAAGAATAAAGAAGGCCATGAACAAGCTATCTACTATCTTAGCCAACTATGATTGGTGCTGAACATCGTTATAGTCCGGTCGAGAAAATACCTGGCTCTCATGTTTGTTGTGCAAAAGACGAGGCATTATATCATTGGTCAACTATTCATGTTATATCTCGAGTTAACCCTCTCCGGGTACTCATGAAGAAACCTAGTACACTTAATTCTCGGTTGGCTATATGGACAATCCTGCTAGCTCAATATGACATGGTATATGTTCCACAAAAGTCTGTCAAAGGTCAAGCGCTGGCGGACTTCTTAGCAGCTCATCCTGTACCTGAAACATCTAAACTCTATGACGAAATTCCTGATAAGACATTAGAAGTCAACATGATCTCCGAAGAGTTTCCAACATGGCGTCTATTCTTTGATGGTGCATCAAGAATTGGACCAAATGGTGCTATTGTGGCAGGTGTTGGAGTTGTTCTCGTTCTCTCCAGACGGATTAACTATCCAAGAGCCTACTCTTTAGATGAACCTTGCTCTAACAATGTGGCAGAGTACAATGCTTTACTTGTCGGCCTTCAGCTAGCTAAACAATTGAATGTTGAATATCTGGAAGTCTATGGTGATTCTAAACTGGTTGTGAACCAGGTTAGAGGAACCTATGAAGTCCGTCATCAAGACCTAGTGCCTTATCATGAAGCGGCAATTAATATAGCTACATCATTCAAAGCTTTCTTCATCGATTATGTTCGACGAGCTTGCAATACTGAAGCCGATGCTTTGGCCAATCTTGCAGCTGTCTTAGCCATCCCTATCAAAAGACATCAGGTGGTGGTTATTTCTAACCGAGAACTGTTCTGTATTGAAAATAATCGTAATATTGAATTTAGCAATCTTGCTGAAGTCAATGTTATTGATGACGATTGGAGAACTCTTTTTTGATTTCGTAGTACATGACATACTCCCTGAAGATCCTAAGGAGGCTACAAGCGTTCGACGTCGATCTCTACGATTCTATTACAATCAAACCACCAAAACACTCTATCGGCAAACTTATGATGGTCTTCTTCTACGCTGTTTAGCTGGTGATGAAGCCAAACAGTGTTGCGTGAAGCTCATGATGGCGTCTGTGGAGCACATCAACCTGGTCCTAAATTACAGGATCGTATCCGACGCATGGGTTACTATTGGCCCTCTATGGTATCAGATGCCATTGAATATGCAAGGAATGTCGTGCTTGTCAAATCCATGCAGACTTCATTCATCAACCCTCAGAATTCTTACACCCGACTGCTGCTTCCTGGCCTTTTGAAGCTTGGGGTATGGACATCATAGGTCCTATTAATCCTCCTTCTTCTAGAGGACATCGGTTCATATTGGCGATAACCGATTACTTCTCCAAGTGGGCTGAAGCTATACCTCTGGCTGAAGTCAAGACTAGCAGTGTCATCAACTTCGTTAAACACCATGTCATCTATAGATTCGGTGTACCTCGAAGAATCATTCATGACAATGGACCTCAATTCATTAGTCAGAAGTTCACTAGATTCTGCGATGATCATCGGATTAACAATGTTGCTTCGACGGCCTACAATCCTGCTGCTAATGGTTTAGCTGAAGCCTTTAACAAAACCATTATTAAGCTCCTTAAGAATTTGTATCCACTAACAAACGAATTGGAGCAAGAAACTTGGCGAATGTCTTTGGGCCTATCGAACTACAGTCCGCAATCCCACAGGCTTTACACCTTTCTCTTTGGTGTATGGCTGTGAACTGTCCTTCCTTTGGAGTTACAAATTCCTTCTTTAAGGATTGCTATTGCCAATGAGCTCACCACAGAAAACAATGACCTTCTTCGACTTCAAGAGTTAGAGATTGGATGAAAAGCGGTTAATGGCTCAACAGCATATTGAGTTATACCAAGCCCGCATCTCAAAGACATTTAATCATAAAGTGAAGGTCAGAGCCTTTCAGCAAGGAGAACTTATTCTAACGGTCAGACGTCCTATGACTATGACTCATATGAGCAAAGGGAAATTCGATGCGAAATGGGAAGGTCCCTATGTTGTAAGCAAAGTCTTCTCAAACGGAGCTTATCACTTTCAGAACTTGATGGTCGAGTTGCTATGATGCCTATCAATGGCAAATTCTTAAAGAAGTATTATGTATAATGTAAATACTTGTAAATTATCAGACAGAATCAAGTTCATAAATAAAATTCAAATTTTATTATATGATAGTACATATTAAAGGTCACTATCATCTTTTTCTACATTGGGACGAGGGCCACTGCCGTCCTTCTCAAAAATGCGGTCAGCAAAAGAGCCGAGAACCTCCTTGCTGGATCCCACAAGAAACTTGCAGGCGGCCATCCTCATGGCTTCTTCTTCTTTAGTCTTTCCTGGTTCGAGCAGGAAGTCCAAAATGTCCCGCGGTGGCTGGGGTACAGACGAACCTTGACCTACTTCTGCCTCCTTCGGCTGAATTGGATCGGCAGGCGATCTTCAATGCCCTTCTGAACCTTCGAGACAGTCTCAACCTTCTTAGATGCTTCTCCGGAAGATATTTTATGTTGAAGAGTAGAAGTGTTCGTTCCTGTCAGATTTCTGCTATATTTATAGACAGAAGTTCCTCAATTAATGAAGCGATACATTCACATGACGGTTCATCCGTTCATTTATCATTATCATTTGACGGTTCGTCCGTTCATTAAACACCTGACGGCTCATCCGTTCCTTTATCACCATCTGACGGTTCATCCGTTTATTAAACACCTGACGGTTCATCCGTTCATTTATTACACTCATCCGACGGTTCGTCCGTTCGTTAATATCTGACGGTTCATCCGTTCATCTATTTTGACGGTTAACCCGTTCATTTATTATCATTTGACGGTTAATTCGTTCATTTCAACATCATTTGATGATTTAACCGTTCTTTCATCATCTTGACGGTATTTCCGTTCATTCATTTCATATACATTGACGATTCATCATCGTTCATCTTCTACATCAGCAACTTGTCGTTTTTGATTAAGTCGTCAATAAATATCTCATATCTATCTATTATTTATATCTGAATAAGATATGCAATAAATGATGGAGCCACAACAAAATGTCCTTTATATCAAAAAAAATGAGACATTACAAAAATGCACTACAGCAACAAAACCCAAATACAAAATCAAGAAGGAGGGACAATCATTGTCAATTTGCTGCTTCAACGTCTGCAGCTCTTCTTCGTGTGTTGACGCTACTATCTTTCTTGCCTCCTCCATCCCACTTTCTTCATCAAAATGGGCATATCTACTGTCCTGCGAGTGATCTCTTCACCATGAGTGGTCTCATACTCATTCCTTTCTTCAATCAATGCATTAAATTGTTTAATCACCAGTTGGTGATTAACAGTTTCTTCTTCAAACTCTTGTTGGAGGCGAGTAATTTCAGCCTTCAGCTCAGCAAGTCGCCGTCCTTTGCTTTCAGCCACTAGGGTAATTGATTCTATTTTAGAATTATATTCAGCTGATTTTGCTGAATGAGCTTCTAACAGATTTTGAAGAGTTAACCTTTCCATATCAGCAGCTTGAGCCAGCCGCTCAAATTCAGCTTGTACTAAAGTCTACATCTTTCTTCTTGAGTTCTTTATACTTCTTGATGGAGACTTCTAATTCATCTAGTATATGTTCAAGGAGAGTGGCCTGAGCTTCGTCTCCTTGGTCTCTTATGGCTCTTATCAAGAAAGAAGTGGCTTCCTAACCATAATGAAGTCAGCCCCTTCTTTCTCTATCATTTTACGGACGAGAGATCCCAGCGACTCAAAGAAACATCGGGTAAATGACTGGACCACTTGTTGATTGATGGCCAGAGTTCCAGGAGTCGCTGCAACTCCTGATGAAGACGGGGTAACAGGTTGCTCGATTCTTTGAGGTTGGACAATAGGCTCTTTAAATAAGGGAGCCAGAGTAGAGCTGGTTGCTCCTCCTGCTTGATCTTCTGCAAAAGTAAATTATTATTTTACTAATTGATTGTTGATGAACAAAAAGATCAAATTAAGAGCAATGTTACCTTGGTTTGGTCTAACAACGAGTTCATTCCTTACTGGGATGGAATACCGTTGAACAGAAGTAGTCTCAGCTGCAACAGCCTGGCTGCTGCCCGCCTCAGAACCACAAGATAAATGATGACTACTGCTAATAACCACCGTTGGTATAGGCACCATAATCAGGTCCGTTGGAAGTATTGGCAAAGTCTCAAGATCTGCAAATGAAGATATTAGTTATCAGTTCATTTTAAAAAAGAAAAGATTGTTAAATCTCGTTTTATACCTTGAGGGTCGGTGGCGGAATTTTCTTTTAGCACACCTTCGTCGGCTACTTCTTCAGGAGATATTTCTATCTCAACATCGACAGCTTTTTCTGCAGATGCCTCCACTTCAATATCCTTTTTAGGATTTGGAATATCATCGACAGTATCAAGAATTGTATTCTTCATTATCCTTTTTAGGATCTTGTAAATACTCATCAACATTTTCGGATGAAGAACCTTCTTCGTCTTCTTCTTTTTCTTTCTTCTTACTTCTCTTTTCACTACTGCATTTCCACGCTAGTGGCAGCCTGATCTTCCTGCAAGTTATAACTGCAGTCCTCCAGAGCTGCAATCATTTTACGGTCTTCTTCCTCACGAAGAGTCCTAGGAGTAGGAGGAGTTGAGTAATATCTGCAATAGGAGAATGAGGTCGTACAACACTTTATTCTTCCTCTAAAATATGTTCTCTAGGCTTTTCAATTCTTGGGGCAAAATCTCCCCTCTGTTCATTCTCCTCGAGAGTTTTGCTCCCTGATTCAGAAGCAGGTGTGGGAGATGCCATTAGAAGTCCTGCAGCAGCATCTACTGAAGTCAGGAGTTGTATAAAAGAAGACTCTTCCAAGACTCTTCTGGTGACTACTCTTTTCTTTCTGTGTAGAGGCCTAACAGGACTCTCTACATTTTCTGGTTCTGCTTGCTTTTGCACGGAAGTTGGTGTAGTGACAACTTCTTGATGTGTCTCGGCCAATTGCCGAAATTGAGTTCTGGTAGTCACCTTTTCAGAAGAAACATCAAGAATCAATTTTTCTTCGCCACAGGGCAGGAGGCTCCTCTCTTCTTCTCTTTCTTCGCAGGAGATTTACCCACCTTCAGAGAAATACGAAGTGGTGCATTCACTTCTTGGGGGAATATAATATCCCTTGTAGTCTCCAGAGGTGCATCTGCCGGTTCCTGCGCCTCCTCATTTATAGGGATCGATAGAGTAATTCTCCCTCTTCTCAATCTTGTTGCAGTGGCGAAACTATCTGCGAGATTGAAATTCTCGGCAAAAGTATTCGCTGATGTGTAAAACACGGAGTATGTAAAAAGCATTCGAGGACCCTGAGGAGTAGTCCTTGCTGGCATGGAGAAAGTGGTTTTTGTATCACGGGCATTGTAATAAGCCCAAGCTCTAGCTCCGTCTATCAGATAACCTTTGCCTTGGAGGCAGGTAATTGCGTTCCCTACATGGAACTGATCATACCCAAACTGTCGAGCAAAACGGCTTGGGAGGTATGGTTCTAAGTAGCACTCTTCTTCGAATCGGTAGACCAAATGAGATGGTCGAATTGTCTTCAACCATTCAAAGCGACACGAGTTAGAGGCTGCAGTTTCGAATCCACCATATTCGTGGGCATCTGATCATACCCAGCAGGGAAAGGAGCGCAGCAAAAGTTCCAGCCTCTGTTCAGATTCAACATAAATCTACACTCAGATAAGGAAGTATATTTCCATTTTCCATCGGAATACCTTCGAAAAAACTGCCATCAACTGGTCCCATGCCAGGATCCATTAGAGTTGGATAGTGAAGAAGCAACCATCCAAACAAATATGTATATGGCAATTCTAAGCGAGGGAATTCTCTCTCTCCTTTCGCTTTCAACATCAAGTCAACATATAAACGAAGACTGGCGTTCAGCTTACAGGTCATTGCTGATAGTAAGTCCATTTTAGCCGAAGACTAGCTTAACAGCTGCAAACAAGACCCACGGTGAAAACGATCCACTGTACTGGATCCGGGAACTACGAACCTTCGCAGCCAGTATGTTAAAAATCCCGCCAATTGTGCTGCTTCTGACATGGGCCTATAGCCCATTCTCAAGTAACTTTCCAAATTGTCTCCTCTCTTCAAAGGAGGATATTCATGTCATCCATCACTTCTTTATCAAAGTGACCACTCTGTTCCATTAATTTTCTGACCTCTGTATGGCTCAAAGGTTTGAAAAAGGTTGGGTAGCATTTATCGTTCTCCTTGGTTTTCTTCTCTTCTATATGATTAAGAAACAGATATGGTAGCCACTTTGAAGAATAACAAGTATTGGCAGTGGCACTCTTGTAAAATAAAGAGCAGATCTTGTAATGGCACAATAGTTCTTCGAACACTGTCACCATCTCTGGATTCTCTTTCCTGAGCTTGTTCAACCCATCATTTGTTGGTACATACTCCTCATACGGAGCATCTGCCATGGGCAAGACCGAGATATACTTCATCTCGTGGAGTGCAAAGCCCATCTCTCCCCTGGGGTCATGAAAGTTCCGGTCCTGTAGTTGTATCTCTCAGCTAAGGCTAAGAACATATGAGGATTGGGAGCAAATCCATATACAGTGGCATGCACTGCTTCATACAGGTTGATTTGTTGGAGTCTGTCTTGGAATTTTCCCAGAATCCAATTCGCGATATAACTCCATCGCTTGTAGTCTGGATTCACCAATCCAGTCATTCTTATATCTTGCTCAGGATATTTTCCTTCAACCTTCGCAAACTCATTTGCGAATATTGGTGTCCTAACAGGCATTAGCATGGAAGAGTTCTCTGGTGGAATGCAGCCAGGTCTTAAGCCTCTCAGTAGGACACTATATCTGTTGGAAGAGCTATAAAACATATCCTTATGTTGTGGCTCCTTCTTTACGAAGATTTTTCCTGCCCGAGCATCCTGAAATAGAGTGATATTCCATTCCATCTTCCTAGGGTAGCTTGCATGAGCGTACCGTGACAAAGGAAGGCAGCGAGCGATGTCGGGTATAAAAAAAGATCTATCTTGCTGGTGAACTACCCTATCTTCCATCCTTGGCCTAGGCTGAGAGGCTCTCTCAAAGGCGTCACCGAATAAGAATAAGGGTTTCTTGTGAATTACAGCATCAGCTGATTCTAAAGGCTGTCCGTTCATCAAACACATCAAAGTTTTATTGTCCTGAGAAATCAATATAGCCTGACGGGAGGCCGGCAGATCATACTGAGGGTAATGGACATGAGACAGATCTTCTTTGTATTCAGACTCTGTAAGGGTTCCCACAAAATGTTCGTAATCTGGATCTTCATTGACTTCAACTGCATCAACAAAACAGATGAAAATTAGTCCAAGACAAAGATTCTATTTTTAAAAACATAAAACATTAGAGTGCGCAACCTCAGACTGCGCTGACATGATTTGCGCAACCTCAGACTGCGCTGACATGATTTGCCAACCTCAGATTGCGCTGACATGACTTGCGCAATATCAGTTTGCGCATCATAAAAGGATGCGCAAAATGGTTTGCGCTGATATCTGCACAACTTAATTGTTTGCGCTGACTTCCTGTCAGCACAAATCAACAATTTGCGCAAGAATGCAGTCTTCATAAAAATGAAGAACTGATAGTTGATGCAACCGAAACCCTAAAAAGGGTGGCGCAATATGAACTTATCTCTAAAAAGAGATGAGTTTCAAGGGAGTCGAATCACCCTAAGAAGGGGTTTTCGATCGGTTCAACTACCTCTCAGAGCAGGGTGCGGATTCGTGTCGGGAAGCTCGCCGTGCAACCCTGTCAGAAGACTCGGCCGGAGCTTTTCCTTCGCGGCGGCGGCAGCGGCAGCATTTGATCGTCGTGGGGCCATGACAATCGTCGGAGGAGGAGAACAGTGAAGGTTTTCTTCTCAAAAAGCTCGAAAGATTGCAAAGTAAAGAATTGAAAACGAAAAGAGGGGTATTTATAGTTTTTGAAATACGAAACGGATGCCTCGGATTGCGCCTAAACTTGTGGTCTATTCGCTTTGCGCAGACAGCTCATCATATTGCGCCAAATGATTCAACATTCAAAATTCAAAGTATTTTGAAATTTTGATTATAATCAACTTTCGAAAACTTTGAAGGGGGTCTTGTAGGTCCTAAAAAATCAAGTTGCATCAATCAACAAAGTCAAAAATTGAAGATATTCATCATTTTGATGAGTTGTGCAGACAACAGATTGCGCAGACATCACTTTGTGCAGGTTGGTTTGCGCATGTTCCCAACTGCGCAGGCTGACGTGGCAGAAGTCATCATTGACTGAATCAAATCAGATCTTCCTGACAGCTGACAACACGAATAACGAGAAGACTATTCGTTTTTGACGTCGCACAGTGCTCGAGGGTGGCTGACAGGTGGCAGCGCAATCCGTGGTTGCGCAAACCATTCATGCGTAATCCGTAGTTGCGCAAACCATTCATGCGCAGTCTGAGTCTGCGCAAACCAAAGTCTGCATAGTTCACTTTGCGCATTCTACCAACATAACTGACCAGTTACATGTGGCATTCATGCCATCAATTGCTCATTACGTGTCAACTGTCTATGCACGATCATGCGCATTTCAATCAAATAATGCCATGTGTCTCAGATAGTTGGCCCACGATCCAATAACTGCCTGCGCAGTCCAGTGCTGCGTAAACCAGTTGCTGCGCAAATCAGCTTGCGTCCAAAATAACTGAAAGTTAGTTATTTTCAGAACTCTATAAATAGAGTTTCAAGTCTTTTTTCAAGGGGATCAAGATCAGAGATCAGAAATCAAAGAGTTCAGGAGTTCTTGCCAAAGTGCTGCTGCATTCTTCCGAGACTTTTGTCTTCAACTTCAGAGGCTTTTGCCTTCAATTTCCAGAGTTGTTTTCAACTTCAAAGGCTTCGTCTTCAAAGTTCACATCGTCCAAGGGATAAAGCAATCGTCATCAAGATTGGATTCCTATAGTTGTAATTTTCCCAGAATTCTTGTAATCTTTATTACAGTTTGTATCAATAAAGTTTTATACTTTTGTTTTTGCAAACAGATACCAGGCGAGTACATTCTCTTATCATTTCATATCCTGTTTAGAATTATTTTTCTGCTTTAAATTACTTTACTTGATACTGTCACGTTGGTCACACGGATTAGTACTATATGGATCCCTTCTTGAGATGTTATCCTTCAGGAGCATCGGATATTACATGTTCTGTGCGTTTCACTTACATTGTGTATCACTATGCTTCATGGTTCATTGATCACTTGTGACATGTACTCTCATGATCACAGAGTCTCCTTGAATCTCCCATTTATGGGCATTCCTAGAATCACCCATTTATGGGCATACCATGTATCACCCCTCGTGGGCCATTGCATGGAATCATAACATAATATGGCTGGATCCTTGTGTATTGATTGGGGGTACGGGGGAGTAGAAGTAGACATATAAATAATATCCAAGTAGTGTAGCATCAGAATCTTTCCGTAGTGTAGCATCAGAATCTTCTATGACATTCACATATTTATATTGTACTCTGACTCACTAGCCACTGTTAGTTCTTTACTTATAGTAGATATTTCTATTACAGTTTCTCTCTGTTTACATACTGTATTTCTTCAGTTCATGTATCTTACTTTACTGTATGATTATATTTTCTAACCTGCTATGATCTGTTGAGATGTATTGTGCTCGCTCCTGTCCTGACTGGACCTGTTAAAAATATTACAGAGGACGAGAAGGAGGCCTGTGTGGATACCTTCTACGGGGCAGTCCTAGACGACACTTGTGAGCTGGACCCTCAGGAGGACCCAGCTCTAGCTGACGACTTTACCCCTACTGCCTAGACTAGCTTAGTTAGGCTTTATCTTACTTATGTTGTCTTGAGACTAGTTTAGTTAGACTTTATTTCTGTCTTTGAGATCTGGGTTGTATATATTCTTTCATATTCAGTAGCTGAGACCTTGTATTTTTGGATGTTTGCTGGGATGTTATCTTAAACTCTTCTGATCATCTATATTTCTTTGAGTTCTATATCATATCGTGCTTCTTCTTCCTTAGTTGTGATTGAGTTTACTTTCTGCTATGTCACCCCCATTCGGGGAGTATAAACTGCTTAGGATTATATTGTTAGATGTTTGACCTAGGACAGCGTTCTACCGCCGACACTGCGACGTAGGCTGGACGTACCCACGTCTCATGCCCTTACTCTAGGGTGCGGGTCGTGACAGAAATTAGATGCTGTGATGGAATTATTCTTGTTATTGATGACTAGACGGCTCACTACAGCTGTCAACGACAGTGTAGGCCGGGCATGCATCGGCCCGTACCCGATTATTCAGGAGCGGGGCGTGACAAAAACCAAAATCAATTAGAAAAACCCAAATTAAGTTCGAACAGAGGTGAGTCACCATGCATACGTGTCAGGGGGTCTATTTGTGTCCATACAGTCGAGAATTGTGTCCAATTCGTGTCCTAAAACCTGGTCGAACTCGGTGTCAGAGACAATACAGTGCACTGTCTCGTGCACGTGTGTCGAGCCCAAAAGGATACAACGTGTCCACCCATTGGTCTTGGGGTCGTGTCTATAGCTAGATTAGGTCTAGGACTTCGTGTCTAGGGGCCTGTATTGAGTCGGGTTCGTGTCGTGTCCTCACACGAGAGACGTATCAATGAGAATTAACATGTGCACAGTGACAGTGAGAAAATCATTGCGCGAGTGATTTCTCGAGATCCACTCGATAAAATCCTACAAACTTGATCAGCCTCGTGTCAGACATGTGTCCTACATGTCCACCAAGTTTGGGGCCAAACCATGCTGTGTCGTGTCCTACGTGAGCCCCGAGCAGCATGGGACAACACGAGCCTCGTACAGTGTCTCGTGCGTGAGGTACGTGTCCAATTTGGACATAAAATGGTACATAAATCAACTCAGTAAAAAGGAAATCAAATCCCCATATAGGGCTTCCAAAATATGAAATTTGTTTTAAAAATGGTTAACAATCAATTCATTGGGGCATTTCACCAAGCACATTACATAGCACACTGATACGTGTCCGATACACATATCAAATAGACACGAATTCCTACCAAACTTGGTCAACAGCAAGGGGACACCTAAATAATGCAACTATGGAAAGAAATTAAGAATTTGAATGAGTTTGATAGGTTTTACCTATTGAGAGTGAATCTCAATGAAAAGCCTATGAAATGAGGTCTTCTCTCCAACTTGTAATGGCCAAGAGCTTCCAAATCCTTGCTCGCTACCCACCAATGGTATTTTCTACTGTAGGGGAGTCCAATGCAATTGATTTGGTTCAATTTGGAGTTGATTTAAAAAAAGGGGCTAAAATTGGGGAAGAACACTAAACTAGGGTTTGTAGGTTTAAAGAAAGAGGCAAGGGGATGTGAACATGTGTTTATATAGGGGTAGGGATCCTTTAATGGCAGCCTAGGGTTCATTCTAGGGTTAGGGTTAAGTTTCATGAAGTTTAGAAGCCTCTAGCTAGTTCAATTTAAGCCTCAAGCTAAAGGCCCAAATGATAATATCTAATTCCTAACAAATATCTAATCTCCACTAATCTAGATATTCCTAACCTTGTCATGTAATGAAAACTTCTAATCTAATATCTAGGCTGACTAACATGTAGATTAGGGAAATTTTAGGTTAAGGCCTAATATCTTAATTAGCACATTACCTATTAATCAAAATCCTAAATAATTCAAAATTCACAAAATGACCAAAATATCCTTAGGCTAAAAAGTTGTAATTAGTCATTCTAATCACATGGTTAGGTCCCCATGGTCATGGTTAGTCTCTAGGCTTAACAATTCTAGGATTACACTAGCAAAACATCAAAATCACCATGCACCAAATTAAATAGTATTAAATTAATTAAAATTCACCAAAAATCACTATCATGAATTAAATCCTATTATTTAATAATTAATTTTTACAAAAGTTCAAAATTATCCTCATTTTAGAAAAGTGGTTGTTACACGGGCTCTCCATGCTTTAGGGTATGAAATATGTATACGATATTCCCTGAATATATCCTTCACAATTTGTGACGCACTATATGACTGATTATCTCTAATTAAATCAACTATTCTTGTCTTAACCCATGCAGCGGTAGCTAGTCGATGACGTCCTGTTGTAAGTCCACTTAAACAAGAATGACGTCTTTCTAGTGTTCTAACTTTAACTATTTATCCTTTTCCTATGGATTTGGCATATGCTCTCCAATGGCAATTCTGTTGATCACAAGTATATATAATTCCATGAGAACTATTCATAACACTAGCTGAACAACTAAAATTATGCTGAATTGCTAAACTACTTATAAAACTTCTAAATTTGAACGACTGTCGAATGTTTGTCCTACAAATAATTCAGGAGTGTTAGAATTATCAATATCATCATTATCTATCTCATAACCGGTATTTTTAATTAAATCGTCACTATTTTCATTGTCCTCATCATTATCATCATCATCATCATCATGTTCATCTAGTAAGGGAGCAATTATTTGAGAAGAAGAACTAGCACCCGTGTTAACATGCTGGTAATTAGAAATAAATTTATCATTAGTTCTATTAGCAAATGATGATACTTGAGTAACATATAAACTAATATACGGTGATTGCGAATTAATCTCAAGAATAAAATTCCATGCTTCTTTACCATCTATCATAAACATGTAGAACCAAAAACAGACTTTAAAATAAATTGGTAACTAATAGAAAAACGTTCAGAAATTAAATTGCATAAATTTTATAAAGTAATATGGCGATAAGTTGTAAAAAAAAATTGGGTGTCACCTCCTTCGTAAGATAACACATTTACTCTACCTCCATGTGAGCATACTATTTTAATACTATGATCCATGAGAAAGAAAAAAATAGTTTGCGAATGTTTAGCTACTGGAGAGTCGCGTTGCAAGGAGCGGGATCTTGAAAGATGGAGAGATTAGCTTCTGTGCTACGAGATGGAGCTTCCAAGCTTCAGAGACTAGCTTCTGTGAGAGATGAAGAAAGTAATGTGTTTGTGTGGAGAGAGAGAGAGAGAGAGAGAGAGGTAAAACTTAGCAATAAATAGAAAGAAAAAAAGACGTTGAAATGTAGCCGTTGGGATATAGACGTTAAAATGTAGCCATTGGAAGGGGGACATCTCCTCTCTTCTCTCCCACACTGCAGCGCACCGTCAGAATTGGCGCACGCGCGCCATCGCCCATGGCGCCTTGCCATCCCCGCATGCCATCTAGGTTGGCACGCCCTTCCTGTGCGCCATCAGGGTTGGCGCACCCTCCCCCCCCCCCTCCGCGTTCACTTCCAGCACGCCATCTCTATTATCGCTTCACTACCCAACTTACAATTTTCCTAAACTTCTCACTTTTTTACAATTTAGGTAAAATTCTTTACCATGTATAAAAATTTCTGTTTTTATTTTTGTTAGACTAGTATTTTGGAAAACTTCCATTTGAGTTCTATTTAAGTTTCGAAATGAATGACAAATTTGAACAAACGTCCAATTAAAATAAAAATTGTTTGACTTGCAACTTAAAGTTGGCACCAAATGGAATTTCAAATAAAAAGTGTTGGAGATTTGATTTGAAAAAATATATATATATACATGTATATTATTTATTTATTTTTGCATTTAGGCTAACTCACAAACTTCCCAATAACCCATACAACCCAACGGGGACGGAGCAGTGTATATGCCAAAGGGGGATAGATAATTGAACTATCGCGCGCCCTGTAAATGAGATGAAGTGTTCGGAAATGGTTGAAGTAGTTGAATAGGAGGACTTAGGTCTGCCTCCGGTCTAGATCAACCTAAGTGAAATGGAATTTCTATCGCTCCGCTGCAAGAGTCAAATATGAAACTTCATACACCTTAAAGTTCATAGGACGAAAAGAGTTTCTTTTGAGGACCTTATACTCATTATGCCTAGCATTGAATGGAGTGGGTATTTACCTTATCAAATATCAAATAATGGTGGGTTCCATCTGATTGGGCACCTAAATTCGATAAAAAAAATCGGTGAGTGGTTTCAGTGAAAATTCTCATAAGATTTGTAAATGTGGACCTTTCTTGTTTGTAATGTTGGACCTTCTTTGTGTTTTAATAATCCTCTCTTTGAATACATAGCATACTCAAATTCTCAGGTGAAGTTGGACCTTCTCTTCTCTATGTGCATGCAAGATTTCGGTTCTTGCTTGCATTTTGCTTCTGGTTTGAACTGGATAATACCACTAATTTTTGTTTCAGCAAAAAATTATTAACTAAGGAAGCTGTTTACATTTACCAACTTCGCGTATACGATACTAGTTTTAAACTGCTTACATTTTTTAATTTGTTTGGGTACTCGGCAGTGGCGAGCATAAGCTGGACTGTCCTAGGCTGCAGTTCGGGCTAAATTTTTTTTTATAGAGCTAAATGTATATTATCACATGTAACAAGTAGTAGCAATCTAGCTCAATTGGTAGAGTGGTTTGGTGTATTATCACATGTAACAAGTAGTAGCAATCTAGCTCAATTGGTAGAGTATTTTGGTGTTTACTTGGTATGTCTCCTGTGTAGGTTGTGTGGATTTTCATGATTTTTTTTTTTTCATCACATGAAATTTTTTAGCCATGCTCTCAGCGCAACCCCCCCCCCCCCCCCCCCCCCCCCCCCCCCCCCCCCCCCCCCCCCCCCACACACCAAAAAAAAAAAAAAAAACCCAAAATTTTTTTGCGTCCCTGCAACCCAACCACTGTGACACTCCTGACTGGCTTAGCCATGTATAATAAAAGCAATATTTTATATATCAAAATTAACAAAGTATATGTTAAATTACGAATGTACTAATTATTCCACCTCCAAAACGTAATCTATAAAATTTCATCAAATTTAATCTTCCAACAAACCTTTAGTATAATAATGTTATATAATCAAATTTAACATTATTTGTCCCATCCAGTCTATAAAAAAAATCTAATTTATAAACGAACATAGTTTAACTTTAATTTGAATTGATATACTAATCTTATCTTAAAAAAAATCTAAAATAAGTATTACATACACATAGATTAAAGGAAAACGAAGAACAAAGTACGAAATATTTTGTTCAATTTTGCACTTTATCTTAGTGAACTGATCCTTTTCTTTCGTTTCAGAAATTAAACATTTCCAAAATAGAACCAAATTTAAATCCAAAACAATGCTTAAACAAATCAGAACCAATGCCAAACAATAAACAAATCAAAATCAGGTGGGCATATAAACCGAGTACCAAACTGAAAAGATTATAAGATGAATCCCTCTCATAGAGAGGACAGGTTAGGCGACTCTTCTAAGGCAAGACCTCCAAATAGAATCCAATGTTACTTAATAATCTAAGCTAGTTCTTACAATAGAAATGCCAAAAAAAACTCTAAATCCGCTTAAGTGGTACATACTCTATAGTAATGATTTTAGTAGGAAAACTACTCAAAGACGACGTTCAACCACTTATACATAGTAAATTTTCTTTGGTAACCAAAATGATAACATAGTTCAAATCATACATCAAGAAATGCATTGAGAAAGCCATTATCAAATGAGACAACTAATTCACATTGTTATTTTTTCAAGTATATTATATTATTCTAAACGTTACTTTGTCATTTTGTCTCCAAATGGTCTTGTTTTTACTTGTGTTGTTTGACTATTAGAAAAGAAAAGAAAAAACGTTACTAAAATTACGCTACTTAGTTACATTTTTTGTCTTTTTTCTAGAAAATTTTATTTGTTAAATTGATTGATAAAATTGATATTCGAAAAAAAAATTATCGATAAAATTTGTTTTGAAAATCAGAATGTTTTTCCATTGATCTATTCATGATGCCTCACTTTCAAACTCCATCCTAAAGTTCCAAAAATTTCAGACTGATCCTGGTCTACCAAACTTATTATATGAACTTGGTCACTAAAGTTATATGTGTGTTCTACCTCAAAATAAAAAAAAATATGTCATCAAGAATTCAAGATAACCATAACCCAAGGTATTGGTGCTTTGAATTTATGAACACACACATCATAGTCCTCCTCTATATATAGTACACATACACACACCAGTTGTGTGTGTGTGTGTGTGTGTGTGTAGTCCTCCTCTATATATAGTACACATACACACACAAGTTGTGTGTGTGTGTGTGTGTGTGTGTGTGTGTGTGTGTGTGTGTGTGTGTGGGGGGGGGGGGGGGGGGGGGGGGGGGGGGGGGGGTGGGAGCCAACTTAGGGCTAAGCTGGGCTAACCCCTCCCGTCCACCTCAGGTTAACCTAGTTCACCATAGGTTGAATTTCTAGCTCCCCCTGTCACCAGTGACAACACATCGAATGAACAAGCAGCCATAGGCGCCAGTGCTTTAAAAATCGGACCGGACCGGCCGGTTGAACCGGTTAACCCGTGAACCAGCAATTTTTTCGGACTGGTTTAATACCGATCCACTGTTTTTTTCCAAAAACTGGCTACTTTTATGTAACCTGGTTGACCCGGCCGGTTAGACCACTAAACCGTTTGATCCAGCTGGATTTTACACCGGTCTGAACCTGACTTTTCCAATTTAACTTTTTTTTTTGATTAACTTTTGACTTTTGGTTTGGACTTTACATGCAATAAAAGTTTATATGTATGATTATTCTTGACTAATTTTAGCATAATTAGTATATGTGTAGTTGCGTACTATGTAATATATTCAAATAAAATTATAAATCTATAAAATTGGTTCAATCCGAATTAAACCACTGGTTGAATCAGTTTGACCCAACCCAACGTCCTCACCTGCAATGACAGTAGTGTTGCATCATGCTATGCATGGTTGTTAGTTGTGGTCAGTACTATGTATTCATTGCCTCCAGATACTCTGAACTCAACCATAAGTACACATGCACACTTTTTCTTGACTCTTTTTTTTTTTTTTTTTTTTTGAAATCCCACTCACACACAATTGGGGGGTCGAACCTTGCCGGCCCCTCCGGATGTCCGCTCTAATACCACTAGGCTAGAGAGCTCGGACCACACTTTTTCTTGACTCACTGCATTCTCAGGTTAACAGAACTCGGCGTTCTTTTGCTTCTCATAAGCAGATGATGGATGGTCCCAACCCCCGAAAGAAGCCGAGGCGCCATCGTGCCCGCGCCGGTCGCTTTCTTCTGATAAACCGTCTCCCCGATGAGCTTCTCGCCTACATACTCACCTTCCTCACCTCCCCGGCCGACCGCGCGCTGCAACTCCTCCGCTGCCTCGAAGAAATGGCTGCACATGCTCGCAACAATGCGGGTCGTCGAGGATCGCGGCACCGCGTCCTTCTCCACCCGGTGCCTCTCGGACGGCAGGGAAGCGACATCAGGCTCGCCGGCCTCGAGATCATCGCCAGGGCTAGCCCGAGGCTGAGGTCGCTTAGCCTAACGGACTTTACACGGGTCGGAGACGAGGGGTTCAAAGCGCGCGGTGGCGCAGTGGTGCAAGGAGTTGACTGGCCCGCTGCTCACAGACGGAGGCCTAGCGTCGGTCGCCGCGAGCAACTACACGAAGCTGTCTGTGCGGAACCTGCAGTCATGGCCACGTATTGGGAGCGAGTACGTCCCTCGCCGTCTTCGCAAGCGGGTGTCTGATGCTGGAGTCCATCTCCATAGCGAGGTGTCCTCGGGCATCGTATCGGTCGTGTCGAATCTGCCCAGACTGGCACAAATGAAGCTTGATGTGATGAGTATCGGCGACAGCGTCCTCGGAGCTCCAGTATCACTTCACCTGGAGAGCATCAGGGGTCCTGCAGCGGCAGGCAGGCTACTCCGTGCTTGGAGCAAGGGAGAGCCTCGTTCGCCTCAAAAATAAAATGCTGCCCAGGTTATAATTTCTCCGGCTACAGCTGCTTAAGGATGCCGACGGTCGCAAGCAGGTTCGCTTCTCTGGACCAGCTGGAGATGAACAAGTGCGCGAGAGTGACGAATGCCAGGCCCTGCAGCAGCAGCAAGCTGTACTTCCTGCGCCCGGCCGGGTGCGCGACAATAGCCGACGCGAGCCCTGAGGCTCAGCGCCGGGGCTGTCGCTCTTCTCCGGATCGTTCTTTCGGACTGCGTCGTCGTCCACTGATCAAATGCTCCTTCAGTTGGGTTGAGGTTCTCATTCTTGTTCTCTTTGCTGGATGGATCACATCTGGGAGACATTTTGTTCCGAGTTCATGAGTTTGGACTCGGGCAGAACTCTATATTCCTTTAGGGTCTGTTTGGCAATTGTAGGGGTAGCGGTTATGAGGTGTTTTTATAGTACCGGTTATGAGAGGTCCGATTTTGGATAGTTTTTAAGTAGCGGCTTTTAAACTAGTCCAATCCATGCTTGGTAATTCACTAACGAGCGGTTCTGAAATTTTTTTACACGAATAAATTAAATAGGGAAGGGTATCAGTAGTTACAATTATATATATTTTTGTGAGGATATAAATGGAATAAAAAATAGAGCCGCTCAAAACCCACCGATTTGAGGTGTTTATAAAGCCACTCAAAAATACATTACACCGGTTTTGGGGGATTTTTGAGCCGACCAAAACCGGTGCCTCAAAAAAATTAACAAGTAGGGGTTTTCATAAACGGTCGGTTCAAAAAAACCCAAAACCGATGAAAACACCATTACCAAGCAGACCCTTAAAGTCAGTTAGTTTATCAAATAATGCGAGAAAACAGAAATTTTTCTCTAGAGTAAAGAATTTTTTTTAATTTATAAAAAAAGTAAGAAGTTTAGTGTAATTGTATTGTGGGCAACGAAGCGACAATACCCATGGCACATAGTGGATTTGCACGATAGACAGATGAGACGCGTCAGCGCCAATGGCGCGCGCATGGTGGACGCGCCATCACTGATGGCGCGTGCTGGGGGAAAGCTACCTCGCGTGGAGCGGGGGTGGGGGGGGGGGGGGGGGGTTGGGTGGGGGATGTGGGAAAAAAGATGCCAGCCATTGGGAGGGGGGGATGTCAGCCATTGGGGGAAGGGAAATGTGCTTTGGTTTTGGAAAAAAGTGTGCCTTGGAAGAGTAAAAAGCTGATGCAGCGTCAGAGACCGTCCTCCTGCGTTGGAGACTCCCCTCCTGCATTGGAGACTTCCCTCCCTCTTCTTCATAAGCTCCTTACTTATTTCTTCTTCTTCACATATTTTTCACAGAACCTCTTCTTCTTATTTTTCATCTTCATCTTCATCTTCTTCCTGTAAGTAATTTTTTTACAAAATTAAATTTTGATTTTATTTGAATATTTTTATTAGTAATCGTATTTTTGGAAAAATTTAACAGATGGCTCAACCGAATGACAGATGTATTCCCGGGGGACCAGTTACAGAAGTCATCAGACAGGAACGAGAAATTCATATATCTAAGTTGGTTTTTGAGGGGAAGGTAAATTTAAAAATGGTACATATCGTTATTATTTATTTATTTTACATAAATGTAAAAAATATAATTCGCTTGTAGCTATATGATTATCCTTCCAAGGCTCGAACACAGTAGCATGGAAGTTGGAGGATTCAGAGAGGGTATCACAAATGGGAGTTAAATGCTGCCCAAAAGGAGCTATTGCGTTCATTTGGGTTTCAAATATATGGATGAAATTCAAATTTTAGTCCACGATGTTCACATCATTTTTAGTCTCGATGAGCGTTGGTGGCCTCAACGCAACACATTTCAGTTGTCAGTTGGTGAAATGACAATCATACTTTGGGATGTTACAAATATTCTAGGATTACCTATTACAGGTGAACCTATATATTTTGATACACAGTTAAATCTATCTGGAATAATTAGAAAATATCTAGGCACTATGCCCCCATCGGACCTAGGAGGAAAGAGTTTTGTCACGATAACTTGGTTTCGGGATTATTTTATGAATTTAGGTCATACTATCGACGGTCCAGTCGCGATCGATGATTTAAGGGTACATATTTATTTGCTAATTTCGGCTAATAAGTGTTAATTTTAATATGTTAGTTTCAAAATTTGCAGATACTTTGTTGTACTAGAGCATATTTGCTCTGTTTGTGTTAGAGAATGTTATTTCTCGACGGACAGAAAAATGGAATAAACGTACGACTATTGCCTTTCTTAGATAATCTAAAAGAACCTACTCGTCATGCATGGAAAACTGCTACATTAGCATATTTATATGCCATCTTGACGGAATTTGCTATATAGAATGGTTCAAAAAATTTGTGTGGGTGCATGACTCTAGTTCAGGTAATGGAAAATCAATACCTAAATAATTTATTTCAATTATATACATTTTTTTGAATATCGTATCATTTCTGTCGTAGGTATGGTGCTACGAGCATTTTTTTATTGGTCGATCTGTCACCAGCATTCCAAGTGATGTTGAAACTTTTCCGCTTGCTATGTTCATTGTCCATTGTGTCACGACCCGCACCCGCTTTTCGGACGCAAGAGCGTGAGCAAGCCAACAACGCATCAAGCGGACTCCAGCCCGACTCGAATACGTAAACGCTGTCACCGCTATGGCAATGGGCCTAATCAAGGCAAGGCAAAACTATATCTCAATCCACAATAAGAATAATAAATAAGAATGAACAAGTATGGGTCGTGCTCTGCAGCCCACTAGCATGCATGTCCGATTAGACTCCAAGAAATAACATGAGTCTATAAACTGAATCAATAAATATGATATATCATGATGATGAAAGGGAAACACGAGCTGGATGAACTGAATAATAAATATGGTATCAATACCTGAATCCCGCAAGCAATATCATCACATCCGGACCCCACAAGTGTCATAATCATCCGCCATCCCGAGCTGCTAACTAACTCCACGTAATAACTAAACTGAAGAGATCATCAGGTCCTCAGGAGACATAGCAAGATACATAAAAGCATGCCTATCTAGCAGTTTATCATGCAATAAAGGAAATACAGAAAATAAACGGGGAAAGACTAATCAGCACGAAAACACGACTATACACGACTGGAAGAACCACTACGCATAAACGAACTGCTGGAGGAGAACAAGAGAACACGATGTCACGATGTCAATGGATAACCAATCGAATACTCAAACCCTCGTCCCTAGTGTGGACTCGCAGGTTTGAAGAACTACTAGCCCTCGCCCCTAGTGTGGACTCGTAGGCTAGCATCACCCTCGTCCCTAGTGTGGACTCGCAGATGTGAACCATATACTACTAACCCTCGTCCCTGGTGTGGACTCGCAGGCTAGCATCACCCTCGTCCCTAGTGTGGACTCGCATATGTGAACCATATACTACTAACCCTCGTCTCTGGTGTGGACTCGCAGGCTAGCATCACCCTCGTCCCTAGTGTGGACTCGCAGGTGTGGACAGATAACTACTAACCCTCGTCCCTAATGTGGACTCGCAGGTTAGCTTAACTACTAACCCTCGCCCCTAATGTGGGCTCGCAGATTAGCTTAACTACTAACCCTCGCCCCTAGTGTGGGCTCGCATGTTAGCTTAACTACTAACCCTCGCCCCTAGTGTGGGCTCGCAGGTTAGCTTCAAGAATTTCAACGCAAGAAGGTAAAGCAGTTCCGTTATGACTTATTCATCCTATGACACGATGCGACTCAGTCCAAGTACAAGTGATGACACGACACGACTCAATCATGATACACGAGAAAACCAATCCAATATGAACTACAAAGCTAATTATAAACAAGGCTATATATACACTAGCAGGTATGATATACAAATCATATATAAATAATCAACTAGTAAAACTGTATAATAATATAGATATGTATGTAAATAAACTGTAGAGGGAGGCAAGGTATCTTGCCTGGAGGTTGCACGCAGATCCAATAACAATCTAGTCCACTGCTAAGCCATAATGTCCAAATCATCACAACTGTCTCCGAAAGCTTTTCCAACAGGGAGGAGGAAATCCTTGGCCTGAGGTGGTGAAGGTCGGCCATATAGGCGACTCGGGATGATGGCGAACCCGACCACGACGGTCGCGGCTGGAGTCTCTCCACTCCGGCGATCTACGTGTGGGCATGCACACGAGGAATGGTTACAGGCATTAGCCATCCGTGGGACGGTCGCGTGTGGCCGCAGCCGACGGTGCAGCATGATGTCTCTGATGCTGTTTGCCAACATGACGCGTGTGTTGTTACCACGGCACGACGGCTGGAGAGTTCGCGGTGACTCGTGTGGTGGATGCCACCGGCTGCTAGCGCTGGCATGGTTGACACGACGGGTTTGTCGTGCTCGCGTGCCTGGAGAGTTTGCTCGAGCGCGAAGTCGATCTCTGCGTTCAACACCTTAGTCGACCGTTGGCAATGACCAGTTGGCAACCGCGGAGATGGGTGGCTGCATGCGTTGTGGAGGTCTCGGTACGTGGATATGACCGATGGCACCGGGGTCCTTTCGATCTGTTGAAGCTGCGTACGCGACGTCTTCGTCGGTTGTCGTATTAGCGGTGACGTCGGGACTGGGTTTGTCCGCAGTAGGCGGGGCTCGGTGGCATGTGGTGTGCAACAATGGTGTTGGGTTTGAAGGAAATAGCAAGGACGGAGATGTTTGGGAATTTGTATTATAGATGTGGCCATCCGAAGGAGGAGTAGGGAGAAGGTTGGGTTTATAACTATATGTATACCTAGTCGGTTTGATAATGATAAGGCCATCAATGATATATATATATATATATATATATATATATGTATATATATATATATATATATATATATATAGAATACGGAAGAGAGGAGGATATCCATATCTATACATAGTGGATTTAAAAGATTCTACTAGTTTGATTTTCTATTATCTTAATATTATTTCATAAGATACTACCTTTGAGAAACATAACAAAACATTTTAAGATATATTACATCTGGAGAAATTTACACTAGAATTATGTATTAATTTAAATTTAACCTTTCACCACTTCAAATCATGAACTACAGTTAAAATATTTAAAACTGTACAAAAGTTGGTATATATGGATCGACAACGCACCACATCATGGAAATCTAATACAAGTTGCCATCATATACATATTTTTAAAATGATAAATCCTTCGAAAAAAGATTTCAGTGATTAAATGAAGTAAGCATATAGTACTTGAACACTAAACATAACATTATTAATGGAGATTGTGCGAGAAATAAATGTATAATGTAGCATAACATGTGCAACGTGATAATATTAACAATATATGTCCAATAGTAACAGACTCATTATACTTCACTTCATTTGCTGAGTGCAAGATCAAAGTTTTGCTCAACCATAGAAGTGTATCAAGTAGAAGAATAACATGCAGTTAAAACAAGATCAAACTGTTCACCCTGTTAAACCTGTACTTTCAAGTATGTAGCTTGAAATCCAAAACATATCAGCACATATCAGAAGATATAGCATAATATCATTCTGTACAGAATCTTTGTCAAATTTACATACAGTGCCAATAAGAAGACCATGAAAATTATGTATTCCTAGAAATGAGACCAGGATAAATTAGTCAACAATTCCAAAAAATTTCTTGTACTTCGAAACTCAACCATGACTAAAATTGTCTACCGTAAAAACTAACTAAATAATTATTTATAAAAATTCTAAAATCACTATTTAAATCAAATAAATAATAAAAAAATATATCAAAAATTTTGGGAAGGGAGGCTACAAATCTACCCACCTTAAAAATAATTTCGTCCTCGAAATTCTAATTCATACTGTTTCTTAAAATTTTAAAGTCCATTATTACCTTAATCTCCTCAATTTAATTCCTCAAAAATATTTTATAACCTTCTCTAGTCATCCCGTAACTACGAAACTTCGAGGACTTCTACCCACCTTTGGTCACACTACTCCCTTGAAACACAGGTCACTAAAATCATATAATCTTCTAACTAGTGACTAAAATTCTACCAAGACAATCTAGGACATATGGTACCTATAATCCCTCATATATATAAACAACCAATATTCAATAGTTAAGCAATATATACTATAGTTTAAGGATTTCTAATGAATTCTAGACAGCACGATCGTTCGTCACTCCGAAATAGGAAGGGACGAGAATCAACGGTACGGAAAGCAAGGGAGTATAATCGAGAGCAAATATGGAGTCTCAAGGACGTAGAGAAATTTCTAGGAGAATTTTCAAGGCGGTGTGGATTGAGATTTCTAAGGTTTAGCCATTGTTGCAGGCTCGTACCAGTACAGTTATGTAACCGGTACGATATGCTCTGACCTGCATGGGCTACCAAAAAAACTTGTCATGACCCGCACCCGCTTTTCGGACGCGAGAGTGTGAGCAAGCCAGCTATGCATCAAGCGGACTACAGCCCGACTCGAATACGTAAACGCTGTCACCGCTATGGCAATGGGCCTAATCAAGGCAAGGCAAAACTATATCTCAATCTACAATAAGAATAATAAATAAGAATGAACAAGTATGGGTCGTGGTCTACAGCCCACTAGCATGCATGTCTGATTAGACTCCAAGAAATAACATGAGTCTATAAACTGAATCAATAAATATGATATATCATGATGATGAAAGGGAAACACGAGCTGGATGAACTGGATAATAAACATGGTATCAATACCTGAATCCCGCAAGCAATATCATCACATCCGGACCCCACAAGTGTCATAATCATCCGCCATCCCGAGCTGCTAACTAACTCCACGCAATAACTAACCTGAAGAGATCATCAGGTCCTCAGGAGACATAGCAAGATACATAAAAGCATACCTATCTAGCAGTTTATCATGCAATAAAGGAAATACAGAAAATAAATGGGGAAAGACTAATCAGCACGAAAACACGACTATACATGACTGGAAGAACCACTACGCATAAACGAACTGCTGGAGGAGAACAAGAGAACACGATGTCACGATGTCAATGGATAACCAATCGAATACTCAAACCCTCGTCCCTAGTGTGGACTCGCAGGTTTGAACAACTACTAGCCCTCGCCCCTAGTATGGACTCGCAGGCTAGCATCACCCTCGTCCCTAGTGTGGACTCGCAGATGTGAACCATATACTACTAACCCTCGTCCCTGGTGTGGACTCACAGGCTAGCATCACCCTCGTCCCTAGTGTGGACTCGCAGATGTGAACCATATACTACTAACCCTCGTCCCTGGTGTGGACTCGCAGGCTAGCATCACCCTCGTCCCTAGTGTGGACTCGCAGGTGTGGACAGATACTACTAACCCTCGTCCCTAATGTGGACTCGCAGGTTAGCTTAACTACTAACCCTCGCCTCTAATGTGGGCTCACAGATTAGCTTAACTACTAACCCTCGCCCCTAGTGTGGGCTCGCAGGTTAGCTTAACTACTAACCCTCGCCCCTAGTGTGGGCTCGCAGGTTAGCTTCAAGAATTTCAAGGCAATGAGGTAAAGCAGTTCCGTTATGACTTATTCATCCTATGACACGATACGACTTAGTCCAAGTACAAGTGATGACACGACACGACTCAATCACGATACACGGGAAAACCCATCCAATATGAACTACAAAGCTAATTATAAACAAGGCTATATATACACTAGCAGGCATGATATACAAATCACAAAAAAATAATCAACTAGTAAAACTGTATAATAATATAAATATGCATGTAAATAAACTGTAGAGGGAGGCAAGGTATCTTGCCTGGAGGTTGCATGCAGATCCAATAACAATCTAGTCCACTGTTAAGCCATAACGTCCAAATCATTACAACTGTCTCCGAAAGCTTTTCCAACAGGGAGGAGGGAATCCTTGGCCTGAGGTGGTGAAGGTCGGCCATATAGGCGACTCGGGATGATGGCGAACCTGACCACGACGGTCGCGGCTGGAGTCTCTCCACTCCGACGATCTACGTATGGGCGTGCACACGAGAAATTGTTACAGGCATTAGCCATCCGTGGGACGGTCGCGTGTGGCCGCAGCCGACGGTGCAGCATGATGTCTCTGCTGCTGTTTGCCAACAGCATGCGTTGTTACCACGGCACGACGGCTGGAGAGGTCGCGGTGACTCGTGCGGTGGATGCCACCGGCTGCTAGCGCTGGCATGGTTGACACGCCTGGTTTTTCGTGCTCGCGTGCCTGGAGAGTTTGCTCGAGCGCGAAGTCGATCTCTGCGTTCAACACCTTAGTCGACCGTTGGCAATGACCAGTTGGCAACCACGGAGATGGGTGGCTGCACGCGTTATGGAGGTCTCGGTACATGGAGATGACTGATGGCACCGGGGTCCTTCCGATCTGTTGAAGCTGCGTACGCGACATCTTCGTCGGTTGTCGTATTAGCGGTGACGTCGGGACTGGGTTTGTCCGCAGTAGGCGGGGCTCGGTGGCATGTGGTGTGCAACAATGGTGTTGGGTTTGAAGGAAATAGCAAGGACGGAGATGTTTGGGAATTTGTATTATAGATGTGGCCATCCGAAGGAGGAGTAGGGAGAAGGTTGGGTTTATAACTATATGTATACCTAGTCGGTTTGATAATGATAAGGCCATCAATGATATATATATATATATATATATATATATATATATATATATATATATATATATATATATATATATATATATATAGGTAGATAAATTTAGAGAGAATACGGAAGAGAGGAGGATATCCATATCTATACATAGTGGATTTAAAAGATTCTACTAGTTTGATTTTCTATTATCTTAATGTTTGAAGGGATAATAGATATCGTAGAATAGTATTTTTCTTCTTGTTATTTCATCATATGGCAAGGGCCATATATATAGGGATAAGGGGCAACCCAAGGGTTATGAGTTACATGATCCCAAGGGTCATGTGTAACTCATGACATAATGGTGAATAGTAAGGGTTTCACAACACTCCCCCTTATTCATCCATTTCCTTGGATCCACTTATGAAATATTTTAGGATTCAATAAGCTAATGGGGTGGATACTGCTGGATCCAGAGTAAACTTGGTTTGCCTCGTTAAAACCTTGGCTGTGGAAAATCCAGTGGGAAAAAACCATCAGTCCTAAGGAAAAAGAGTACAATCCTATAGTTTTACTCCCCCTGATCTATACAAGCTTCAGGCTTGCAGGTCTTTTAGTTGCCTCATTCCTATTCCTCTTACAAGCTTTACAAAAGTACATCGTGGTAGTGTTTTGGTAAACAAATCTGCTAAGTTTTTACAAGATTGAATTTGTTGTATTTTGACTTGTTCCTTCTCTTGAAGGTCGTGCGTCCAGAAGAATTTGGGGGATATGTGCTTCGTCTTGTCATTCTTTATGTATCCTTTCTGAAGTTGAGCTACGCATGCTGCATTATCTTCAAAAAGGGTAGTAGGCTCAAGTTCACCAGTCTTCAGGCCAATAGATGCCAAAATGTGCTGAATGATGGAGCGAAGCCAAACACACTCCTTTCTTGTTTCATAGATTGCCAGGAGTTCAGAATGGTTGGATGAGATAGCCACACTGGTCTATTTGACGGACCTCCAGGAGATAGCCGTACCACCGAAAGTAAACATAAATCCAGTTTATGATTTCTCTGTGTGTGGATCTGATCTATAACCTGCATCTGAATAACCAAGTAAAGTGGAAGACCCACTATTCGGGTAATATAGTCCTAGGTCTATAGACCCTTGGAGGTAGCGCAGAAGATGCTTCACTCCATTCCAGTGGCGCTTTGTGGGCGTTGCACTGTATCTGGCTAATAAGTTAACTGAAAATGCTATATCAGGACGCGTACAGTTAGCTATATAGAGTAGTGCCCCAATGGCACTTAGGTAAGGTTCTTCAGGACCTAATGATTCCTTCCCCTCTTCCAGTGGACGAAAAGGGTCCTTCTTTACGTCCAATGATCGAACGACCATTGGTGTACTAAGGGGATGGCATTTATTCATGTGGAATTGTTTAAGTAATCTTCGTGTATATGTAGATTGGTGTAACAGGATACCACCCTTTAGGTGTTCGATCTGTAAGCTAAGACAATACTTTGTTTTCCCCCCTAGTCTTTCATTTCAAAAGTTGTCTTAAGGCTTTCAGATATCTCAGTGATCTCTGCAGGAGATCCAATGAGATTTAAGTCGTCGACATAAACGGCGACTATAACAAATCATATTCCCGATCTTTTTATAAAGATACACATGCATACTTTATCATTAGTAAATCCTTGCGTAGCAAGAAACTCACTTAGTCTGTTATACCACATTTTTCCTGATTGTTTAAGACCGTACAATGATCTTTGTAACCTTACAGAATAGGTGTCCCGAGGTCTATCTGTTTTCTCTGGTGAAATTTTATATCCTTCAGGGAGTTTTATATAGATATTTTTATCTATATTGCCATAAAGATATGCAGTCACAACGTCCATGAGCTGCATTTTTAGGCTTTTCAGAGAAGAGAGGCTGATTAGGAATCTGAAGGTATTCCATCCATGACCGGAGAATATGTTTCTTCATAATCTATTCCCGGTTTCTGGGAGAAACCTTGTGCTACAAGGCGTGCTTTGTAGCGCACAACTATGTTGTGTTCATTTCTTTTTCTTGTGAAGATCCATTTATATCCTATAGGTTTTACACCTTCAGGTGTTTGGACTACTGGTCCAAAGACTTCGCGTTTCAAGAGTGAGTCCAGCTCTACTCCTATTGCTTCGTTCCACTTTGGCCAATCGCCTCTGCGTTTACATTCCGCTAGAGACTGTGGATCGATGTCATCGTCATTTTCAGTGACGTGAACGGCAATATTGAACGTAAAATCGTCGTCGACGACTGTGCTTTTTCTGTTCAGTACCTCTCCAGTACGTACATAATTTAATAATATTTCTCCTGTTTGTTCCTCTTCAGGGGAAACTAGGAGGGGAGAGGTAGCTGATCTGAGCTCAGCATCCTGTGTTGGGATCTTCTTAATTTCTCCAGGGTTTTTTCTTTTACGAGGGACTTTGTCTCTCGAACCTGGTGGGCGTCCTCTTTTTAATTGAGGTATTGCCATTTCTGCTGTCGACGGATTGCATCCATCTTTGGGGATGTCAATCCTAGCTGGCGTGTTGGCAGCAGGGACGTGTGATCTGACAATCTTCTGGTTGTCAGTAAATATATCCGAAAGTAGATGTACAGTGTTCTGAAGATGTAATATCTTCATGATCTCATCTTCACATTGACTTGTATGCGGATCAAAATGAGACAAAGTTTTTGTGTCCCAAGAAATTGTCTTAGAAGCTTCTGGCTTCTTAGACTGTGTGCCCAGTTTAGGAAATAATCCTTCATCAAACTCACAGTCATCAAGACGTGCCTTAAATACGTCACCCGTCAGGGGTTCTAGGTATCTAATTATAGAGTGTGAGTCAAACCCAACATAGATACCTAATCGACGTTGTGGACCCATTTTGGTCCTCTGTGGGGGAGCAATGGGGACGTAAACAGCACAACCAAAAACTCTCAAATGAGAGATATTTTGAGGTGAACCATAAGCGAGCTGTATCGGAGATAGAATATGACCTCCAGAAGGCCGTATTCTAATAAGTGATGCGGCATACAATATAGCATGACCCCAAGCTTCCATAGTCAACTGTGACTGCATCAACAATGGACGAGCAATCCATTGTAATCTCTTAATAAGAGATTCTGCTAACCCATTCTGGGTGTGAACATGAGCTACAGGATGTTCAACTTCGATGCCAGTTGCTTGGCAATAGTCTTGAAAAACCTGTGAAGTAAATTCACCCGTATTATCAAGTCTTAATTTTTTGATATGGTTATCGGGGAAAATGAGCCCGCAACTTAATTATTTGTGCCAATAGCTTAGAAAAAGCTAAGTTGCGGGTGGACAAAAGGCACACATAAGACCATTTAGTAGATGCATCGATAAGTACCATAAAGTACCTAAATGGACCACTTGCGGGGTGTATAGGTCCGCAAATGTCTCCATGAATTCTCTCTAAGAAGCTAGGAGACTCTAGTCCCACTTTCAAAAGGGATGGTCTCGTTATAATTTTGCCTTGAAAACAAGGTAGACACGAGTAATCATACTTCTGAAGAATCTTCAGGTTCTGCAGGTTGTGTCCGGTAGATTGGCTTATGATTCGTTTCATCATAGCTGATCCTGGGTGACCCAGTCTATTATGCCAAAGTTTAAATTTTGGCGATGAATGACACTTCTGGTGCACAATCATGTTAGCTTCTGTTGATTGAATATGAGTATGATAGAGACCCGACGGGAGTCCCTTGAATCGTTCTAAGATAGTTTTTGAACCATCTTTTAGACGAGTAACATACAGATATTCTGCCTCATTTATTTCATTTGTTTCTAAGTGATATCCGTTTAAACGAATGTCCTTGAAACTTATGAGGTTCCTATTTGATTTAGGAGAGAATAGTGCATCTTTTATTATTAGTCTTGTTTTATTTGGGAGCAATATAATTGCTTCACCAGATCCTTCTATTATGTTTGATAGTCCTGATATTGTAATAACGGGACCGTCATAATCATATAAGCTATAAAAATAGCTTTTTTCTCGAATGATTGTGTGCGTCGAGGCCCTGTCCACAAGGCATTCACACTTCATCTATAGATCAATAAAAAAAATAACAAACAATCGTAATTAAAACAACGGTTTTGAAATACAATTTTTTTTTTAAATTCTCTTATATCGATCGACGGGCCGATATAGAGAGGTCAATAAGTTGCTTGCAAAAATGCATAATTTATAATAAAAGAGAAGCATAATATGAAAATGCGGCAACAAGTTTTTAAAAGCATGAAATAAGATAGTGGCTCTAGTCGAGTAGGTCGTCGTTCTCGAAGTCTTCCGCCGAGAAATGAGTAGACGGCTGCTTTTCTACCAGATTTGTTTCAACTTGAGACTTCTGGCTTGCTTGATACAGATCTTGTAGATGTCACGGGGTGCGACAGTTTCTGGACCAGTGTCCAGTCATGCCACATTTGTGGCATTTGTCCTCCCAATTTTTCTTGGGAATGGACATCAGTTCTGTGGTCTTCTTCCACTTCTTCTTTGCCCCACTTTTGCTGCTCTAGGGATGAAAGTTGTTCTGGGGTGGACTTCTGGCCGGCCTCTTATGGGCATTTCCCATGTTAGATTTGTCCTTATTTTTCTTTTGCTTCTTGGAAGAAAAATGAGCTTCTGGGAGAGGAGCTGAGCCTGCAGGGCGTAGGTTATGAGTAGCCAAGAGAAGTTCTCTGTTTTGCTCTGCCATCATCAGGGTAGAGTGCAATTCAGAGTACTTTTTGAACTTTCGTTCACGGTACTGTTGCATGAGGATTGCGTCCTTCTCGTGGAAGGATGTATAAGTTTTTTCCAACATGCGATACTCCGAGACTTCTTCATCACACAACTTCAGGCGTGAGGTGATATTATGGAGAGCTGAGTTGTACTCAGCTACGGACTTAAAGTCCTGAAGTCGAAGGTTTTCCCACTTATACCTTGCACGTGGGAGGATTACATCTTTTTGATGTTTATAGCGGTCCTCCAGTGCAGTCCACAATTCCTTTGGGTCTTCTACAGTGAGGTATTCGGCCTTCAGGGTCCGATCAATGTGTCTCCTGATGTAGATAATGGCTTTCGCCTTATCTATATCAGAGACGTTCACTGTAGAAACAACCACAGCAGTGTCTGCTGTATTTCTCGTACCAGTGGCCGGAGTCGATGGAAGAGGAGTTAAAATTGTGGCTAATAAGCCCTGGGCACGTAAGTGGAACTTCAGTTCCACGTGCCAGCTCAAATAATTTTTTCCAGCAGCATCTAGTACTTCGAAATCGACACTCGCTATTTTGGCCATTTTATCTATCATGTGAAAAACATGCATAAATTAAAATTAAATATTTATGCATAATCATAAATGTTACAGAGCTCATAATAAAAATACTACGGTGCTTAATAAAACAGTTCAGTCCAGAAGCTAATATGCAATCTGTCAATATTACAGTAAGTAATTTTTTTTTCAATGAGATGTACACAGAACAGTAAGTAGTAATGAGTACACAAGCAAGTAACAAAAATTGTTGTACAAAATAGTAACAATTAGTTTAACAGCAAGGCAATTTGTTCAACAACAAGTTGGTCTAACAATAAGTCAATTTGTTGTACAGTGAACAATATTTGTTTTAATAAGAAGCAAATTTGTTTTGAACGTTAGCAATATAAAGAATATCACTCTTAGATTGTTAGATATATATATATATATATATATATATATATATATATATATATATATATATATATATATATATATATATATATATATATATATTGCTAATTTTCATTCATACAATTAATTTGTAAACAAATTTTTTTTTAAGAAGTGTTACCAGCCTCTGGTCGGATCGACTAGGAAAAAAGGAAGGATGACGTCGAGATCTGGACGTCGATTCTCCTTGCTTCAGCAATCGTGCTGATAACGTGTTTGAAGGGATACTAGATATCGTAGAATAGTATTTTTCTTCTTGTTATTTCATCATATGGCAAGGGCCATATATATAGGGATAAGGGACAACCCAAGGGTCATGAGTTACATGATCCCAAGGGTCATGTGTAACTCATGACATAATGGTGAATAGTAAGGGTTTCACAACACTTAATATTATTTCATAAGATACTACCTTTGAGAAACATAATAAAACATTTTAAGATATATTACATCTGGAGAAATTTACACTAGAATTATGTATTAATTTAAATTTAACCTTTCACCACTTCAAATCATGAACTACAGTTAAAATATCTAAAACTGTACAAAAGTTGGTATATATGGATCGACAACGCACCACATCATGGAAATCTAATACAAGTTGCCATCATATACATATTTTTAAAATGATAAATCCTTCGAAAAAAGATTTCAGTGATTAAATGAAGAAAGCATATAGTACTTGAACACTAAACATAACATTATTAATGGAGATTGTGCGAGAAATAAATATATAATGTAGCATAACATGTGCAACGTGATAATATTAACAATATATGTCCAATAGTAGCAGACTCATTATACTTCACTTCATTTGCTAAGTGCAAGATCAAAGTTTTGCTCAACCATAGAAGTGTATCAAGTATAAGAATAACATGCAGTTAAAAACAAGATCAAACTGTTCACCATGTTAAACCTATACTTTCAAGTATGTAGCTTGAAATCCAAAACATATCAGCACATATCAGAAGATATAGCATAATATCATTCTGTACAGAATCTTTGTCAAATTTACATACAGTGCCAATAAGAAGACCATGAAAATTATGTATTCTTAGAAATGAGACCAGGATAAATTAGTCAACAATTCCAAAAAATTTTTTGTACTTCAAAACTCAACCATGGCTAAAATTGTCTACCGTAAAAACTAACTAAATAATTATTTATAAAAATTCTAAAATCACTATTTAAATCAAATAAATAATAAAAAAATATTTCAAAAATTTTGGGAAGGGAGGCTACACATTGTCCTCATCATCATCTATCTCGTAACCGGTATTTTTAATTAAATCGTCACTATGTTCATTGTCCTCATCATCATCGTCATCATCATCATCATCATCATCTAGTAAGGGAGTAATTGTCTGAGAAGAACTAGCACCCGTATTAGCATGTTAGTAATTAGAAACAAATTTATCATTAGTTCTATTAGCAAATGATGATACTTGAGTAATATATAAACTAATATACGGTGATTGCGAATTAATCTCAAGAACAAAATTTCATGCTTCTTCACCATCTATCAATAAACATGTGGAACCAAAAACAGACTTTAAAATAAATTGGTAACTAATAGAAAAACGCGCAGAAATTAAATTGTATAAATTTTCTAAATTAATATGGCGATCAGCTGTAAAAAATTGGGTGTCACCTCCTTCGTAAGATAACCCATTTACTATACCACCATGTGAGCATACTATTTTAATATTATCATCCATGAGAAAGAAGAAGTAGTTTGAGAATGTTTAGCTAATAGAGAGTCGCGTTGTAAGGAACGAGAGCTTGTAAGAGGGAGAGACTAGCTTTCGTGAGGAGATGGTGCTTCCAAGCTTCAGAGAATTGCTTCTGTGAGAGATGAAGAAAGTAACGTGTTTGTGTGGAGTTAAAAAAACAATAAATAGGAAAAGAAAAGAGACATTAAAAAAAAGTAGCTGTTGGAATATAGACGTTTAAAAAAATAGCCGTTGGCATGCATGTATCTGTGCAAAAAAAAGAAAAGAAAAATAGCCGTTGGCCAAGCGCGCCATGGGCGCTAGCGCGCCCCTCCACGTGCGCCATGGGCGCTGGCGCGTCCCATCTGCAATCCCTCTAAAGCCACCGCGCGTCATGGGTATTGTCGTTTTGTTACCCACAATGCAAATACACTAAACTTCTTACTTTTTTTTTATAAATTAGGTAAAATTACTTACTCTGGATGAAAATTTCAGGCGAGAAAACTATGTTCTAGTTTTGAATTTGTCTGGCATGGCAGTATTGCTCTTTTATTTCTTGTTCGTCCTCGACTACATAAATATTGAATTGTTGGATGGAATTGCTTAGAGGCTGTTTGGATAGAAGTACCTATTTGAAAGTGTAAAAGTGCACTTACAACAGATTGAGTTACAGTGCACTTACATCAAGTGACGTTTTCCAAAATATGTTTGGATATAGTACTTTTTGTCTCCTGGAAGTGGAAGAAAAATGAGTTTGACGTTTGGATGGTTGTTGAAAGTGGAGAAAAAAGAAGTTGGCTTGTTTGGAATGGTGGTTGAAAGTGGATGTTGATGTTATAATTAATAAATATAATTTTTTTTCAATTATAAATTTGATAAATTTATATGAATGAACAAAAATATATATAAAAAAAAATTCACATATGATATAATTAAATTAATTATCATAATTAAATATATCAAATTGTAATAAGATTTTTATTAAATTAAAATTTACAGAATATTTTAAATCCATTTAAAACACATTACATAATTAACATATCATAGTCAATATAACTAGGGAAAATCTATGAAATGTCCAAAAGTCGCAAAAGTTTTATGAAAAATCCACCGCAAAATAACATTTTATCGCGTGTCCAGAATTAGCGAAAAATATATAAAATAGTTCGGAATGACCTTTTTGTCCTTCTAATTGATTGAAAATACCCACGAAACCTACTCTTAAAAAACGTTTCGATTCTTCCATACGCTGCTCACTTTTGAATATAGGTTTTTTCCTCCAAAATCTTCAAACCTTACTTCAAAAACTCGTCGAAAAATTTCGGAATGGTCGACAATCGGTAAAACTGTTAAAATGGAGGTCCAAACATTATTTTTTTTTGCGATTCTAAAATTTCGAAAGGCTGACAAACGGTGAAGCAATTTATCTCAGGCTCCTTGGAAATACGCTCCTTTTGCGACAAACGGGCCTCATTTCGACCTCCCAATCAAAAGTTACGGCCCTCTAAAGTTTCAACTGGCCATTCTCCGTGTTAAAATACAGGAGAATGGCAATTCTCCGTGGTAATATCATGGAGAATGGCCATTCTCCGTGTTAAATTGACGGAGAATTATCATTCTTCGTGTTAAAATGACGGAGAATGACCATTCTCCGTCATTTTAACACGGAGAATGGCCATTCTTCGTTGTTAGAATCACAAAATGTAGGAGAATGGTCATTCTCCGTGTTAAAATGTAGGAGAATGGTCATTCTCCGTGATTTTAACACGGAGAATGACCATTTTTCGTTGTTAGAATCACAAAGAATAACAATTCTCCGTCATTTTAACACGGAGAATGGTCATTTTCCGTGTTAAAATCACGAAGAATTGTCATTCTCCGTGTTAAATTGATGGAGAATGGCCACTTTCCGTGTTAAAATGCAGGAGAATGGTCATTCTCCATGTTAAAATCACGATTCTCCGTTGTTAAAATCACGGAGAATGACCATTCCTCGTGTTAAAATGCAGGAGAACGGTCATTCTCCGTGTTAAAATCATAGGAAATGGCTATTGGCCATTCTCCATGTTAGAATGACGGAGAATATTTGACAGAAACCTTTTTTTTGTAGAATTTTTTTTTGTCAGTAATAAAGATTCAAGAGTTTTCCGTTCTTCTTTCAAAACGATGCTAACTCTTTTCGAGAAGAAGATCTTCTCTCCACAATTGACCTAATTGCCGAAAAACTTCAAATCTCTCCACGAAGATGATGATGATGAGCGATGATCAAAATTCGATAGAAGAAAAGCAGAGTGAACTACGAACGATCTTTGCGATCTCTGCTGAAGATGAGAGCAATGAAATTCAGATCTCTCGTGAAGAAGAAGATGAAACTCGTAATCCAAATCTGAGTTTGTGAATTCAAATACATATATATGATCAAATTTGTGCGAAAGGGGTAGTTATGGTATTATCAAAATGGCAATTTTGTAAATACAGAGCATCTAAAGGAAATCTTGGAATATTTAACGTGGAAATATATAATTCTGGGTATTTCATAAAACCCACCATACGGATGGATTTTTCATAAAAACCAACCTCGAAATTGGATATCTCAGCAATTTCCAGATATAACTAATTTAAAAATTATGTGTTTAAAATTAAAAGTTGATAAATTTTTAACATAATTTTAACCAATTTTAAGCTTTACTACTATTATTATTATTGTTATTATTATTATATATGCTCTCTCTCACACACACACACACTCATTCTCTCTCTCCAATACTCTCGTCCACAGCTTTCTCCTCCTCCTCCTCCTCCTCCTCCTCTCTCTCTCTCTCTCTCTCTCTCTGTGCAACCCCTTTGATTTTAACTGCATAGTCCCTTTCCCTCCTTTCTCCCTAACAACGCCTCCTCTTCACTCCCACGTCTCATCCTCCTCCCCCCCCAACATCCTTCTCTTCTCTCCACCACACCTCCACTCCCCACCACCTCTCCGGCGGTGCCGGAGGTCGTCATGAGCGCTTCCATGGTCTCCGGCCTCCGCTCTTCCGCCACCGTCGACCTCGACTTCACCCACCGGAAGCCTCCATCGCATCTCTTAGCAGACATCGACAACAAGGAGGACCGTTCATGGCCGGACGAGGAGGAGCGCTCGACGATTTTTTCTCCAAATTTTCATGATTTTTTGTTAAAATTTTGGATGTGAGTTCACAAGGAGTTTTATCCAATTTTTTCATGTATCTGGGATCGTATATCCCTTACAGATGTGAGTTCACAAGGAGTTTCATCCAAATTTTTTCGGATGTCAAAACGTAAGAAAAGTGTGTGGGTGCCGAGTCAATTCAAAGAAAAATTTACTCTCTTACAGACAGCTGAATTCAAAAATATCACTCATTTTCCATCCACTATCAGGCTATCAAACAGCCCCTTATTGAAACTCCTAAAATATTGTTTTGTACTATTTCTAAATTTTCTATCATTCTTTTTTTATTTTTTTATTATTATATGTTCATGTTTTAACATTATTGATACGTCTGAAACACCATCATGCACTCCTCCCTCCATGTATGCACGAATGATATAAAATAAAAATAAATACATTATGACATTTTAGAAGTGTTAATATCAGCACTCTTTACAAAAACTAGTAAAAGCATGTGCGTTGCACGTAAAATTATTTTTCTTTCTTTCTAATCTTATCAATAAATAATTTAAATATCTAAATTTAAATTGAGTTTTATTATATGTATATTTATATTTTAATTAAAATTTGTAAAAATTAAATTTTAACTTTAATTTGTTATGGTTATATGTGAATGAAAAAGTGGGTATTCAATCATGCGGAAGAAAAGGAGAGAAAGTTTAAAATTATAATCTTCATAATTTTTTGTGGATAAAAGAGAGGATATTTAGTTATGCAAAAGAAAATGAGAGAAAGTTTAAAATTATATTATTCCGTAATTTTTTTTAAATGAAATGGTTGATGATATACACACGGCTTAGACGGCTTAATTTGGAGCCGTTTTGAAGCCTATAATAGAGATACTAGTTATTTTGCACGTTAAAAAAATGGAAAAAAAAAACTACAATATGATTAAAATATAAAAATTTAAATTATGTTAGAATATTTTAAATATAATTTGAATATATTTTATGTTATAAAATGTATTTGTAAACTTTTGGATATGTGTCTAATTAGATAATATCATGTAGTTAGTTTAAATTTAATTTAAATTCTAAATATTTTAGTATTTATACATATTCATGCAGTTAGGAGCATTTTATGTTTTAATTTTATTTTAAATTAGGTGAGAACATAACTACGGTTACAGGAGTTATTTTTTTTTTTTTTAATTTTTAAAACGAAATGGTTGATGAAATACATATGAAAATGATTGATGAAATACACACGGCTTAGACTAACCGTTTTGAAGTCCGCTTATACTAGTAGAGATTAGTACTGTTTGACTTGCGGCAATCCGGAATTTTGTTTGCGAGTCCTTTTATTTATTTTATTTTATTTTTTTGACTCACCGAAACTTACCACCAGAACTTGGATGATGTCCCAGTCCCACCAGTCAGCAATGTAGGAAGTCAATTTTGTTATTTCCCCACAGTTCCTTAGAACCAAGCACACAAAACTTCTTATCAAATGACTCTTCTTGCCAACATATTCTCTTGGCCGCTCCTCCTCCTCCTCCCCCCATGAGCATCATAACAACTCCCCTCCCGCTCCTCTCCCTCCCGCCAAAACTCCCCGCTTGCCGCCACTTCCGTCTCCGTCAATGGCGCTGCAGCAGCAGCTCGGAGGAGAGGGACCCGTCTCTCTCCGGCAACGAGAAGGTGTCGGCAATGGTGGACGAGCTGCTCAAGAGGGAGGAGAACCGCGGGCTGCTCGACGGTCTGGAGGCGGCGTCGCAGAGGGTCGAGAGGGCGAGGGAGGCCCTCGCCGACATCGAGAGGCAGGAGGCGGAGGCAATGCGCGCCAAGTCCGCCGTCGCCCGCCTCGAGAAGAGGAAGTCGGAGGTTTGGTGCTCTTGTTTTGTTTTTTTTTTCTTTCCCGCCACTTGTTTGATAAAATGCCTGCATCAAAAATGGCTTCCTTAGCTATGTTCCATGTTGTTTCTTCTTAAAGGAATGATTTTTATGAGACTCTGTCGCGAATAAGTTGATAGGTTGTCCTTGTTTCCTCCTTCTAGGACAAACATTGATCAAGAATGCTCCTTTCATCAAATCGTGGAGCATTTGTGTGAATTTCGTTCCGAATTGTGGAACATTTCTGTTTTGGAATGATAAATGTAGCATTTTTCGAGATTCAAAAACCAAGCTTGTTGGATTAACATTAGCGTAACTCTACTGAGAATTTTTTCTATGTGCCAGGATCACCGTGCATCTTCCACGTCAACTGTTAGATTGCATTGGGATATGTTCATGCACGCATCCCCCATGCAATCTAAAGGTTGAGGATGAAGGGTGCACGGTGAGCCCGGCACATAGAATAATTTCTCCACTCTACTGTAACCAATATGTATGAATATCACCAGGTCTGTTCTTCACTTTAAAACTAACTAAAATGGACTTCCAAATTGGTGATACACTGATATAACAACACACTTTAAAAATGGACGAGAAGGCACATGACTGTTTTGATTAGAAAAGGGACATGATTCAACGCATTTAATGGAGGAAAACTACATCGTGTACCTGATTTGCTGTAATCGAGAGGTCTGTCCCCATTATAAATCAAGGAAAATTAGTCCCAGTTGTACACTTCTTTCTGTCTAAGCGTTCTGAAGAAGCCTACCCCACCATTTCCTGTTACATACCAAATGGCGTAACGTGTTCCCGTTTTCTTTCTTGCCCATGACATTACATGCTCTAGGTAACCTTGGATCAAATTACTAAACTTTTCAATTAAAAGGTGGGAAAATTTTCCCTCATCTCATTAATGTAGTTAACGAAATAAAGGCCCAGTTACAAGGAGATAACTCTTGAGAAAGTAAAAATGAAAGAATAGAAGATACACGATTTAAAAAACCAGAATTTTTTGGTGGCTAATCGAAGTTTGTTTTGGCAAAATCCATGGATGCCATTAATAAGTGTTTGTAATATATCTTGATCTCCTCCTGTCTAGGATGCAACACACCACATCTTAACTCTAAGGGTCTGCTTGGATTGAGGGGGAAAAAAATAAGCAGAGTTAAGTGGGGTTAAATGAGGGAGAGTTAAGCGCGGGAGATGTAGTGCCCCGTCTCGCTCAGTCAATCGGAGGAATCGAAACGCTGACGACGTTCGGACTTAGTCTTGCAACGGCTGCTTGAAGACTCGCTCGGTCGAGGCGACTCCTCGCTCAGGTGGGGTAGTTTCGGTGAACTTGCCTCATCTTAGCCTTCACATAATAAATCGCATGTTTTCAACTTGCACAAGTTAGGCTTGATAATAAAAGAGACGCATCCACATAGCTAAGGGAATAATCCCGACGGGTCGAAATATGTTAGAACATGGAAAAAGGTCCCACGGTCTGCTTAGAAGTCTGCTCAGCGTGCTTTCAAAATGACACTCGGTCTTTCGTTCCGTAGCTTGGGAGAAGGAAGTTGACCTAAGTTGCTAAGTTGTCACAATGCTAGAATTAGCCTAAGTCATAGGCGTCGCCCGCAGGAATGCTTGATAAAGGATGCACGGTCCCGTCGTCCAAGGCTTGGCATAACCTTCGTCTGTCCCATGGTTTAAGTCGTATTGCACGGCTTGTGGCTTAAGTCTAGGCACCCAAAGAGCTTGGTTGTTCAAGTCGAGCGTGTGCACGGCACGTTCTCTCGATGCAAAGCTTGGCGTAGCCTTTGCTCGTCGAGTCGTTGTCCGAATAAGTTAGACAAGAGTTGTGTTGGGCTATCGAAGTCATAGCAAGCACTGTCCCCTGTTTCCTGCCGTTGCCAAGTCACATAGTCCCACGAGAACAAGGCTCGTCATATAAAGTATGTGACTTGAGCGATAGTGTTGCCTAGAGAACAAGGTCTGTCTAAGGCACGAGCCACGGTTGGTTTAGTGAATTGCAGGCCACGGACAAAGGAAGCACGCGAGATCGGTCCCGCTACTTGGGAGTCTCGATAGGGAAGCACACAAGATCGGTCCCGCTACTTGGGGGTCTCGATAAGGAAGTTCACGAGATCGGTCCCGCTACTTGGGAGTCTCGATAAGGAAGGTCACGAGATCGGTCCCGTTACTTGGGAGTCTCGATAGGGAAGCACACGAGATCGGTCCCGCTACTTGGGAGTCTCGATAAGGAAGCACGCGAGATCGGTCCCGCTACTTGGAAGTCTCGGTAAGGAAGTTCACGAGATCGGTCCCGCTACTTGGGAGTCTCGATAAGGAAGTCCACGCGACTGGTTGTCACCGAGATCGGTCCCGCTACTTGGGAGTCTCGATAGAAAGTTGGAAAGCATGGTCATGGTTAAGGAAGGACTTGGTAGATCGAGTTGAGTCTTGCATGGTCATTGGACAACTTGCGCGCAAGGTGAATTCCTCGAACGATCCCGGGGCGCCGGATTCGTGTCGGCCTAGGAGGAATTGCAGATATTGTACGGCTTTCATCGACGGTACGACTCGATTGAAGTGAACCGTTACGATATAGGCTGCGGGTCATTCGGTGGGAGCTCGTACCTCGCCACGCGGATGGTCACCGTATACAAAGATCCAGGATTGCTTGACATTGCTAGTGGCCCCTCATATAGATGTGTCGGCATAAGAGCGACTATCCGCGTGTATGCCTTTGGATTGCGTCGAGTACTAGCAGGTTACGAGTTGGGTTAACAAGTTATGCTTATTGCAAGCGCTAACCTTGAATCGACACGAGTTAGGTGTGCATGGTTGCATCACCGTTCTGGAGCCTAAGATTTGGCTATAGGAAGGACACGTGCTTCGGCTAGAATGTGGCGCCGTCTCGAGTTTAGTTCAGGAAGGGCCGTAAGGCAGGTTGGTTAAGTTTGGTTGATCCTTGGGAGGCACGGCCTCGATCTTATGACACGATCAAGTCTAGTGGCACGACCAGCATGAGTCGTCCCCTTGACGTCGTTGGCACGAGAATGGTCTAGAGGCACATAAAGGAAGTAAAAGTCTTGGCACGACCGAGTTGCATAAATTTTACTCGGCGAGGCACTGCCTCGAATATATTGAACTCACGAATAGAGTATAGCACGACCCTGCGGTACTTTGCCAAGTATTGGCCAAGACGTACTTGTCCTAAAATTGATCCTAAGGCAAGACTAGAAAGACAATCAAAAGGGATTAAGCTGCACAAAGTAAATGAACGTGTCGGTTTTGTATGGGTGGGCGAGGGGCTCACTCCACCAGTACAGTTGAGTACTGACACCCACACAGTTTTCATGTGCAGGCACAGGTAGAAGCTCGTGGAGCGGAGCTCGCTTCGATGCGTCGAGGCACGGAGTTCCTTGGCGATTCGAAGCGTGCGGCCGCATGGAGTCAAGACTTATACGGGACATAATGTATGGACATTGTATTCCGAAGCATCCGCTGGCTCAAGCATTGTATCGAGAGATGAGAGAGAGCAGAGTGACTTATAAAATGAGAGAAAAGTGAGCTTGAGAGACTTGTAATCATGGCCTTGCGTCCCCTTGTAATCTTATTCTTCAATATCAATAAAGAGCACTTTTGAATAACTTGTGTTTTGCTTCTAAATTTTCGTTACATGTTTAATGTTTCTGCTTGGGACTTCTGTGCGACGACCCCGTCGCAGCCGCTTTGTAATCTTATTGTTCAATATCAATAAAGAGCACTTTTGAATAACTTGTGTTTTGCTTCTAAATTTCCGCTGCATGTTCAATGTTTCTGCTTGGGACTTCTGTGCGACGACCCCATCGCAGCCGCTGTAATCGGCCGTAATGAAACTGTCTTGCACGAGCGTAATCTAGGCTCATGCGGCATTACGCCTTAGCGAGGACGATCGCACCTACGGGAGCGGGACGTGACATAGTGGTATCAGAGCACGACTTTACGTCCTTGGACTTCAAGTCGAATCTCTCAGTTTTAAAAGCTCGTCGTTGATAAAGAAGTGTGCGCTCTCTCTCAAATGTCCCACGGTATGTCCATACAATAAATCTAAATATTTTTAAAAGCTCGTACAAGTGTTCAATCGAACGCATCGGTAGGCGATGGCCTTTGTGCCGAACGGTGTCAACTTGAGTTGATAGAAAACACATGCTAAAGTTAGTAAGTCGCGTGCGTGCCTAAATAGTCCTACGTCGACATTAACAAATGAGCGTGCAAAATCAGAGTATAGTCCGTACGGGATAGATATGCATACAGCCTTTTGGCTAAGTTTGGCCGCGTGTCGCGCATCTAGACTTTATTGTGCAAACGAATTGCGAGCGATATTAAGTATCGCTCGGTCGGGAACGGAGATATACTTAGAGTGTATATCCATAGAAACACTATCGGACTAACGTTTAGGTGTACACGGAAGATTGGTTTAGATTTCGAGGAATAGTCCGAACGACTTAGTACGTCGAGACGCGGGAATCATAAATATGATTTACATGTGGAATATCGATAGGAATATACGAGACTTATACTATCGAGACGACGTGAGCGATTACGCTAGAGTTTCGTCGAACGAATCTGAAAGATGTATTAGCGAATAATGCGAACATGATTGTGGACTAAATTGGATGGCTCGAATCCTGAGTGGTGTTTGATCCGTCTTGGAAATTATTCGAGCGAAATTGAGGATTAGGCGTAACAACGAGTATGTCGGCGAGGCGATGCGATCGCGCAAAGCCTTAGAACGCGTCACGCTTAGTTGGTCGTGACTTCGAATGTCCCGAACGAGATGTCGTTCGGACAACTTGTGAATGGGCAACGCGAGTTAGGAAACGATATTGAATCAGGATTCGGAACGATGAATAAAAATGAATGTCTTGATCGAAGAAACCTAGAGGATCGCACTAATGATCTTGGATTTGGTCGAATAGAATTGTGGTATATCCAATTCGGACAATAGCATCGGTTGCATGACTCGGAGTTCGTTGCAAAGGAAGATCGTCAGGTTACGTACATCATCGATGGTATTGAGGCGTATCAAAGATTGATGTGCGATAACTCGGGGGTACTCTGATTCGAGGAACGATTATCGTGTAAAATGTCATTGTTCCGATGGATGCTATACTCGGGATGTTGAAATGTGTCGAGGAAAAGATAGACTTGGCTCGAGTATTTTCTAGTCGAACGAATGACGAACAGACTATCGAACTGAGATCTTGGCTTGAATGAAAATGAAATATTTGGATTGCTTCGACGATAACTACAATGTTGACGTTCTTGTCTTATGCGAGCGCAACCCCAGCCTCGCACATGCGTCACGTTGGATTAGGGCGATCACTCCGCGTGAGCACTGGTATGGTGATTCATACAGCGGGGGTGATCGAACTTGCATGGCGTGGCAATTTGATTGCTGCGACTTGTGGTTTGACGCGAATGTGGACTCGAGAATGACTCAGTGTGCTTGACGATTGAACTTGAGGATTGAGTAGGTCCAATCCGCGTATCGAGAATAAAGTAGTCTAAACTCAAGCAAGAGTTACGTTCCAATAAGGACGATAACCCTGCGAGAACGTGGCATGGTGATTCATGTCCAACGTAGATAATCGAACTTGCGTGAGATTGGGGCATGACAAATTGTTATGCTAGACGACCTCGTGATCGAATACATGAATTGGTTAGAATAGATATGTGAATTATGTCGACATGTCAGAAGGAATAGACTAGACAAATTGGTGATTTGAACAGATTCGAATTTGCGTAACGAATGCCTTGATGCGAATTAGGTGATCATGCTCGATGTTTAGAAATCTGAGTGATGCGAGCTTGGGTAGAAAATCCCGTACTATCGACTTTGGTTTGACCCTAGGATTGGGGTCAGTATTGGCATTATTGTTGGGGAACTATGATTCCATTCCTGACATTGACTTTAGCTTTGAGAAATGGCCTAGCGGTTCGGCGAGACGTCCCTGTTTCAAGAGTTAGTATTCGAATGATTGATCTTGAGGATTGGTATGGATGGATAGAGTGAATCAAGAATATGGGAATACCCCTCACGAGATTCGGCTGACATGCATATATTTCAGGGACGCCTGAATATGTGCACGATGCGACTCGAGTGAGAATGACGAATTCTCTATCATGCGGCTTGGATGAAATGCATGTATTTTGGGAACGTCTGGAATACGTGCACGATCTAACCAAGTGATACGTTGAATTCAAGTAAAACTTGAGGAATGGAAAAGTGTCGAGGATTTGAAATCGTGTTAAAGGAAAGATTGATAGTAGTGCGAGCGTGGCTCGGATTCAAGAAACGCATAGGCAGAGTGTGTACGAGAGTTCCTGGATCAAGTGGTCTAAAAGTAAGTACTCAGTTTCAAAGACGAAATTTTTTCTGAGTAGTGTATGATGTAATGCTCCATCCCGCTCAGTCAATCGGAGGAATCGAAACGCCGACGACGTTCGGACTTAGCCTTGCAACGGCTGCTTGAAGACTCGCTCGGTCGAGGCGACTCCTCGCTCAGGTGGGGTAGTTTCGGTGAACTTGCCTCATCTTAGCCTTCACATAATAAATCGCATGTTTTCAATTTGCACAAGTTAGGCTTGATAATAAAAGAGGCACATCCACATAGCTAAGAAAATAATTCCGACGGGTCGGAATGTGTTAGAACATGGAAAAAGGTCCCATGGTCTGCTTAGAAGTCTGCTCAGCGTGCTTTCAAAATGACACTCGGTCCTTCGTCCCGTGGCTTGGGAGAAGGAAGTTGGCCTAAGTTGCTAAGTTGCTAAGTTGCCATAATGCTAGAATTAGCCTAAGTTATAGGCGTTGTCCGCAAGAATGCTTGATAAAGCATGCACGGTCCCGTCGTCCAAGGCTTGGCATAGCCTTCGCATGTCCCATGGTTTAAGTCGTATTGCACGGCTTGTGGCTTAAGTCTAGGCACCCAAAGAGCTTGGTTGTTCAAGTCGAGCGCGTGCACGGCACGTTCTCTCGATGCAAAGCTTGGCGTAGCCTTTGCTCGTCGAGTCGTTGTCCGAATAAGCTAGGCAAGAGTTGTGCTGGGCTATCGAAGTCATAGCAAGCACTGTTCCCTGTTTCCTGCGGTTGCCAAGTCACATAGTCCCACGAGAACAAGGCTCGTCATATAAAGTATGTGACTTGAGCGATAGTGTCGCCTAGAGAACAAGGTCTGTCTAAGGCACGAGCCACGGTTTGTTTAGTGAATTGCAGGCCACGGACAAAGGAAGCACGCGAGATCGGTCCCGCTACTTGGGAGTCTCGATAGGGAAGCACACGAGATCGGTCCCGCTACTTGGGAGTCTCGATAAGGAAGTTCACGAGATCGGTTCCGCTACTTGGGAGTCTCGATAAGGAAGGTCACGAGATCGGTCCCGCTACTTGGGAGTCTCGATAGGGAAGCACACGAGATCGGTCCCGCTACTTGGGAGTCTCGATAAGGAAGCACGCGAGATCGGTCCCGCTACTTGGGAGTCTCGATAAGAAAGTTCACGAGATCGGTCCCGCTACTTGGGAGTCTCGATAAGGAAGTCCACGCGACTGGTTGTCGCCAAGATCGGTCCCGCTACTTGGGAGTCTCGATAAAAAGTTGGAAAGCATGGTCATGGTTAAGGAAGGACTTGGTAGATCGAGTTGAGTCTTGCATGGTCATTGGACAACTTGCACGCAAGGTGAATTCCTCGAACGATCCCGGGGCGCCGGGTTCGTGTCGGTCTAGGAGAAATTGCAGATATTGTACGGCCTTCATCGATGGTACGACTCGATTGAAGTGAACCGTTACAATATAGGCTGCGGGTCATTCGGTGGGAGCTTGTACCTCGCCACGCGGATGGTCACCGTATGCAAAGATCCAGGATAGCTTAACATTGCTAGTGACCACTCATATAGATGTGTCGGCATAAGAGCGGCTATCCGCGTGTATGCCTTTGGATTGCGTCGAGTACTAGCAGGTTACGAGTTGGGTTAACAAGTTATGCTTATTGCAAGCGCTAACCTTGAATCGGCACGAGTTAGGTGTGTACGGTTGCATCACCGTTCTGGAGCCTAAGATTTGGCTATAGCAAGGACACGTACTTCGGCTAGAATGTGGCGCCGTCTCGAGTTTAGTTCAGGAAGGGCCGTAAGGCAAGTTGGTTAAGTCTGGTTGATCCTTGGGAGGCACGACCTCGATCTTAAGGCACGATCAAGTCTAGTGGCACGACCAGCACGAGTCGTCCCCTTGACGTCGTTGGCACGAGAATGGTTTAGAGGCACATAAAGGAAGTAAAAGTGTTGGCACGGCCGAGTTGCATAAGTTTCTACTCGGCGAGGCACTGCCTCGAATATATTGAAGTCACGAATTGAGTATAGCACGACTCTGCGGTACGTTGCCAAGTATCGGCCAAGACGTACTTGTCCTAAAATTGATCCTAAGGCAAGACTAGAAAGACAATCAAAAGGGATTAAGCTGCACAAAGTAAATGAAAGTGTCGGTTTTGTATGGGTGGGCGAGGGGCTCACTCCACCAGTACAGTTGAGTACTGACACCCACACAGTTTTTATGTGCCGGCACAGGTAGAAGCTCGTGGCGCGGAGCTCGTTTGGATGCGTCGAGACACGGAGTTCCTTGGCGATTCAAAGCGTGCGGCCGCGTGGAGTCAAGACTTATACGGGACATAATTTATGGACATTGCCTTCCGAAGCATCCGCTGGCTCAAGCATTGTATCGAGAGATGAGAGAGCATAGTGACTTGTAAAATAAGAGAAAATTGAGCTTGAGAGACTTGTAATCATGGCCTTGCGTCCCATTGTAATCTTATTGTTCAGTATCAATAAAGAGCACTTTTGAATAACTTGTGTTTTGCTTCTAAATTTTCGCTGCATGTTCAATGTTTCTGGTTGGAACTTCTGTGCGACGACCCTGTCGCTGCCGCTGTAATCGGCCGTTATGAAACTGTCTTGCACGAGCGCAATCTAGGCTCGTGCGGCATCACGCCTTAGCGAGAACGATCGCTCCTACGGGAGCGGGACGTGACAGGGGAGTAGAGTCAATACATAGAACCTTGTTTGGATTGGAGGGAGAGTTAAGTGGGGGATGTTTAATAACTCTTGCTTGGATTGGAGGTTTTGAGTGAGAGGGTGATTAATAAAAATATGATAGTTGCCAAAATAACCTTATTACATATGTCATAAAATTAAATTTGATTGAAATTTTAATTAGAACTTGTCAAAATATATTCACAAATTAGGAAGCTACGGATTAATATGTTGAGAAAAAAATGGAGGAAATAAATCATGATATTTTATAAAACAAATAAGGGGTATTTATGACTTTTTAAATAAAATCCTCAATCATCCTCGTTAACCCTCCGATTTGGAGGATTAAAAAATTAACAAAAGAGGGTGAAATAAACCCTACCCTCTATAACACTCCCTCCTAAACCCCTACCCTCAAACCAAGCATGATTTTATTTTCCCCTCACTTAACTTCCCCTCACTTAACTCTCTTAACCCTCAATCCAAGCAGACCCTAAAGCTCCAGTTCAGAGGATTACATTGCTAAAAAGTCACAAGGCTAATGGGCATAGTTCCATCATAATTGCATCCTTTGATCTCATTAGTGCCTCAGTTCATTTGTAAAATGAGCCCTCGACTTGCCATAAATGACACGACCCCTAGCCAGAAGAACACCTTGGTTACCATTAGTGACTTGTCCTTCGCAAATAAGCTCCAGTTCAGAGGATTACATTGCTAAAAAGTCACAAGGCTAATGGGCATAGTTCCATCATAATTGCATCCTTCGATCTCATTAGTGCCTCGGTTCCCTTGTAAAATGAGCACTCGACTTGCCATAAATGACACGACCCCTAGCCAGAAGAACACCTTGGTTACCATTTGTGACTTGTCCTTCGCAAATAAGAACATGACTTCCTGCTAGTGGCTCAGTTCCTGACTAAATCAACACTCGGGTTCTCGTTAGCGGTTGTCACCTCATAAATGAGCACTTCGTTAGTGACTCGACCTCTTGTAAATGACCTCTTGTCAAGTGATCACTTGAATTTTATCATCATCAGCATCCAGTCAGATGTACACTGGCTGCCCTCCAATCAGGGGACCGTTTGTCATGAATTCGCTCAGCTCCTTCAACCATTGCATTTGGTTTTGTAATAAATTATGGAGAGAACAGAAAAATACAGAGAAATATTCATTTAGTCTATTTCAGTTTCCCTACCTGAAAGTTGAGAAAACTTCCAGTTCATGAAAGTAAAACGAAAGTTGGATCTCCACTTATGCTTTCCGCCTCTTTTATCAAACTAAGGAAAGTAGTTCCTTACCTTCTCGGCCTTCCCTTTCTTTCATTGCCTGGTATGAAAACTCAGTTTTGCACTTTCAATACCTCAAGTTGGAAAATTTTCATGTAGTTTCAGTTGCTTGGAAGTGGAAAAGGAATAAAACAATTTTTTTTACCTTTAGATATTTTTTTCTGAGACAAAACGGTGGGAATAAACACCCATTGTTTCATGATAGAATAATTAAGAAACAAGTCCCAATTTTGAAAGGAGATTACTGGAATAAGAAAGAAAACCAAGCATACTGATTCCAAGAAGACTAAAACTGATAACTATGTTGACAAAGTTGCAGACTTGCCACAGCTAGAAACTATCAGTCATGGACTGGACATTTCCTCAACCACTTAAAGTATCCTTAGACCCTCCACCTCCGCCCAAAAGTTCATAGTAGGAGAGAAAGATCACTGAGTAGAAAACAAAGTAGACATCTAAATGAACTCCACTCGTTTCTTTAGTATTTGATGTTGCCCTTTCCCATACATCAAACCTACTTTATGCCATTATGACGTGGTCTACACCTATTTGTTACCCTTGGGATATGTAATCCCACAACCATTCATCCCCTTCCGGCCCCTTGCTCAATGAAATAAGGGAAAAATCCCTTCTTTTCCAACAGTTGTAGCATAATATTAGTTGAGACATAGCCGTTGTGATGTGGTCTTCGTCACCCTGGTTGTTGCGGTCCCACATCAGATCGACACTCTTCCGGCTCCCATTGTCAAGTAACACCAGATAAAATGATTACTGTCACAACCCCTTGTCAATTATTCACCTCAGTTCCCCTTGCCAACCATTTCATTGTATCATTATGTATCATTATTACATATCTCAATACCTGGTCAACTTCTCCAGTGGCCTCTCTCTTCAAGATGATGATTGGAAAAGCACAAAAAAATGAAAGAAAAAGAAAGTTAAACCCCTTTATTGACAAGTATCCCTCTCTGACACCACGACAAATTAGTGGCCGAGATTCAATGTAACTGGCATCGAAGCCCCTGCAATGTAACTATGGTGTCGAAGTCCTTGCAGTCCTGGATCTACACATCCAATTAGAGCTGATTGGATGAATGATGATAGGACGACATCAAATACTTAAGTAACGAGCGGGGCTCACTCAGATGACTATTTTGTCTTCTCATTAATGATAATTTATTTTCTATAATGGACTTTTGGCTCAGGGGCCTCTCTGACGATGATGGATACTTCAAGTGGTTGACATATGTCCAGTCCATGACTCTGATAGCTTCTAGCTATGACAAGCTCGTGATTTGCCAGCAACGTTATTAGTTTTAATCTTGTTGGAATCTGTATGCTTGGTTTGATTTTTCATCGTATTATCAGAGTAATCTCCTTTTGTAATTCAGACTCATTTCGTTAGTTGTCTTCAACGAAACACGGGAGGTTTATTCCCCAAGTTTTATGTCGAGAATAAAAAAAATCTAACTTATTTTTTTAGCTTTGTTTCTGTAACCTGAACAAGTGAAACAAATCTTTTGGTTGCTTGGAATTCCAACATGAACCCATAGGAGAAAAAGCATGCCAACATAAATTAGTATAGCCACACATTTTGCTTACAATAGAAGCAAACTGGACCCATATATGTTTGAAAGAGAATTTTACACCAGTAGACCAAAATTAACCTACCAATTGAATGTCGTATGGTTGCTGAAGCTGTCTTAAATATGGTCGAAAGAGGAAGTGGCCTAGGCAATTTAGGAAGTTGAAATGGGCATAAGCTGCAGCACAGTGCACTTGATAGTCCAAGACTTCTATAGTAGTCCAATGTGCCAACAACTAAGAACAACTATAAGGATATGCATGTCAGTTTAATGTGCCATCTAAATATGTTTGAGTTTGTCGTGTCTCAACAAATTTGGTTGTTTAGCTATTTTCATCCCTTTCTTTGTTGGGGCATTACCTACAACAAACAAAGCCTTTGTCCAAATTGCTGGGTTTGCTGTTCGAATCCTCTTCTTCTACCTAGTATGTTAGGGCATTACCTACTATACCGAAAATCGGCCATATAAGTTGGACCTAATACCGTTTTTTCTTCATAAAATTGCACCGTTAACTTGAACATAGTTTAACTGGTATTCGCTGACTGAGTTAACCTTTTACCCCTTTAGGAACAGGTCAACAGCCTGCTAAGGATAGCTGGCTCTCTCAGGACAAGGACCTTTCAGTTAATCTGATCAGCAATTTTTACACCCACTTCCTGTGTTGAATATTGTTGCGGATGCTAGCTGTAATGTTTCAACGACTATAGTGTTTGGGTTGCTTTTGATATAGTTTTCTCTCTTCATTAAAGATCGAAGAATCCCAAAGGGAATTGTTAGAAGCAAGAGCCATGGTGGAAGAAGCTGAGCATTCTCTATCATTGAACATGGAGGACAACAACTTGGGAGATGCTCCAGATCAACAGAGAAACAAAGATCTAGAAAGAATTGAGTCTGTCAAAGCTGCATCTATATCAGCTATAGTTGGCACGCTTGCGAGTTTGCCAATTTCCTTTTATCAGAACACAAGCTATGTTGAATTGATTCTTGACCTGGCAATCATTTTTATTAGTTGCACACTATTTGGAGTTACGTTCCGGTATGCAGTAAGACGAGATCTGGATAATATCCAACTCAAAACGGGGACCCCTGCGGCTTTTGGCTTCGTTAAAGGTACTCTGTCTCGCCGAGGATTCCAACTTCCATCTACTATTTGGTTTCTCCTCAAATATATTTTGCTTGAAGTAAAAAAAAAGTCGAAAGTAAACCAGTTTTGTTGTACTGCAGGGCTTGCTGCACTGGGTGCTGGAATGCCGTTGGAATTGAACATGAACAGCTTGATATCTCACTCTATCGACGGGTCAGTTTGTGTGGCCGAGAATATCTTTATATTTCTTTCTGCTTCTGTTGCTCTGGATTTTTGCTTTAAGATGAAGCTTTTGAGTCCATTTCCCATAAGAAAGGTCGAGTAGGATAAGAAATGCAGGATCATCCAAGTAGAGATATACTTGCAAGATGAAGGTATATTCTGTAGCCCACTTCTACAGTGCGATGTAATTTTTGGTGAACATGCCACATGTCATTTATTCACTGGAGGGTGAACATTCTACCTAGTTTTAGTGGGTGAACAAAAATGGACTCTCTTTTTTCTTTTTCAAAGGCAGTTCTTATGACCTCTAAATTATTGATGTAAATCATGTTAGTGCGTGGTTCAATTTTGTTAACGGTCATGATTGTACTTCTTCACCTGCATATTGTAGTTAAAATTACACCCCAAGATTATGCTAAGCTAATTAGTCAAGTACTACCAATCGGCTGGACTTCTGGAGGCAAGTTACTGGTAACGCTGCACGATCAGTAGAACTTCATGGGTGACGATTAAAAAGTTTTGGAAAGTCAGTGGATAGTGATCCAGTGAGAAGACATCACAGACAAATAGATGGGTTCACTACCAGGGCCGGCCTGGCCCAGGGTGGCCGCCCATGACCCCTGGATCATGAGGGGCCAAAAAAATAGTTTAAAGATAAATATGTTAATAAATTTGTATCTCAAAATAGAACTAGTATATACTGTTAGTCCCGGGACTTGATCAAAGATGAAAAACAAATGCAATCGAGATCTGAGATGTCACACAAAAACTTTGCAGTGATCAAACTCAAGATCTACGATGGTACAATAAATCAAAGAGCCAAATTACAATCTGAAGGAGGGAAAAAGAGAAGAGAAGATCTCTCGTTCTTCCTTGCAAACGTGTTGCAATTGGGACAGAACGAGTTACAATAAAACTAGAGAGAGATGAGAAGAAGAACAATGCTGGGGTGTCAAAACACCGTTGCTCAAAGCAAGATTCGCCCCACACGATCTGCTTCCAGGAACCAGCAAGTTGAAGAACTTGTGGAACGCTCGAAGTCACCTCTGTTCAGACTCCTCGGATGGACTTGCAATGGCGGCAGCAACTCTCTCTCTCTCTCTCCTTTTCTAATTTGTAATTTTCGTAGTAGTCACAAAGGAGGCCAGAAGAGAGTATTTATAGAGAGAGGGTGGAAACCCTAACCGCCTCTTCAGTTATGGAAAGATTGAATCAAATCCAAAAGATAGCAATGAGATTTAATTCAAATCCCACGAAATTAATTCAAATCCCACAAAGATAGGATCTGAATTAATTCAAATCCCACAAAGATAGGATCTGATTTAATCGCATTGATTCAGCCTTTCCATAACTGATTTGTAATCTGCACAGTCAGCGGATCCCTCCATGCGGCAGCAGCAGCAGCCTGGCCGCATGAGCCTAATGGCCGCATGGACGCATGGACCGCATGAGCCGCATGGACCGCATGAGCCGCATGGACCGCATGTGCCGTATGAGCCGCATGAGCCGCATGGACCGCATGTGCCGCATGAGCCGCATGGACCGCATGGACCGCATGGACCGCATGTGCCGCATGAGCCGCATGTGCCGCATGAGCCGCATGAGGCCGCATATGAGCCGCATGTCGCATAAGACCGCATGGCCGCATATGAGCCGCATAAAGACCGCATGACTGCTGACGTGCTAAGTGCAAAGTGCGCCAACAAAACGCCACATTACCCCTCATGAGCCCATGAGCCCGAGTCCGAGTCCGAGTCGCTAAGCCCCGTTGGGGCTTAGCTCCAAGTGGAATTAATCCAAGAGAATGACAAAAGCATTAATGCTTAATCCTTGGAGCCTTATTCTTACCTCCTAGTAAAATCACCCACATGGTTCCCTCCTTAGGGTCACCATCCCTTGTGCATCTCTCAACAACACAACCAAGTATATATGTTGAGATAACTCATGGTGCATTTCCGATGTGGGACTATAATTTTACAAGGCATGTTGAGAGCAAGCTCTCTCCATGTAAAGAAAGCACCAACAATCCCCCACATATCACAACATATATATGTGTCTAGGGTTGAGCGTTCCCCACAGTAACTGTCCATTTTGCATTAGGATAGATGTCGCTGACGACTTGAATCTTCCCGCATGGGTTAAATAACAATATGATACAAGAATGGACTACGCCTTGAATTCTGCACCACAATTGTAATTCTTCCCACTCACAAAGTGTAGTTACGTGTGCTTCTGGCTGCACATTAAAGGTCCTGTGCCTGCCTGGTTTCAGTGTATAATTTTGGGCGTCTACAAGTTTACCCTCAAGAGACGGCCTGATATCTCTTTCCATACACTATAGGTGAGTTCTTTATTAAAAGAGATATGGCATGAAGCCTTGCGCTTCCTTGCGGTGCTACGCCGCTATGACATGGCCTGAAGCCGAGGCATTACCCCTACCTGGGAACCTCATTGTAGTGTCATACTACTGTAGCATGAGGTCACAAGCCTCTTTGTAGTGCCAAACTACCCAGCATGAAGCCTAAGGCTTCCTTGCGGTGTTACGCCGCAACGACATGGCTTGCAATGCCGAGGCTTTACCCCTACCTGGGTACCTCATCGTGGTGTCGTGCCACTGTAACATGGGGCCATCCTCCCCTTTGTAGTGCTGTCTACAACTCTTTAATTACGTCATACAACATTAGGCTACCTGCCTATTTGCGGTGCTACGCCGCTGTGACTTGGCTTGCAAAGCCGAGGCATTACCCCTACCTGGGAACCTCATGGTGGAGTCACCCCACTGTAGCATGGAGATTCACTCCTTGTAGTGCTGCTCTACCGTGCTTCCTGTAAAGCACACCAGGCATTCACTCTGCCTGAGAACTCATTAAGGCGTTTAAGCCAACCTTCCACAGGATCTGTTTTTCCGCAGCAAAATACATAGTAGACAACAGTGGTTATGGGTCCGTATCCCTTTCATGTTTCAGAGAACAAGTACCCACTGTTACCTGATAGTTTTCCAGTCAGTGATCCTCCTTTGAACCAAAAGTTAGATGCCTAGTAGATTTCTCTTTGAACTAATAGCATAAAACTTTATGGTAGGATTACAAAGACACACTATCAGAATGCCTTCAAGCCCATTTTACAAGCTGTGTCATCGACCAACTGGTGCTTGAGGCCCTTTGTGAACGGATCTGCCAGGTTCTCCTGACTCCGAACATCAACCACTGTAATTACACCTCTTTTGATAAGATCGTGTACTGCCATGTGCTTCAACCGCACAGTCCTCTTCTTCCTGTTGAAGAGGTCATTTGATGCCACCGCTGCAGTCGCCTGGTTGTCACAGTATATCGGTATCGCCGGTATCTGAGCCCCAACCACTGGAAGATCATACATGAGCTCCCGAAGCCATTCTGCTTCATCTGCTGCAGTTTCAAGTGCATAGAATTCAGATTCCATGGAGGAACGAGAGAGTATAGTCTGCTTCTTCGACTTCCACGATATAGCAGCTCCATCCAAGGAAAAGACATATCCACCTGTGGATCTCTCGCTTTCCACCTCTGAACACCAGCTAGCATCACTGAAGCCTTCCACTACTGTCGGATACCGTTGTAGTGCACTGCATATGTCTGAGTTTTCTTGAGATATCTCATCACCCGCTTCACAGCTTTCCAGTGCTCAACCCCTGGGTTGCTTGTGAACCGACTCAGCATTCCTACGGCAAAAGCTATGTCAGGCCTTGTGGCAGTGGTTGCGTACATCAAACTTCCGATAACGCTAGAATACTCCAGCTGCCTGACACTTTCCCTTAAATTTGGCTTCAGCTTCTGATCACACCTGTATGGCGTATCGATCCCTGGAAGATCCTTATACCCATAGCGTGTGAGCATCTTCTCAATATAGTGAGATTGTGACAGCGCTACTCCAGTGTCTGTCCGGATGATCTTTATGTCCAAGATGACATCTGCATCCCCCAAGTCCTTCATACTGAACTTGGTTGAGAGGAACTTCTTTGTCTCTGTGACACAGCCTATATCCGTACCTAGGATTAGCATGTCGTCCACGTACAGACAAACGATGACTCCTCTTCCATCAGCGAACTTTGTGTAAACACATTTGTCCGTCTCGCTGACTCTGTAGCCGTTTGACTTAATAACTTTGTCAAACTTCTCATGCCACATCTTGGGAGCTTGCTTCAAACCATACAATGATTTTACCAACTTGCAGACTTTGTCTTCAAGACCTTTGACGACAAATCCATCTGGCTGTTGCATGTAAATCTCTTCGGTCAGCTCCCCATTCAGGAATGCGGTCTTTACATCCATCTGATGTATCACCAACTTATGTATAGCTGCTAGAGCGATTAACATCCTGATGGTGGTCATCCGGGCTATTGGAGCGTACGTGTCAAAGTAGTCTATCCCCTGTTTCTGAGAAAATTCCTTAGCTACCAGCCTGGCCTTGAACTTGTCAATAGTTCCATCTGCCTTCATCTTCTTCTTGAAGATCCATTTACATCCGATGGGCTTTTCTCCTTCAGGTAGATCTACCAACACCCATGTGTTGTTGGAGGTGATAGAGTCAAACTCGTCATTCACTGCCTCCTTCCAGAAGATAGCATCTCTGGTCTTCATCGCCTCATCATAGGTAAGCGGATCTGCTTCCACATGATAGGTGACAAAGTCATCTCCGAAGTCTTTCGGTCTTCTCGCTCGCTTAGCTGACGGCTCTGCGAGTTCTGGTACAGGAGTTGTTTCCTCAACAACAGCTTCTTCTTGGACTACTGGCTCATATGAGATTTCAGTCTCATTTGCACCTCCATCATTTTCCGGAATGTCCGAAAGAACAATGTTTTTGTCTTTTGCAAATTTGTCTTCAAAGTATTCAGCATCGCGAGATTCGATGATATGATTTGACTCAATATCAAGAAATCTCCGAGCATCACTCTTCTCGGCATATCCCAAGAAGATCGCCTTCGTAGTCCTTGTCCCTAGCTTCTGAATCTTCAGATCTGGGAGTTTCACCTACGCCAGACACCCCCACACTCGAATGACATTCAAGTTAGGTCTGACTTTGAACCAGAGTTCATGAGGAGTTACGTCCGAAGTTGCATGTGGCACTCTATTTAGAATAAAAGTGGCCGTCAATGCAGCTTCTCCCCAGTAGCATTTAGGAAGACCCGCGGTTAGCAGCATAGAGTTCATCATTTCTGTCAACGTTCTGTTCTTCCTCTCCGCTACTCCGTTGGATTGAGGAGAATATGGAGCAGTAGTCTCGCATATGATTCCATGTTCTCTGCAGAACGATGCGAATTCATGAGACCTGTACTCCCCACCTCGATCACTCCTTAACCTCTTGAGTTGTTGTCCAGTCTGCCGTTCAGCTTCGGCCCTGAACTCTCTGAACTTCTCGAAGGCTTCGTCTTTAGACTTGAGAAAGTAGACGAACGCGTATTTTGAGAAGTCGTCGATGAAGGTTATGAAATACTTCATCCCGGCCTTCGTGAAGAAATGTTTGAAGTCACAGATATCGGAGTGCACCAACTCCAGAAGATCTGTGCTTCGATTGACCCGATGAAATCCTTGTGATCTTCGTCTGAGCACACACTTCACACTTCTCCACCTTACCCCCATATTTGGAGATAAGTCCTAGACTAGACATTTTGTTAATTCTTTTACAATGAACATGTCCTAGTCTATTATGCCACAACTCAAGAGAATAATCAGAAAATACAACTGCATTAATGTCTTCAAACTGGTTAACAAGCTGAATTTTAAACATGCCTTCGGTTTGATAAGCCTTCCCAAAGTATGTTCCTTTCTTGGACATCACCATCTGACCAGCATTGATGTCCATCCTCAAGCCTGCGTTGCAGAGCAGGCTCCCAGAGATCAGGTTCTTGGCAATAGTCGGAACATGCTTCACACCTTGAAGCGTCAGAGTGTTCCCAGAAGTGAGTTTCGGTTCCACGGTCCCGATCCCCAGAACTTCAGCTTGGGCCTGGTTCGCCATGACAACCTTCTCAGATATCGGTTGGTACGTGACGAACCATTCCTTGCCTGAACAGACATGGCAAGTCGCTCCAGTGTCTATCCACCAGTCAGAGTCAACCCCCCAGTTGTGACCTGTCCGATCATGGCAACAACGTTAGAAACCAATGAAACCTTATTAGGCTCACCTTTCTCTGATTGTTTAGGCTTAGATCTGCATTCACTCTTGTAGTGGCCTTTCTTGCCACAATTGTAACAAGTCACGTGGGACTTAGTCTTCTGTTGCTTGAAAGAAGGACCCTTCACTTTTAGATTAGCGAAGTCCTTCTTCTTGGGATGAGAAGCCGCCTGCTTCCCCTTGGAATCTCTCGTCTGCACAAGATTGGCTTTAGCCAGCTGTTTGGACAGAGTGTCCACCTTCTGTTGAGAACGCATATCGTCCTCAACATGGATCTCTTGAAGTAGATCTCCCAAGCTAATGTCTAGCTTCTTTCTGTGCATCCTTGCATAGAAGGTACTCCATCCAGCAGGAAGTTTTGAGACGATCCCTCCGACGACAAACTTGTCGGGAAGGGGCATCTCTTCGTCTTCCAGTTTATGACGCAGCTTCAGAAATTCCTTCACCTGTGGCAGCATGGACTTTTCGTCCTCAAAGAGCAATTTGTGATATTTTTCAACCACAAACATTTTGCTCCTGTTCTTATCTTCTTCATACAAATTTTCTACAGACTCCCATATGTCTCTGGCAAGTTCCTTCTTTGAGTAGGATTCTGCCAGGGAGTCCTCCATTGCATTCAGGATGAGAAGCCTGCAGATGCTATTTTTCCTTCTCCACTTGGCCTGGAGTTTGGTAGCCGCGTTGATGGCGGCAGTAGATCCAATGTCTGGAATAGAGGGTTCTTCCTCCAACAGAACATGATCAACGTCTTTCAGTTGAAGAGTTAGGTACACCTTTCTTTTCCAGACTTGATAGTGCTCTCCATCGAACTTTTCCAACTTGCAGAAGTCCGATTGGAGGAGCGAAGCATTAATGTTTTCCATCTATACGGATCTTGCTTTGAGATTGTTAGTCCCGGGGCTTGATCAAAGATGAAAAACAAATGCAATCGAGATCTGAGATGTCACACAAAAACTTTGCAGTGATCAAACTCAAGATCTACGATGGTACAATAAATCAAAGAGCCAAATTACAATCTGAAGGAGGGAAAAAGAGAAGAGAAGATCTCTCGTTCTTCCTTGTAAACGTGTTGCAATTGGGACAGAACGAGTTACAATAAAACTAGAGAGAGATGAGAAGAAGAACAATGCTGGGGTGTCAAAACACCGTTGCTCAAAGCAAGATTCGCCCCACACGATCTGCTTCCAGGAACCAGCAAGTTGAAGAACTTGTGGAACGCTCGAAGTCACCTCTGTTCAGACTCCTCGGATGGACTTGCAATGGCGGCAGCAACTCTCTCTCTCTTTCTCCTTTTCTAACTTGTAATTTTTGTAGTAGTCACAAAGGAGGCCAGAAGAGAGTATTTATAGAGAGAGGGTGGAAACCCTAACCGCCTCTTCAGTTATGGAAAGATTGAATCAAATCCCAAAAGATAGCAATGAGATTTAATTCAAATCCCACGAAATTAATTCAAATCCCACAAAGATAGGATCTGAATTAATTCAAATCCCACAAAGATAGGATCTGATTTAATCGCATTGATTCAGCCTTTCCATAACTGATTTGTAATCTGCACAGTCAGCGGATCCCTCCATGCGACAGCAGCAGCAGCCTGGCCGCATGAGCCTAATGGCCGCATGGACCGCATGAGCCTAATGGCCGCATGGACCGCATGTGCCGCATGAGCCGCATAGACCGCATGTGCCGCATGAGCCGCATGGACCGCATGGACCGCATGGACCGCATGTGCCGCATGAGCCGCATGTGCCGCATGAGCCGCATGAGGCCGCATATGAGCCGCATGCCGCATAAGACCGCATGGCCGCATATGAGCCGCATGACTGCTGACGTGCTACGTGCTAAGTGCGCCAACAAAACGCCACATGAGCCCATGAGCCCGAGTCCGAGTCCGAGTCCGAGTCCGAGTCGCTAAGCCCCGTTGGGACTTAGCTCCAAGTGGAATTAATCCAAGAGAATGACAAAAGCATTAATGCTTAATCCTTGGAGCCTTATTCTTACCTCCTAGTAAAATCACCCACATGGTTCCCTCCTTAGGGTCACCACCCCATGTGCATCTCTCAACAACACAACCAAGTATATATGTTGAGATAACTCATGGTGCATTTCCGATGTGGGACTATAATTTTACAAGGCATGTTGAGAGCAAGCTCTCTCCATGTAAAGAAAGCACCAACATATACCATGGGCCATTTTACATACAAAGTTATTGTGGTGTAGTGGTTAGTAGTTTAGACTCCTTACTAGAGGTTCTAAGTTCAATTCTTGGTTGTAGCTTTTTAAAATTTTTTTTTTACACATTATGTATGGGGGTCTTATTTTGAAAGTTCGTCCTGAGCCCCCATGAGCTCATGACCGGCCCTGTCCACTACATGGATGATCCCAACCATAAATCGTGAACTATAAGTATTGTTCTTCTTTTTTGAGATAAACTATATGTACTGTAAAACCTATATATGCAAAAACTTGATGTTTGTTTTCCCCTACGTATTAAGTGATTATCATGCATATATAAATCAATTCACTGGTTTGGATCATCGAAGCAACACTCAATTTCTTTGAGTTATAGGTCTGTCATGTCTTCTCAACTTTTAGCGTGCGTTCCTTCCAGGCAGCTTGTCATAGCTTGTCAGTACTCTTAATGTGTGATCTATATATTTCAGTTTGTTGATTTTATCCTGAGTTGATAAACCAGTTTATCTATATACAATTGATTATGTTCCTGGAACTTCTGGATATTTTCTATCTGATGGAAATGTAGCAACATTTTTTTAGATGTACTTCTGAAGGATATCCTGTCATTGCTTAAATCAATTTCTTAGCTCCATTTTTGTATCACTTCGTGAAGTTCCAAATGAAGCTGTATATGATGACAGGGTTCATCTGAAGCTATTACTTCTGTCCCGACCATATTTCTCCAACTCTAACACATACAATTGTACAATAAAAGATGTATACATCCATTGTGTGCTCAAACATATAGATGTAGGTTTATATATGTACTTTTTTAATATGCATATGAAATATAATGTTATAAGGAGGATATGAACATTTCTTTTGTCAGCGATAACAGCTAACACTTAACAGACAATGTAATTCGAAACAGGTATGGATAAGTTTCAAAAAAATTATGTTAAAACTTAAAAGAAGCATATTATTATGATGTACTTCATATATATGAGCAGATGAGTACAAGTTAGCTTAAATAAGTAGACTTTCCTTTTCCTTCTAATCTCTGATATTGGCTTTAAGTAGAAATATACATATCATGCATCATTTTGAATACGTCTCCATATAAGTATACTAGACAGATTTGGTCAGTTTGAAAGTCAAAAGGAACTTGAAAACCTAGTGTTGTAAGGTTGTATTTTAATAATCTAGATGATGATTATGGAATGGATAAACAACTTCTCTAGCATTAACAAAATTGATTAGTCTTAAGTCCTGATGATATGGGAGTGTCATTTCCTTTTGACTCTTTATACTCTTGAGAAACTTGGAGGCTGTGCATTAGCTTAAATTGTATAGGAGAAAAGTAGGTCCGGTTTGGTCGGACCGGACCGGTTCAGCGGTGGACCGGTCGGCCCGGTTTGAATTAGGAAAACCCAAAAAACAAAATGATTTGCTTTCTAAAAAAAATTTGAATGACCAAGTAAAATAATACATAAACTGCGATAAATGACTAATACATGAACTGCGATTAATGACTAATACAACATTACAAAGACTCATACAAGATTACTAGTACATAAACTGCACTGATACAAAATTTCTAGTACATAAACTGCGATTAATGACTAATACAAGATTTCTAGATGTTAATACATGATTTTAAATGTCGGCGTAGCTTCCCTATACCATAGCTATGGTCCCATTTTATTCATTTTCTACAATGCAAACATTCAACAAGAACTTTAGTGGTGTATCTTCTTTCGGTACCGCCACATGCACGACGCTCATCGTAAATTTTGCTAAAATGATGCCAAATTTTCGAATCATCTAGCGTTGCCGGTTGCGGTTGCTGATCTTGTGGTTGCTGCGGTAGTTGATCATTATCCATAATATAAATCGTCTCTTCACACGAGTTTGCTTGTAAAAATTGTAAGAGGAAGAAATTGTAGTGTGATTAAGTTTGAAAACTTATGACATATTTATAGGATTTTTTTGGGTGCAAAATAACCTATTTTACTCCCAAAAAGAGTTGTTGTAAGGGTATTTTTGGTTATTTCCAGCAAAATGACCAAAATATCCTTCCAACGGTCTAAAAACAACAAGTAAAATGGGAATAAAATGGTTATTTGGCATTCCAACGTTTAAAAAGAAAAAAGAAAAAGAAAAAAAAGGCCGAACCGGGGCCTGAACCGGCCCGGCCCGGTCGGGCTTGGAGGTTTGCCCGGCCCGGACCTGCACTCAAACCGGGCCGGTCCGGGCTAGTGGGTCGGGAAGATAGACCCGGCCCGCACGTATATGGGGGCGGTTCAGGCCGGTCCGGGTCGTTGACCGAGCTCGGGCCAGCCTGGACCGGATTTGACCGGGCCGGGCTCGAGCCGGGGACCGGACCACCTGGCCCACACAACACCTTGAGGTCTACCCACGCTTCAATTGGCTGTCTAGATTATAAGAAATTTGCTAGCTTTGTTAGAAATTCAACACCAACATAAAATGATGTGAGATCGACAAATCATCGTAGAAGCTGTCAAAATTTTATGAGGAAATTTTATATAGAGTTACGAAATTTGGTGTATTTATGCAAAAGAGTACGAGTTTGAAATATTTACAGGAAAGGGGATGTGGCGCCATCTAAGATGGCGTCCAAGATAATTTCTGGACTTGGCGACATCTTAGATGGCGCCACATCCCCTTTCCAGTAAATATTTCAAACTCATACTCGATTCTGATTGAACAATGCTAGAATGATGATGATGACAACGGTGGCGATGATCAAGTCTCGGATCCTTCTGATATGGAAGAAATCTAACGGCTGTTCAGAAATATGAAGTTCCCCATCCTGTTAATGAAAATTTAAAAGTTATCAAAGAAAAGAGATGTACTTTTTCAAAGAGGCATATGATCTTCAGTTCTATCCTAGGTCTCAAACAAGTGCCTCGTGAGTGTTTCCTTCAGTCTGAGGCCACACAGAAACCCCTCTTGCCTTCCTGTGAGTGTTTCAATCAGTCTGTTCTCGCTATTAGCTTCGTCCATAGAAATCTGCATGTGATCCTGATACTGTTCTACTTTCTGACAGCGGCACGATCATCACACACGATCAGGGCCAGGGACGAGCATGACAAGACTTCGGACTTGGACAGACCCCTTAGCGAGCATTGTCCTGTCTACAGTTTCTTTCACCCCTTACTCTACTCGGCTTGTAATTTGGGCCATATCCTCAATGTTGTTTTTCCACATCCATCTGACACATGTATTGTACCGAATTAAATGTTATTTTTGGACATTTCAACAACACCGAGAAAAGAAGAAGTGCTATCTACAATCTTCATACTGAAACAGACGCATAAGAATTTGTTGAAGTTCTCAGCAAGAAGGAGCGAACATAGCGATTGTAGCTGACTGCTGACACTAGACATATTTTGACCAAATTCCACTTTTGTTTATCTTGTATCTATAAAGAAAGAAATTTGGTCGCCCATTGGGTCAAAGATTTGAGTTTATTTTGTTCACCCACCAAAAAAATTTGTGAATGTTCTATCATTTCACTCGAGAATTGTCACGCATAAAATTAGTGGTCAAAATTTGCACGAATGTTCACCATTCCACTCAAGGTAAGAGCATCTCCAATGCAAGTTTGAGTTTAGAAAAAAAATTGTTGCCACATAGGAATAACAAGACTTTATTGAAAAAGTCAATTCTCCAATGCAAATATCAAAAAAGTTATAAAGTTGACATGGCAAAGATATTGCGAAGTTGGTTTTCTAGTTCCAGACAATGAACTTCATAATGTCTTGACCTCCACATCATTGATTATGAATACAAATTTAAAAAGAAGGGAATAAGTTGTCTTGGAAGTTGAAAAAAAATAGATTTTATTGTCTTCTCTGTTGTAAAATGAAGAAGAACAATATATGAATTGGAAGAAAAATGTGTTTCTTTTCTTATATTTATTCAACTAAAGAATGACCCTTTTGTAGGCTTACAAGTAATACCAAGGGACATAGGTTAGGAAACCCAAAGGCCATATGTTATGGAAACAAAGGGTCATGAGTTACGTGAGTTATAGAATACAAATGGACATCCACCATATTTACAACACTCGCCTTTGGATGTCCAATATTTATAGAATATGCCTCGTTAAAACCTTGCTAAGAAAAATCCAGTGGGATAAAAACTTGGCCGAAGGAAAAAAGAGTACATATTATACAAAATAGTAAGCGTGATAAACTGCCTCATTAAGACCTTGCTAAGAAAAATCCAATAGGATAAAAATTTGGACGAAGGAAAAAGAGTACAGTGTGAAATAATAGTGATCACGCTCCCCCTGATACTGACAAGAGTTCCTTTAGCTGACGCATTCCAATATTCTGAATCATCTTTCTAAATGTTGTGGTTGGCAATGCTTTAGTGAATAAATCTGCAAAATTATTACTCGATTGTATCTGCCGAACATCAATGTCATCATTTTTCTGTAGCTCGTGAGTGTAGAAATTTTTTGGTGATATATGCTTCGTTCTGTCACCTTTGATGTAGCCATTTCTATTTTGTGTAATACAAGCAACATTATCTTCATACAATATCGTCGGAGTATTTTTTGCTGAAGGTAACCCACATGATTCTCGAATATGATGAACCATTGTTCCCAACCATATGCACAATGCCAGAATTTCTGAGTGATTAGAAGAAGTAGCTACTAATGTTTGCTTCACTGAATGCCATGATATTGCAGCACCGCCACAAGTAAATACATATCCACTCTGAGATCTTTTTTTATGTGGGTCAGATAGATAATCGGCATCAGCATAACCCACAACTTGTGATTCTAAATCTTTTTAGTAAAACAAGTCCATGTCGGTTGTTCCACGAAGTTAACGTAATATGTGTTTAATACCATTCCAATGTCGTTTTGTTGGTGCCGAGCTATATCTTGCCAGTAAGTTTACTAAAAATGCTATATCAGGTCTTGTACAATTTGCAAGATACATCAAAGCTCCAATAGCACTAAGATATGGTACTTCTGGACCTAATAATTCTTCATTATTCTCTCGAGGACGGAATGGATCTTTCTTTACATCTAACGATCTAACAACCATGGAACTACTCAGTAGATGAGCTTTATCCATATAAAATCTTTTTAGAATCTTTTCTGCATAGGTAGATTGATGAATAAAAATTCCATTTGATAAATTCTCGATCTGCAGATCGAGAGAAAATTTTATCTTCCCAAGATTTTTTTTCTCAAATTCTTTCATCTGATAATTAGCGGTTTCTGTGAGCTCTTCGGGAGTTCCTACAAGATTTAAGTCATCAACATATACCGCAATAATTGAGAATCCATTTTTAGATCTTTTGATAAAAACACATGGACAAATTAGATTATTTATATATCCTTCTCTAACAAGGTATTCAGTAAGACGGTTATACCACATTCTTCCAGATTGTTTTAATCCGTATAGGGATCGTTGTAATTTGATTGAGTATAACCCACTATACCTTTTGTTATTGCTTCAGGCAATTTGAATCCTTCTGGAATTTTCATATAAATGTCATTATCCAATGACCCATATAAATATGCGGTAACAACATCCATAAGCCGCATATCAAGTTTTTTCTGTGACGGTTAAACTGATCCAGTATCGTAATGTGATCGTGTCAATCACAGGGAAATATGTTTCATCATAATCGATTCCAGGTCTCTGTGAAAAATTTTATGCAACAAGTCATGCCTCGTATCTCACAATTTCGTTTTTCTCGTTGTGCTTTCGTACAAACACCCATTTGTATCCAATAGGTTTCATACCTTCAGGATGTCACGCCCCGATCCCGCAGAGTCCTTTTCGTCCTCGCTTCGGGCTCTTTGGGACCGTTCGTCCTCGCTAAGGCGTGATGCCGTGCAAGCCTAAGTTGCGCTTGCACAAGGCCAAGACCTGAAACAAGACAAGATAGACAAGTTTGACAATACGCAGCGGAACGTATCGCAGATAATTGAAGCAGCAGCGGACATATTTCAGAATACATGCATTGAACACAATGGTAACAAGAAACAATTCTCTTTATTGATTTCATTTGAACAGATTACAAGCTCTCAATTCTCTCTGATACAATGTTACATTCTCTCAGAAATAATACAGATTACAATGATCCCGTTCCCATACATTACATCCCTTTATATACAAAACCAAACTCTTGCACAGATGTCATCTCTTGGGCATCTTTTCTGATTTCTGGCTCCTGAGGATGAGGCTCGGGCTATCGCTTCGGGCTATCCTTCTCGATGCATGGTGCACCTGCATGCAGACTGATGATGGGTCAGTATATCAGCATATTGGTGAATGTGTAAACAAAGAGCTACATTTGTCTGAAACGATCACTGTTCATTTAGTGAGAAAACATTTTCTTGTGATGTGATCTTGCTACTCTTTACCTAGATTCATTTCATGAATGCATTAGTCAGTTTACATTCTTTTGAAAACACATCTTTGAAAAGCCACAATCATTTCCATCTTAGCTGCTGTGCCTCCCACGGGTTCAGCTCGTCGCTAACCGCTGTGACTCGCATGGGTTCAGCTCGTCGCTAGCCGCTGTGACGCTCTTGGGTTCAGCTCGTCGCTAACCGCTGTGACTCTCATGGGTTCAGCTCGTCGCTAGCCGCTGTGACTCTCTAGGGTTCAGCTCGTCACTAAGTGGATTCCCCAATGCGCATGCGATATCAAATGAATCATGCATAAATCGAGCAAGTCATAAACAATTCCATCTTCTTTTCAGGCAGGATACAGATCTCTTTTCTTAGCAGACAAGGGGCAGGTTCTCTTTTAAGCATACTCAAGATTACAGTCTTGTTATTAACAAAAGCATTCAATCGAAAACTCTGATTCTTAAGGCGTAAGCGAATCATAAAATGAGTCTTTGTCCACTCACCCAGATTAATCGTCTTCTGTTGCAGAGCCAGCAATCCGATCTTTCTGTTTATCTAGTGCCTTTGCGGAGCGGGGCACTACATAATTACCCACCGAAAAGAAGTTTCGTCCTCGAAACTTAAGAAGAAACTTACGATATCCTTAGCAGCGATAGTCCTCATCCTTCACCATCATAAAATATTTACGGACTTTTTGTATGGAACGTTCATCTCATTATTGATATCGAGTAGGCAACGAAATTTCAAGCAGAAGACATGTACAAATTCAATTGAATCAAAATTGGCCAGAGGATCGTGTTGCTCTGATACCATTCTGTCACGCCCCGATCCCGTAGAGTCCTTTTCGTCCTCGCTTCGGGCTCTTTGGGACCGTTCGTCCTCGCTAAGGCGTGATGCCGTGCAAGCCTAAGTTGCGCTTGCACAAGGCCAAGACCTGAAACAAGACAAGATAGACAAGTTTGACAATACGCAGCGGAACGTATCGCAGATAATTGAAGCAGCAGCGGACATAATTCAGAATACATGCATTGAACACAATGGTAACAAGAAACAATTCTCTTTATTGATTTCATTTGAACAGATTACAAGCTCTCAATTCTCTCTGATACAATGTTACATTCTCTCAGAAATAATACAGATTACAATGATCCCGTTCCCATACATTACATCCCTTTATATACAAAACCAAACTCTTGCACAGATGTCATCTCTTGGGCATCTTTTCTGATTTCTTGCTCCTGAGGATGAGGCTCGGGCTATCGCTTCGGGCTATCCTTCTCGATGCATGGTGCACCTGCATGCAGACTGATGATGGGTCAGTATATCAGCATACTGGTGAATGTGTAAACAAAGAGCTACATTTGTCTGAAACGATCACTGTTCATTTAGTGAGAAAACATTTTCTTGTGATGTGATCTTGCTACTCTTTACCTAGATTCATTTCATGAATGCATTAGTCAGTTTACATTCTTTTGAAAACACATCTTTGAAAAGCTACAATCATTTCCATCTTAGCCGCTGTGCCTCCCACGGATTCAGCTCGTCGCTAACCGCTGTGACTCGTATGGGTTCAGCTCGTCGCTAGCCGCTGTGACGCTCTTGGGTTCAGCTCGTCGCTAACCGCTGTGACTCTCATGGGTTCAGCTCGTCGCTAGCCGCTGTGACTCTCTAGGGTTCAGCTCGTCACTAAGTGGATTCCCCAATGCGCATGCGATATCAAATGAATCATGCATAAATCGAGCAAGTCATAAACAATTCCATCTTCTTTTCAGGCAGGATACAGATCTCTTTTTTTAGCAGACAAGGGGCAGGTTCTCTTTTAAGCATACTCAAGATTACAGTCTTGTTATTAACAAAAGCATTCAATCGAAAACTCTGATTCTTAAGGCGTAAGCGAATCATAAAATGAGTCTTTGTCCACTCACCCAGATTAATCGTCTTCTGTTGCAGAGCCAGCAATCCGATCTTTCTGTTTATCTAGTGCCTTTGCGGAGCGGGACACTACATAATTACCCACCGAAAAGAAGTTTCGTCCTCGAAACTTAAGGAGAAACTTACGATATCCTTAGCAGCGATAGTCCTCATCCTTCACCATCATAAAATATTTACGGACTTTTTGTATGGAACGTTCATCTCATTATTGATATCGAGTAGGCAACGAAATTTCAAGCAGAAGACATGTACAAATTCAATTGAATCAAAATTGGCCAGAGGATCGTGTTGCTCTGATACCATTCTGTCACGCCCCGATCCCGCAGAGTCCTTTTCGTCCTCGCTTCGGGCTCTTTGGGACCGTTCGTCCTCGCTAAGGCGTGATGCCGTGCAAGCCTAAGTTGCGCTTGCACAAGGCCAAGACCTGAAACAAGACAAGATAGACAAGTTTGACAATACGCAGCGGAACGTATCGCAGATAATTGAAGCAGCAGCGGACATATTTCAGAATACATGTATTGAACACAATGGTAACAAGAAACAATTCTCTTTATTGATTTCATTTGAACAGATTACAAGCTCTCAATTCTCTCTGATACAATGTTACATTTCTCAGAAATAATACAGATTACAATGATCCCGTTCCCATACATTACATCCCTTTATATACAAAACCAAACTCTTGCACAGATGTCATCTCTTGGGCATCTTTTCTGATTTCTGGCTCCTGAGGATGAGGCTCGGGCTATCACTTCGGGCTATCCTTCTCGATGCATGGTGCACCTGCATGCAGACTGATGATGGGTCAGTATATCAGCATACTGGTGAATGTGTAAACAAAGAGCTACATTTGTCTGAAATGATCACTGTTCATTTAGTGAGAAAATATTTTCTTGTGATGTGATCTTGCTACTCTTTACCTAGATTCATTTCATGAATGCATTAGTCAGTTTACATTCTTTTGAAAACACATCTTTGAAAAGCCACAATCATTTCCATCTTAGCCGCTGTGCCTCCCACGGGTTCAGCTCGTCGCTAACTGCTGTGACTCGCATGGGTTCAGCTCGTCGCTAGCCGCTGTGACGCTCTTGGGTTCAGCTCGTCGCTAACCGCTGTGACTCTCATGGGTTCAGCTCGTCGCTAGCCACTGTGACTCTCTAGGGTTCAGCTCGTCACTAAGTGGATTCCCCAATGCGCATGCGATATCAAATAAATCATGCATAAATCGAGCAAGTTATAAACAATTCCATCTTCTTTTCAGGCAGGATACAGATCTCTTTTCTTAGCAGACAAGGGGCAGGTTCTCTTTTAAGCATACTCAAGATTACAGTCTTGTTATTAACAAAAGCATTCAATCGAAAACTCTGATTCTTAAGGCGTAAGCGAATCATAAAATGAGTCTTTGTCCACTCACCCAGATTAATCGTCTTCTGTTGCAGAGCCAGCAATCCGATCTTTCTGTTTATCTAGTGCCTTTACGGAGCGGGGCACTACACAGGAGTTTGAACTACTGGTCCAAATACTTTGCGATTTTCTAAGGATTTTAATTCAGCTTGTTTCGCATCTTTCCATTTTGGCCAATCATTTTTATGTCGACATTGTTAAATGGATTTTGGTTCAGGATTTACTATATCAAGTGCGACACTATAAGCAAAAATATTGTCTATAGTAATTTTCTTTCTATCCCAGCTTTTCCTTGTACTCATATAATTTAAAGAGATTTTTTCTGAAACTTGTTCATTGTTATGTGTTTCTTCAGGAGCTAGTTTAGACTGATCAGTCAAATTTTCTATAGCGCTTTCATGTTTCTCTTCTAGAGTAATTACTTGTACCATTTTCTTTCGAGAGTTCTTATCTTTAGCGCCAACAGGGCGTCCACGTTTCATGCACGGTTTTAGTGTGCCATCATGTTGTCCTTCAGGGATATCAATCTGTGCTGGTACATTTATAGCCGGTACATCAGATTTTATCACTTTCTTAATATCAGTGGACGCATCTGGCAATTGATTTGCAATATTTTGTAAATGAATGATCCTTTTTACTTCTTGCTCACATCTACTTGTGCGTGGATCAATAAAAGATGGTAGATTCCATGTAATTTCACGCTGTTCTACAGGAAGTAATATTTTATCTCCCCCTAACGGTGGGAAAACTGATTCATCAAAATGGCAATCAGCAAACCTTGCCTTAAATAAATCACCCGTCAGGGGCTCAATGTATTTTATTATAGACGGGGAATCAAAACCAACATAAATTCCAAGACGTCTTTGTGGTACCATCTTTGTTCGTTTAGGTAGAAAAATAGGGACATAAACAGCACAACAAAAAACTTTTAAGTGTGAAATATTAGGCTGCTGGCCAGAAACAAGTTGCAATGGTGAATAATGATGAAATGAACTTGGTCGAATATGGACCAATGCAGCTGCATGTAATATTGCATGTCCCCACACAGAAGTGGGTAAACTTGACCTTAGAAGTAACGGTATGGCAATCAATTGCAACCTTTTAATAAAAGACTCTGCAAGTCCATTTTGAGTATGCACACGTGCAACTGAATGTTCGACATTAATGCCCATTGACATGCAATAATCATCAAATGCTTGAGATGTATATTCACCGGCATTGTCAAGACGGATAGTCTTGATGGAGTAATCAGGGAATTAAGCCCTTAGTCTTATAATCTGAGCAAGAAGTTTGGCAAAAGCAACGGTTCGTGTTGACAGTAGACTTACATGTGTCCATCTAGATGATGCATCTATCAAGACCATATAGTAACGAAATGGTCCACAAGGTGGGTCAATAGGTCCACAAATATCCCATTGTATTCTTTGTAAAAACGTAGGGGACTGAAGATTAACTTTCATTGGAGATGGTCTTACAATTAATTTCCCTTGTGAGCATGCAACACACACACAATCACGAGGTAAAAGAATCTTCTGGTTCTTTAGTGGATGCCCACGGGAGTTTCTAATTATTCGATCATCATACTTGATCCAGGATGGCCAAGTCGATCATGCCAAAGCATAAAAAAATTTGGATCATTGAACTTCTGGTTTATCGCAGTGTTAGATTCTATGGCACTTATGTTTGCATAATATAATCTTGATGAGAAAACTGTGAGTTTTTCTTTCACATGCTTCTGGCATGAATCATTGGATGTAATATATAGATATTCCATATTTCTCTCATTCATAGTCTCGATATGGAAACCATTTAGACGTATGTCTTTGAAGCTTAACAAATTTCTTTTTGACTTGCTAGAATATAAAGCCTCTTTCACCAAAATATTTGTTCCACCGGGTCATATAATATTCACTCTTCCGGAGCCCTCAATCATTTTTGTAGTACCAGAAATTGTACTAATATTTTCTTTTGCCAATTTTAAGTTCGAGAAGTATTTTCGATCTTGAAGAATTATGTGCGTTGATCCACTGTCAACCAGTCTTATATCTCCACCGTTGGAGTTTTTACTGCATCTATATTTTTCATATTTCTATAAACAAAAAAAATGAAGTAAGAAATATTATAAAACTTAATTTATTAATTCGATACTATAATATCAAAGATTTAGAAATATGAGAATACAAGCATTGAACTAAAATCAAACTTAGGAAAATAAAGTTCAAATAGTCTAAATTCCAACACAATCATTTTAGTTCTTTCTATTGACATCACTACCATCATCACCCCAAAACTCAATCCCATTGATTCCTTCATTTGACTCGTTTAAGAAATCATCAATATCCAGATGAGTAAATTCTATTGGATCATTTTCATCTTCATCAATTTTACTGAAATCTGCAAGATTGATTTCTTTCTCTTTTTCTTTACCCTTGGTAGATGTCTAAGTAAAGGTCAATTAGGTGCTTTGGTGTACAACAGGTACGAGACCAATGCCCTTTTGCTCCACACCTATAGCAAGCCTCTTCATAATTCTTCGGAGAAACTACTTTCACACCCTTTCCTTTATCTTGTTTTCCACCATTTTTGTTCCACTTCAAGTGGTATATGGCACAGCCTTCTTGTTGAAGGCATGATAATTAGGACCACAATGATCTCGAGTTTTACCATGACTATAACTACGACCGTGACCACGACCACGACCGCGACCACGACCACGACCGCGACCACGACCGTGTCCTTGTCTATAGCTATTTGCATTCGCTTCAGGGAATGGATGTGATCCAGTAGGGTGGGGGTTTTGATTTTTCATTAAGAGGCCATTATTTTGTTCAGCAACAAGTAGGCATGAGATCAATTAAGAATATTTTGTAAAACATTTTTCACGATATTGCTGCTGCAGGAGCATGTTCGTTGGATGAAAAGTAGTGTATGTCTTTTCCAACATATCTTCTTCGGTAACATTATCTCCGCACAATCTCATTTGAGATATAATTCTAAACATTGCAGAGTTATATTCGTTTACCATTTTGAAATCTTGCAACCTTAGGTGCATCCAATCATAACGAGCCTTTGGGAGTATCACACTCTTTTGATGATCATAACGTTCCTTCAAGTTTTTCCATAAAACAACTGTGTCTTTTACTCCAAGATATTCGAATTTTAGCCCTTCATGGAGGTGATGTCGAATAAAAATCATTGCCTTTGCTTTGTCTTGTTCGCTTGCCTCATTCTTCTCTTTGATGGCATGTGCAAGTTTCTTTGCACTCAAATAAATTTCAGCCTCAAGAACCCAAGTCAAATAATTTCTTCCGAAAATATCAAGAGCAGCGAACTCAAGCTTGGTGATGTTTGTCATATGTCTGAAAAAGAAATATTATTTTAGAATATAATACACATACTCAAATCTATAAGTTTGAGTTTTATCAATTAAGCTTCAAGCCTAACATATTCTATTTTGGCTTCAAGCCTTATATTCAATCTATGTTTCGAGCTGAACATGATCTTTCAAATTTTCTTCATGAAACTTCAGGTTCATCAAAAATATCGTCAAACCATAACACAATAATTTCTCGTGACAAGAAAAACATTATTTATTATTGGAAAAAGATAGTTTATGCAAGATTATTCTTTAAGAGAACCAACAGAATATAAATGCAAATCTATACCACAATGAAAAATCAAAAAAATCAAACGTCACGCTAAAGTATATGATGAATTTTGCTAAATGATACAATTACAAAGCGAAGTACTTAAATAAATCAATGTTTGTAAAATAGGTGATTGCTTTATGGTCGTTATAAAAAAATGTAAGCAGTAAACAACCTTAACAAAAATAGTAGCAAAAGAAATTAAACATAACTAGTCCGAGTTCTGATTTATACACATGTACCATTAATGGAGTTTGATTTTCAGTCATAGCACAGTGAAGCAGAGGGCAGAATTAGCAAAAAATCAAAATCTAAAAAAAAAATAAAATGAAGGGGACAATGAGTGACCAAGAAAGATCTACAATATGCTGTGTACCAAGTTATTGGGTTTTTTTTTGGAAATGAATGACTAATCATGAAGAGGCCTACAGGACCTCATATTGATACAAAAAAAATGATAAGAGAAGGAAGTCTACAGAATCCAATAAGACCTAAATTGATAACTCAAAATCAGTTAATGTAAATACATATAGACAGACAATATTAGGAACATTGACTATCCATCCACATAAACATCATATAAATTATGTATACACACATTCGTACCATAATATCCATTATTTAGGCACCACTAAAAAATGTCCTGTTGGTGTTTTTGCCTTTGGACTAGGAAAGATAGTCCCACATCGGCTACACCAAATGGTGCGTATCTCAATATAATGCATTGCTTGTGTTGAGGTGTGCACATGAGGTATGGTGGGGCACAAGTGTGTGCCATGTGGGAGTATTTTCCTAGAAGGAAAAAGGATTAATTCCAACAAGGATGCAAGTTAATTTTTGTTGTGCGGACTCGGACTCAGACACGGACTCCAGGATGTCTCGTGCATGCACGGGAGTGTTCGGGGGGTAGGCATGGACTGGCACACTTCTATGTTGATTGTGGGATGATCTAAAATATCAAATTCTATTTTTGAGTATTGGTATTTTAGTCCAACATCGGATAGGAGAAGAGGTGAAGTCTCAACTCCACTCTATAAATAGAGCCCCTTGGCCTCATTTGAAAGATGCACCAAGAAGAGAGTTAAGGGAGTCTGTAAAGTCCAGAAATCCCGTTCAAGTCTTAAATATTGACTTACGAGCGTTCCAGAAGTTCTTCGTGAACTTGCTGGTTCCTGGAAGCAGATCGTGTTGGGACGAATCTTGATTTGAGCAACGGTGATCTTAATCACCCCAGCAAGAATCTTTTCTCTTCTTCTTTCTTCTTTCTTCTCCTTCATCTGAGTTGTAACTCAATTATGTCCGTCAGCAACTGCGATTGCGAGGAAGAACGTAAGATTTATTTTCTGAACTCAATTCTGTCTGTCAGCAACTGCGATTGCGAGGAAGAACGTGAGATTTATTTTCTAATTATTGTTGCTTTTGTAATCAGATTCATACTATAGTATTTCTCTTGGATCTCGAGAATTATCAGAAGGTGAAACGTTTGTATGAACCTCTGATCTCGACATCGAGTCTACCATCTTTGATCAAGCCCCGGGACTAACAATCTCAAAGCAAGATCCTTGTAGATGGAGAACTCTCGTGCTTCTCTCATCGATACCAGCTTTAACAAGTTGGAGAAATTCGACGGAGAACATTTCCAAATCTGGAAGAGGAAGGCCACCTTTAATCTTCAACTCGTGGACGTAGACCATATGTTGATTGAGGATGAACCGACGATTCCAGAAGGAGGAACTGTCGATGCTATTGCTGCTGCACTCGTCAAGCAGAGCAAATGAAAGAGAGAAAATAGCATATGTAAACTGCTGATTCTTAATTCTATGGAAGACTCTCTGGCAGAGTCATATTCCAAGAAGGTGAAGGCCAAAGAGATCTGGAATTCTTTGGGTAAGCTATATAAAGATGATGAGAACAGGTCCAAAATCTTTATCGTCGAGAAGTACCACAAGTGGCTCTTCGAAGACGAGATGTCGATGCTACCTCAAGTGAAGGAATTCCTAAAGTTGTGCCAGAAGTTAGATGATGAGAAGATGCCCCTCGTCAACAAATTTGTCGTTGGAGGGATAGTCTCGAAACTTCATGCTGGTTGGAGCAACTTCTATGCTAGAATGCATCAGAAGAAGCTGGACATTAGCTTGTGTAATGACCCGCTCTGTCCTAGCGGAACGCCGATTCAAACGACAAGTACAACGACTCAAACGAGCCATCGACCCGAAGAGTTGGCATCGACCTGATGAAGAATCGATGCAAGGCTTACATTGGTCGTCAAGATGAATCCAAACTTAGACTTTCAAAGGCGCGCTCGGAGTATCGCTCGACCGATACGAACATCGCTAAGGTGGGTGGCTCCGATGAACCCGTCTTTGCTTAGCCTAGACACTTAACAATGCAGACACTATCACGAGAATCGCTAGGCGATAACACCGTGCATGTTAATAAATGACTCAACGCACCTAGCTAAAGGATTAATCCCACCTTGCATGCTTGTATAGAATATGGAAAAAAACATAGAAAATATGAGAACTCCAGCACCGCGCTCCATGCTCGTGCTACGGCACAAGCTTACATTCAAGTCCCTTACGCGTTCAACAATGAAGCAATGAATAGATTACAACAATGAAAAGGGATGACTATCAACATAGTCGTTCCAAGTAGAGTATAGCAACATTGAAAGATTATGGGACCGATGGGTCGCCAAGGCGACTCCCGCACGGGGAGTTGCATAATATGTGAATGAAAGAATGAATGGATAAGTGAATGAATGAGCCAACGAATGAAAGAATGAATACGTGAATGAATCAATGAACGAACGAACAAGTGAAAGAAAGAAAGAATGAATAAAAGATAAGAAGGAAAGGAATGGTTAGCGACACGTATGACGGACACGTGCAACGGGGCTCGCTACCCGCGCTGCACGGATGCCAACCTAGTCGATAACGTATTATGGCTAAGGGTTAGCATACGGTTTGGAGACAGCCGTTAAGTTAAAATGACAAATAATACGAAATAGTCGTGGACAATCCCCTCGTATACGGGAGGTGGGAGATATAAGGGATTTTTGTGGCATGATCAAAGGGAGGATCGTGGCCGGCCTAGGCGGAAATCAAAGGGGGCTTACGGGCTGCCTGGGGGGGCTTGGCTACCCGGGGGACGTAAGTGCAGGGTATTTTTAAGACACTATCAACGTGTACTAGCCGCACGCTCTGAATAGTTGTGAAAATACCAAGAGAAAAAGGGTCCAAAATGGCTTGTGATGCCAGCGACCGGTGCATATAGATTTAGGTGGGCTTTGCTGGTAGCAATCCACGTGCAAGTCCTTGTATTGAAATCAAAGTAGTCTAAAGTTAACTGAATGAAGCGCCTTATGAATAGGCTTGAAATGTAACGCACCAAATGATAAGGAGTACTTCGTGCAAATGAATTTGAAAACACGCCTACGACGCGTTAGAATCTAAGGCAGGAACACGCCCTTGGCACTAAATGTTTACGTGAATCATGTTAAGTTGAAATATATGAATTGTTGACTAACTTGGTTAACATTGAACTGGAAAGGCCGGACGGTAAGTATGGGTAAGTCACGTATGTATTTTCATGTGACACTTGAAATTGGCAACACGAGATAGGCTATGAAATATGCCGTGAAATTGATCCTAAGGCAAGATTAGAAAGACAATGAATGATAGAGATGCACAAAAGTAAATAGAACGTATTTGGTAATGTAGCATTGTGGGCGAGCTAGTCTCCCCACCAGTGCATAACAATGTACTGATAACCCCACAGTCTGCTTGCAGGAAGCAGGAAACGTCGGCGGGTGCGGAGCTTTCCTCGAACGTGCTAAGGCGCGGAGCTATCTCTGGAGCCTTGGAGCGTTGCAAGGAGCTGGAGCAACATATACAGGACATAATGTATCGGAACATCGCCATGAATCATTCCATCTTGTAAGCCACTTGGCATGCCTTTTATGTTTCAGAGAGAGAGAGCTTGAGAGACTTGTAAACTCGGCCTAGCACCGCTTGTAAACTTCTTGAATATCAATAAAGAGTTGAATTCGCTTCAATTTGTGTTCATTTACTTTCCGCTGCAAATGGGGACACTCTGTGCGACTCTGTGGCCTAGCTCAAATCGGCCGTTTCTGGACCTAGCCTTGCACGGGCGCAACCTAGGCCCATACGGCATCACGCCTTAGTGAGGACGATCGCTCCTGCAGGAGCAGGACGTGACAGATTGGTATCAGAGCACGGCTTTACGTCCTTGGACTTCATTTAGATTTTCTCAGTTTTGAAAGCTCGGTTTTGAAACAAAAGAAGTGTACGCTCTCTCTCGTTGTGCCTTGGGATGTTCCATACAATAAGTCTAATATTTTCAAAATCTCGTACAAGTACCCGGTCGAACGGGATCGCTAGGCGAAGGCCTTTGTGCCGAACCACGACGTACTTGAGTTGGAAGGAACCGATGCTAATAGTTAGCAAAATGCAAGACGTGCTTGAATTACCTTACGCTGACAATAGCGAACGAGTACACGAGACCGAAGTATAGTTCGAACGGAATGGTTATGTACGCAGTCTTTTGGCTAAGTTGTGTCGAGTATCGCGTACCTAGACTTTATGGTGCAAACGAGTTGCGAGCGAGATTGACTATCGCTTGGACGAGAATAAGGGAGACTTAGAACGTATAACGTATGTTGATAGAGACGCTACTTGACCGGCGCTAAAGCGAACACGGGGAAATGGTTCTTAGATTTTGAAGAATGAGCGAACGCGCAATTGGACATGTCGATCGGGAGTCGAATAACCTTTTGAGGATTTGTAGAATGACTTCACTCCGAGTGGTGTATGTGATAGCTTCGAAGAAGGAAAAGAGCGAGTGTCGATGACAAGTCGAATGGCTCGAACCCTGAGTGGTGTATGGACGTTATAGAAATTGTTCGAGCGAGACTAAAGGATTTACGAATAGAACAGTATGTCGGCAGGCGATGATATCGCGCAAGCCTTGGAATGAGTAACGCTTAGTTGGTTTCGACTTCGAGAGTCTCAAACGAGATATCGTTCGGACGAATTAAGAATGCGTAGTACGAATCATGAAACGAATGGAGGTCTTGGTCGAGGAAACATAGGAGATCGTGCATGCAATTTTGAATTTAGTCGAAGGGATTGAAACTTGAGTTGAGGTGAAATACCCATGGACAAGATCGAAGATAGCACGATCGGAAGATAGCGTGCATGGAAAACGTTGGTTTGAAGATATGAGGATGACTAAGGATTTGGAATAGATGTTGCTCAATGAAGAGTTAGCACGAGACAACGTGAATTGAGGAATTAAGTTGCACGACTCGGAATTCGTTGTAAAAGGAAGATCGTCAGGTTATGTGCATCATCGATGGTATTGAGGCGTATCAAAGATCAATGTACGATAACTCGGGGGTACTCCGATTCGATAAATGATGATCGTGTTAGAAGTTATTATTTCAAGGGATGCCATGTTGGAGATCTTGATAGAAATGAATGTTTGGATGAAGAAGGGAAGTGACTTGATTGTTCGGTGATAACCACAATGACAATGATCTTGTCTTGCGCGAGCGCAACTCCAGCCTCGCGCATGCGTCACGTCAGATTTGGGACGATCGTTCTGCGTGAGCGTTGGCATGGTGATTCATGTCCAGCGGAAATGATCGAACTCGAAATACCTTGACATGGCAATTTTGATTGCTTCGACTTGTGGTTTGAAGCGAAGGCGAATCGGAGGATTGATCGGACTTATGAGGGACAACAAAGAAAACTTGAGGATTGAGTAGACCCAATTCGCGTATCGAAAATGAGTAAGTCTAGATTCAACGCAAGAGTTACGTCCAGATGAGGACGATTATTCCACGGGAACGTTGATATGGTGATTCATGTCCGCCGTGGATAATCAGACTTGCGTGAGATCGGGGCACGACATATTGCAAGGCTAGATGACCTTGTGATCGACTACGTGAATTGGATAGGATGGATAGGTAAATTATATCAAACATACTTGAAGAGATAGATTATGGTAATTGCTAGTGCAGACGCACGAGATTGACATGTCAAGGATTTGATAGAGGACAACCTATCGTAGGATGACTTTCCTAAACGAGCTCAGACATGGAGCGAAGAATTTGTTGATGCGAATAGAAGGAACACTGCTTGATGTTTAGAAATTTGAGTAAAACAAACTTTGGTAGAAACTCCCATACAAGCGAACAAATGGTTTGACCATAGGATTTGGGGAGAGCGTCGTGCAACGACCTTGCACGATGAGCAATGGACTTGACGTGTAACCATGACCTTGTGAGATGACCTAGCGGATAGGCGGACGACCCTATGCCGAGTGATTGAACCTGTGCGATGGCATTTACAGTATCGTCTGGACGGACGATAGACTTGGGCAACAAGACTTAGAGTAGGACGGGGAACTGGGAGTGTGCGTGAACGACGGCGAGATTGGCCCCAAACGAAGAAAAAGATAGGAATGGATGATGCGTAAGTAAAGTTGGGATAACGAATTGAATCATTGATTGGAAGACGTACTCGATGATATTGCAATACTTGGTCTTGAATCAGACGAAAATTGCTTAAACTTGGTCGACTCTGCTAAGAAGAAATCGTATTGATTTCATAGACAAGAACGCTTGAGAAATGAATCGAATCATCTCGATGACCGAGATAAACGATAGTGAGATGCACACAAGTTCGGTTTTAAATCGAAGTTAGCAAAACGATCGGCAAATCAAAACTATCATAAGTAGCTTGTCCGACTTTGCTAATCGCTAAGCTTGGTTGAAATGTACGTATTCGGGGGACGCCTTGAATATGTGCACGATCCAAACTCAGCGATATGATGAACTCGAATACAGCTGCAAGTGGATGTTGCGATGCGCATGAACGAATGAGCGAGTTAACCTCAATCTACGACTCTCGTAGTTGACGAATTACAACGCACCCCGTGCGACCGTTTCAATCCCATGATACGTCGAAATAGCAACCAGTCGAAGAAACACGACAATTGAATAAGTACCATCAACTCTGAAATGAATGAAAATCCATTCAATAAAATCGACCAAACGTATGCGACACGGAACTTGGAAAGGTATCGAGTATAGTTCGATGCCATCGAACGGTAAAGCCATTCGATAAGAATTGTCTAATGTATGCACACGGCGATGAGTAAAGGAATGGTAGGATGACCCGTACTCAGGAAGTCTCGAGGACGAGACTTGTTTTGAGTGGTGTATTATGTAATGACCCGCTCCGCCCTAGCGGAATGCCGATTCAAACGGCAAGTACAACGACTCAAACGAGCCGTCGACCCGAAGAGTTGGCATCGACCTGATGAAGAATCGATGCAAGGCTTACATTGGCCGTCAAGATAAATCCATACTTAGACTTTCAAAGGCGCGCTCGGAGTATCGCTCGGCCGATGCGAACATCGCTAAGGTGGGTGGCTCCGACGAACCCGTCTTTGCTTAGCCTAGACACTTAACAATACGGACACTATCACGAGAATCGCTAGGCGATAACACCGTGCATGTTAATAAATGACTCAACGCACCTAGCTAAGGGATTAATCCCACCTTGCATGCTTGTATAGAATATGGAAAAAAACATGGAAAATATGAGAACTCCAGCACCGCGCTCCATGCTCGTGCTACGGCACAAGCTTACGTTCAATTCCCTTACGCGTTCAACAATGAAGCAATGAATAGATTACAACAATGAAACGGGAAGACTATCAACATAGTCGTTCCAAGTAGAGTATAGCAACATTAAAAGATTATGGGACCGATGGGTCGCCAAGGCGACTCCCTCACAGGGAGTTGCATAATATGTGAATGAAAGAATAAATAGATAAGTGAATGAATGAGCCAATGAATGAAAGAATGAATACCTGAATGAATCAATGAATGAACAAACAAGTGAAAGAAAGAAAGAATGAATAAAAGATAAGAAGGAAAGGAATGGTTAGCGACAGGTATGACGGACACGTGCAACGAGGCTCGCTACCCGCGCTGCACGGACGATAACCTAGTCGATAACGCATTATGGCTAAGGGTTAGCCTACGGCTCGGAGACAGCCGTTAAGTTAAAATGACAAATAATACAAAATGGTCGTGGACAATCCCCTCGTATACGGGAGGTGGGAGATATAAGGGATTTTCGCGGCATGATCAAAGGGAGGATCGTGGCCGGCCTAGGCAGAAATCAAAGGGGGCTTACGGGCTGCCTGGGGGGGCTTGGCTATCCGGGGGACGTAAGTGCAGGGTATTTTCAAGCCACTATCAACGTGTACCAGCCGTACGCTCTGAATAGTTGTAAAAATACCAAGGAAAAAGGGTCCAAAATGGCTTGTGATGCCAGCGACCGGTGCATATAGATTTAGGTGGGCTTTGCTGGTAGCAATCCACGTGCAAGTTCTTGTATTGAAATCAAAGTAGTCTAAAGTTAACTGAATGAAGTGCCTTATGAATAGGCTTGAAATGTAATGCACCAAATGATAAGGAGTACTTCGTGCAAATGAATTTGAAAACACGCCTACGACGCGTTAGAATCTAAGGCAGGAACACGCCCTTGGCACTAAATGTTTACGTGAATCATGTTAAGTTAAAATATATGAATTGTTGACTAACTTGGTTTACATTGAATAGGGAAGGCCGGACGGTAAGTACGGGTAAGTCACGTATTTATTTCCATGTGACACTTGAAATTGGCAACACGAGATAGGCTATAAAATATGCCGTAAAATTGATCCTAAGGCAAGATTAGAAAGACAATGAATGATAGAGATGCACAAAAGTAAATAGAACGTGTTTGGTAATGATAGCATTATGGGCGAGCTAGCCTCCCCACCAGTGCATAACAAAGTATTGATAACCCCACAGTCTGCTTGCAGGAAGCAAAAAACGTCGGCGGGTGCGGAGCTTTCCTCGAACGTGCTAAGGCGCGGAGCTATCTCTGGAGCCTTGGAGCATTGCAAGGAGCTGGAGCACCATATATAGGACATAATGTATCGGAACATCGCCATAAATCATTCTATCTTGTATGCCACTTGGCACGCCTTTTATGTTTCAGAGAGAGAGAGAGCTTGAGAGACTTGTAAACTCGGCCTAGCGCCGCTTGTAAACTTCTTGAATATCAATAAAGAGTTGAATTCGCTTCAATTTGTGTTCATTTACTTTTCGCTGCAAATGGGGACACTCTGTGCGACTCTGTGGCCAAGCTCAAATCGGCCGTTTCTGGACCTAGCCTTGCACTGGCGCAACCTAGGCCCGTGCGGCATCATGTCTTAGCGAGGACGATCGCTCCTGCGGGAGCGGGGCGTGACAGCTTGGAAGATCTTCTACAAGAGATCCACGTTGAAGACGAAATGCGACCTCAACAGAAGATGGACTCTCTGTCCAACCAACTGGCTAAGGCCAACTTGGTGCAGACAAAAGAGTTCAAGGGGAAGCAGGTGGCTTCTCATCACAAGAAGGACTCTACAAATCTGAAAGTGAATGGTCCTTCGTTCAAGCAACAGAAGTCCAAGTCCTACGTAACTTGCTTCAACTGTAGCAAGAAGGGTCACTACAAGAGTGAATGCAAATCCAAGCCCAAACAAGCTGAGCAATGTGAGCCTAGCAAGGTTTCCATGGTTTCTAACATTGTTGCTATGATTGCTCAGTTCACAGCTATGGGGACTGACTCTGACTGGTAGATGGACACTGGTGCGACCTGCCATGTCTGCTCTGACAAGGAATGGTTCGTCATATACCAGCCAACTTCTGAGAAAGTTATCATGGTGAACCAAGTCCAAGCTGAAGTTCTGGGGGTCGGAACTGTGGAGCTGAAACTCACTTCCAGGAACACTCTGACGCTTCAAGGTGTGAAGCATGTTCCGGTGATTACAAAGAACCTGATCTCTGGAAGCCTGCTTAGCAACGCAGGCTTGAGGATGGACATCAATGCTGGTCAGATGGTGATGTCCAAGAAGGGAACATACTTCGGAAAAGCTTTTTCAAACTGAAGGGATGTTCAAAATTCAGCCTGTAAACCAGTCAAATGTAATCAATGCAATCGCTCAATCTGATTATTCTCTTGAGTTGTGGCATAATAGGCTATGACATGTTCACTGTAAAAGAATTTACAAAATATCCAGTCTAGGACTTATCTCCAAATATGGGGGTAAGGTAGAGAAGTGTGAAGTATGTGCTTAGACAAAGATCACAAGGAAAGCCTTTTATTGGGTCAATCGAATCACAGATCTTCTGGAGTTTGGTGCACTCTGATATCTGTGACATCAAGCAATTCTCTACAAAAGTCGGAATGAAGTATTTCATAGCCTTCATCGATGACTTCTCAAAGTACGCGTTCGTCTACTTGCTCAAGTCTAAAGACGAAGCGTTCGAGAAGTTCAAGGAGTTCAGGGCCGAGGCTGAACGGTAAACTTGACAATAACTCAAGAAGCTAAGAAGTGATCGAGACGGAGAGTATCGGTCTCATGAATTCACATTATTCTGCAAAGAACATGGAATCATAAACGAGACTACTGCTCCGTATTCTCCTTAATCTAACGGAGTAGCGGAGAGGAAGAACAGAACATTGACAGCAATGATAAACTCAATGCTACTAACTGCGGGTCTTCCTAAATGCTATTGGAGAGAAGCTGCATTGACGGTCACTTTTATTCTAAATAAAGTGCCGTATGTAACTTCAGACGTAACTCCTCATGAACTCTGGTTCAAAGTCAGACCTAACTTGAATGTCATTCGAGTGTGGGGGTGTCTGGCTTATGTGAAGCTCCCAGATCTGAAGATTCAGAAGCTGGGGACAAGGACTACGAAGACGATCTTCTTGGGGTATGCCGAGAAGAGTGACGCTCGGAGATTTTTTGATATTGAGTTAAATCGTATCATCGAATCTCGCGATGCTGAATATTTTGAAGACAAGTTTGTAAGGCACAAGAACATTGTTCTAACGGACATTCCAGAAAATGATGTAGGTGCAAAGGTGACTGAGATCTTCAATGAGCCAGTTGTCCAAGATGAAGTTGTTACCGAGGAGACAACGATTGAACCAGAACTCGCTGAGCCGTCGTCGAAGCGAACGAGGAGGCCGAAGAACTTCGGAGATGACTGCATCACCTATCATGTGGAAGCAGATCCGCTTACCTATGATGAGGTGATGAAGACCAGAGATACTATTTTCTAGAAGGAGACGATAGACAATGAAATTGAATCAATCACCTCCAATAACACTTGGGTGTTGGTTGATCTACCTGAAGGAGCAAAACCTATCGGATGCAAGTAGATCTTCAAGAAGAAGATGAAAGCTGATGGAACCATTGACAAGTTCAAGGTCAGGCTAGTGGCAAAGGGGTTTTCTCAGAAGCAGGGGATCGACTACTTTGACACGTATGCTCCAGTAGCCCAGATGACCACCATCAGAATGTTGATTGCTCTCGCAGCGATACATACGATGGTGATACATCATATGGATATGAAAACGGTATTCTTGAATTGTGAGCTGACCGAAGAGATCTATATGCAACAGCCAGAAGGGTTTGTCATCAAAGGTCTTAAAGACAAAGTCTGCAAGTTGGTGAAATCTCTGTACGATTTAAAGAAAGCTCCCAAAATATGGCATGAGAAGTTTGACAATCATAAGGTCAAATGGCTACAGGGTCAGTAAAACAGACAAGTGTATTTATACGAAGTTTGCTGATAGAAGATGAGTCATTGTTTGTCTATACGTGGATGACATGTTAATCCTAGGTACGAATATAAGCTGTGTCACGGAGAAAAAGAAGCTCCTCTCGACGAAGTTCAGTATGAAGGACTTGGGGGATGCTGATGTTATCTTGGGACTCAAGATCATCCGGACAGACACTGGACTAGCGCTGTCGCAGTCTCATTATGTTGAGAAGATGATCACTCGTTACGGGTATCAGGATCTTCCAGGGATCAACACACCGTACAAGTATGATCTGAAGCTGAAGCCTAATTCAAGGAAAAGCATCAGGCAGCTGGAGTATGCAAGCGTAATCGAAAGTTTGATGTATGCTACTACTGCCATAAAGCCTGACATAGCTTTCGCTGTGGGAATGCTGAGTCGTTTCACGAGCAACCCAGGCATTGAGCACTGGAAAGCTGTGAAACGGGTTATGAGATATCTCAAGAAGACTCAGTCATATGCACTGTACTACATCAGAGATCCGCCGGTAGTAGAAGGCTTCAGTGATACCAGTTGGTGCTCAGAAGTGGAGAGCGAGAGGTACACAAGTGGATACATTTTTACAATGGATGGAGCTGGTATATCGTGGAAATCGAAGAAGCAGACTATGCTCTTGCGGTCATCCATGGAATCTGAGTTCTTTGCACTTGATACCGCAGCGGAGGAAGCAGAATAGCTTCGGGAGCTTATGTATGATCTTCCAGTAGTTGGGGCACAAATACCGGGGATATCGATATACTGCGACAACCAGACGACTGCGGCGGTGGCATCAAATGACCTCTTCAATGGGAAGAAGAAGACTGTGCGGTTGAAGTACAGGGCAGTACACGATCTCATCAAGAGGGGTGTTATTGCAGTGATTGATGTTCGGAGTCAGGAGAACCTGGCGGATCCGCTCACCAAGGGCCTCAAGCGCCAGTTGGTCGATGACACAGCTTGTAAAATGGGTTTGAAGGCATTCTGATATTGTGTTATTATATTCCTACCATAAAGTTTTATGCTATTAGTTCAAAGAGAAATCTAATAGGCATCTAGTTTTTGGTTCAAGGGAGGACAATTAACCGAAAGAATATCAGAAATGGTGGGTACTTGTCCTCTGTGGCATGGAGAGGTTACGGACCTATAACTACTGTTTTCTACTGTTATTTTCTGCAGAAAACAGATCCTGTGGGAAGGTTGGCTTAAATGTCTTAATGAGTTTTCAGACAGAGTGAATGCCTGGAGTGCTTTACAGGAAGCACGGTAGCGCAGCACTACAAGGAGTGTAACTCCATGCTATAGTGGGGTGACTCCCCCATGAGGTTCCCAGGTAGGGGTAATGCCTCGACTTTGCAAGCCAAGTCACAGCGGAGTAGCACCGCAAATAGGCAGGTAGCCTAATGCTGTATGATAATCGTAATAAAGAGAGGTAGACAGTACTACAAAGAGGACGATGTCCTTATGTTACAGTGGCATGACACCACGAAGATGTACCAGGTAGGGTAAAGCCTCGGCTTCGCGAGCCATGTCATAGCGGCGTGTAACACCCACTTTTCTAAAATGAGGGTAATTTTGAACTTTTATAATTTTGATTAATCGATAATAAGATTTAACTCATGTTGTGATTTTTGGTAATTTTTTTAATCAATTTTAAAACTATTTAAAATATTGAATTGTGATTTTGATGGTTAACTAGTTAATCCCTAGTTTTGCTAAGCTTAGAGACTAACCATGGGGACCTAACCATGTGATTAGAATGACTATTTACAACTTTTTAGGCTAAGGATATTTTGGTCATTTTGTGACTTTTGAATTATTTAGGATTTTTATTAATTGGTGAATTTTAGATTATTTTAATAATATTTAAATTTATGTATTATGATTTTGGTCATTTTTTATATTTTAATATTTTGGAAAAATTTTATATTTTTAATATTGTTTTTATTGGATTTGTTTAGTCGGGTTTGAGTTTCGTCTCGTTCCGATTTGTATTGTGACCCGGATAGCTTGAACTCTAGATGGGACCCAATATTAAGTTAAGCATGGCTCACAAGACCCAACATTAAGTTAGTTAATTAAACTAATTTTTATCATGTTAGAATGGTTAAGTTAGAGACTCAAAACTAGATCATTTTGACCCCAAACTTGAACCTAGTCTAGACTTGACCATATGAGACTAGAGAGGGGCAATTAGGACATTTCTCATTAGCCCTAATGGACTCTTTATGGTAGCCACCTTTAGAAGAGAATGATTCATTTCATTCATTACAATCTTGCCTCTTTTATTTTCCTTTTGTTCTTCCCCAATTTTAGAGAGCCTTTCCATTGATTTGATCTCCAAATCAAATCATTCCTTCACCAAACCTTCCCTCAGTCATTCCCATTCTCCAAGGGAAGGGTACTACCAAGGATTAGAAGAGGAGTGCAAGGAGGAGTGTCCACTTTGAGGGATCTTCGTATCGGAGCCGTGTCCTAAAGGATTTCATTGGATTCCACTCCCAATAGGTAAAACCCATCCTCTAAATTGATTTTCTTTGCATATAAATTAGTTTTGAATCCGTAGGATCCATCCTCATGCATGTGTCCCATTTAGATTCAAATTTGAGGCCATTTGGAGCTCTCTTGAGGATTTTAGATATGTGTCTTATGTCCTACTTGATAGATCCCAAATTAGGACATCCCATGTGTATGTATGTATGATAATAGTTTAAATAGATATTTAAATTCAGTTTTATAATGGTTAGAGAGTGGATTGATCTTAGTTAGGATGGTTAGAATGAGTTTCATTTGGATACCTATGTTTGTATCCAAGTATCTTGGCCTATATGTGTTCTTTTGTCAAATCCGTCATAATTTTCATCCACGTTTTTATTAACCAACGTAACTTAGAAATGTCATAACTTTTAGCTTAGAACTCCGATTTATCTCCTATTTTTTTTAGAAGAACCGTATCGAAGTTAGCTTTCCAAATATATATTTTAATAAGCCAAATTCTTTCTGTAAATTTCTGTAGAATTATTTGAGTGTCAGCTGTACGAAAGACGAACGTGTTTCGGTATTTTTGCGATTTCGGAAGCTTCCGGATACGAAAATGCGATCCGTTTAAAGTTTCGGAAAGCTAACACAAAGGGCTACGACATACTTTAATCCTAGAATTTAGTGAATTCCCAATTGGTACAGTATTAATTTTAAGTAGAAGAGTGACTATACGATATATGCATTTTGTGTAACCTATGAGCCTATGTAGTATGGATATTAAATGAATATAGAGTATGTAATGCATGATATGTTAGATGAATGAAATGATATATATGATATATATTCTCTTTACATTAATGTATATATATGGTTGAATGCAAGCATGTAGGAATGCAATTAATATAATACATATAAGCAATGCATGAATGAAAGAATGATATACAATGTATGCATGAAGAGATATATGTAATGATAGATATGAATACATATAAATATTGTAATGCAATAGATAATGATAACATGTATGGTAATGTAGAGTATATGATGCAAGCATGAATGAATGGAGGAAATACATGTATATAGGTAATATATAATGTAATATATGAATGCAAGCATGCAAGATAATGTATTGTATCCATATATGATGTATTCAACTTAAAGATAATGTAATATATGAAAGGAATGAATGATAATATATAACATGATATGTAAGGTAATGCAAGGTATGAAATATATGATGTGTGCATGTTTGTATGTCTCTATGTTAATGTATGAAATGATATGAATATACAATGTATGCATATGTATAAAACATGTAGGTAATGCATAGATGCATGAATGAAATGAATGTTTGGAATATGTTAATATAAATACAAGTATCTAATATACATGAATGTAAGTATAATATAATACAAGTATACATGTATGTATCATGTAAATGTAATATACATGATATGTATGTATACATGTATACAAGGTAAGTATGTATGTATGTATTTCTATAAACTGAGTTAACCTATAACCTTTTACACACATGCATTCATACACCCTTTGACATCATGTATCCCATGTCACATACACCTACCTATCACTAAATTTTAGAACATTAACACATATCCTTTCACACACATGTCAAACACACACATACTCACTTACTCTTTTACCTCTCTTTCTCTATATATATATATATATATGTATGTGCCTATATATATAGCTTTTCTATATATATTTATGTATATGAATATGTGAATGGTGATGCATATATATATATATATATATATATATATATATATATATATATATATATATATATATATGGGATGTATATATAGGTAGCCTATATGTTATGAGTGTACTACAATATATTAGATATATATATATATTGTTATGTGTATAAGTGTTTGTGGTTTGGCTTAGGCATGATATAGCCTATAGCCTATGGCTCTTAGCCTATGGTGTGTCTTTTTGCCTAGTGAGAGTTTAGTTAAACTTGTTTAGTCTTGATTAGGCCTAGAATAGACTAGTTAGACTAGTATAGACTTGTTTGGTTTAGGTTTGACCTAGTTGACCTAGTTTGACTAGTCTAGTTGACTAGAGTTGACCAAAGGTTGACTTTAGCCTAGATTGACCCCAAACTTCATGTAGATGCATTGTAGCAGTCTATTTTCTTATTTTAGACTTGTTGTGACTTGTACTGTTCTATAGGAGACAGACACCACTCCTCGGACAGTATATTCTCTTCGGACATTCAAGATACCAGGCGAATATATTCTCTGATCATTTTATATCATGTTAGAATTATTTTCTTGCTTTAGATTACTTTACTTGATGCTGTCACGTTGGTAACACGGATTAGTACTATATGGATCCATTCTTGAGATGTTATCCCCTCAGGGAGCATCGTATACTACATGTTCTGCGCGTTTCACTTACATGGTGTATCACTATGCTTCACGATTCTTCGATCACTTGTGACATGTACTCTCATGATCACAGAGTCTTCCCAGAATTACCCCATTTATGGGCATTCCCAGAATGTCACCCCCAGTTTTCAGAAACATGGTTATTTTTGTCATTTTACATTTTTTGAATATTTTTAAAATTTATTTTATTATTTATGATATTATTTTGGGGTTGAAATTTATTTTATTATTTATGATATTGTTTTGGGGTTATTTGAGTCGGGTTCGAATTTCAACTCAATCCGACTTGAAACGGGGACCCGGGGGGGTAGTTTGACTCTAGTGGAACCCACACACTAGTTAGACATGGCCCACATGATATTAATTTTAGTCCACATGATATTAATTTTAGTTAGTAGTTAGACTAATTATTTATGGATAGGTTTAGTTTAATTAGAGACTTAAAACTAGACTAAATTGACCTCAACCTTTAACCCATTCCTAATTTAAATCAAATAGATTAGTGGAGGGCATTTTGGACATTCAAATAGGGGACACCTCACCCTTTTTGGGTAGCCACCTATGGGGGGGATAAGGAGTGAGTCACTCCTTCATTAATTTGTTTTTATCCACTTTCTCTCTCTTGTTCTTCCCCAAATTAATTTAGAGATGAACCTCCATTGATTTCATCTCCAAATCAACCCCTTCTTCCACCAAATCTTCTTTATTTCTCTTCTACTCCATGGTTAGAGGGTGCTAGCCAAGTTTGGGAGGATTCGGAGCTCGTTCGTGTCCTTTTGGAATCTCTACGTGTCGGTGCCGTATCGGAAGGCTTTTCCTTTGAATCTCTCTCCCGAAAGGTATAATCTCTCCTCTAATCAATCCCTACATGCATATAGGAATATTTTGAACCCATAGGAATGAACCCATGGTTGTATCTCCATTTGTGTCTATTTCGTGTCCATTTGGAGGTCATAGGAGTGTCCTTTGTGTTGTGGTTATGTCCATGTGGAAAAATCCTAAATTTGGACACACTATGTGTTGTTGTTATGTATGAATGAATTATTATATGTTTAATCTCATATTTTTGTATTGGAGATGTGTTCTATAGTATCTCATATATATATATTAATGTAGAGAGTGAGTTCTTGATATATTATGTTATATACTTGTGTTTCTTTTGTCTCAAACTACCTAAATTCGTCATAATATTTATCCACATTTTTAGTAGCAATAGCAACTTAGAAATATCATAACTTTTAGCTTAAAACTCCAATTTATCTCCCGTTTTTTTAAAAGAACCGTATCGAAGTTAGCTTTCCAAATATATATCTTAATAAGCCAAATTCTTTCTGTAACTTTCTTTAGAATTATTTGAGTGTCAGCTATACGAAAGACGAACGCGTTTCGGTATTTTTGCGATTCCGGGAGCTTCCGGACGCGAAAATACGATCCGTTTAAAGTTTCGGAAAGCTAACACGAAGTACTACAACATACTTTAATCTTAGAATTTAGTGAATGCCCAATTTGTACAGTATTGATTTTAAGTAGAAGAGTGACTATACTATATATACATTTTATGTAACCTATAAGCCTATATAGTATGGATATTAAATGAATATAGAGTATGTAATGCATGATATGTTAGGTGAATGAAATGATATATATATATGATATATATCCTCTTTACATTAATGTAATATATGTAAGCAATGCATAAATGTATGAATGAAAGAATGATATACAATGCATGCATGAAAGTACATAATGAATGCTAGATATAAATGCAAGGTATATATGTAATGATAGATATGAATGCATAATGTATAAATATTATAAATGTAATATCAGAATTCATATGTAGACATAGAACCAATGCATAGCTGATATTTAGATTGAATGTTAGTTCATTTTAGGTTGTTCGAACACTGAACTGTCCATATAAGCATATATACCTTCCTTTTCCTATTGCCAAGCCAATTTCAGTTTTCAATATAGTGAAATGTCTATGAATGTAATGTTAACCTTCAACCCCTTAATTCGAAATGTTAGTTAATTTCAGTATTAGACAATGCATGAGCTGTATGCATATGGGATGTTGGCTTAATGGCAGATTTCAGATAACATGGTTCATTTTATGTGGTTAGTTACACCAGTTTATGGGATAGCTTACTTTAGTTTATATGTAAATATGGAACTAAACTGAGAATGAACTTCACCCTCTGCACAAGGATAGCCCACTCTATATCAACCACCATGCCATGTAACCCTTCTCTAAATGATTGCTATAATATATATAGATTTATGTAAAGTATAGATACATGTTAGTCATAACTTAAATAGTCTCTACTCTAATGTATATAGATGTATACTTGTAGCCATGTATGTTAAGTATAATACATGTGTAATGTAGATGGGTTAGCTTTGTGCCATGTGTAGTGTAAACTCATAACTAGTGTTGATTTCTCTTTTCATGTACACCTCCATGTTCACACACACACACATAGCTTTACATGTTAGTTCTTTTCTCTTATATATATATATATATATATATATATATATATATAATGTTGAATATGCATGAATGTGATGTATCTTGATATGTGACTTGTGTTGGCTTGTATAGCCTTGGATTTGTATGGTGTGTACTAGCTAGGTAGACTGGTTAGGCCTAGTGAGACTTCATTGAGTCTAGGTTGACCCAGTTGACCTAGCTTTGACTAGATAGTTGACTATAGTTGACCAAGTGTTGACTTTAGCCTAGTTTGACCTAGACAGCATGTAGATGCATTGTAGCAGTCTATTTTCTTATTTTAGACATGTTGTAACTTGTGTTGTCCTGATTAGGAGCCAGATACCTCTCATCGGACAGTATATTTACTTTGGACATTCAGACAACATGCGAGTATATTCTCTGGTCATTTCATATCCTGCTTAGAATTATTTCCTGCAGTAGATTACTTTACTTGTACTGTCACGTTGGTCACACGGATTGGTACTATATGGATCCCTTCTTGAGATGTTATCCTTAGAGAGCATCGGGTACTACATGTTCTGTACGTTTCACTTACATGGCGTATCACTATGCTTCATTGGTTCTTCGATCACTTGTGACATATACTCTTATGATCACAGAGTCTTCCTGGAATCCTTATCCCATTTATGGGTCTACTATGTACCACCCTTCGGGAGCTTATCACCCTTCGGGGGCTTACCACCCTTTGGGGGCTGTTACATAGAATCATAACATAACCTGGTTGGATGCTTGTGTATTGATTGGGGGTACGGGGGAGTAGAAGTGGACATGTGAATAATACACCAGTAGTGTAGCATCAGAATCATTCCATAGTGTAGCATCAGAATCATCCTATGCCATTTACATGTCCATGTTGTACTCTGACTCACTAGCCACATGTTAGTTCTTTATTTATAGTAGATATTTCTATTACAGCTCTCTCTCTCTCTCTGTTTACATACTGCATTTCTTTCAGTACCTGTATCTTACTTTACTGCATGATTATATTTTCTAACCTGCTATGAACTGTTGAGATGTATTGTGCTCGCTCCTGTCCTGACTGGACCTGTTGATAAATTTTACAGATAGCCTGGGATTACCAGCTAGCCTAGAGGAGACACAGTAGAGGTTGTTTAGATAGTTTTTTCCATTGTCTGGAGTTGTACTATTTTATGGATTACTGTATTTTTGAGATTTGAGATGTATTTCTAGATTTGTGTATCTTAGACACTTAGATTTCTCTCTGTTGTACCTCTTTTGGATTTCATATTTTATCTATCCTTATCATGCTCTACCTTAGATGTGGTTGAGTCTGTATCTGCTATGTCACCCCCATTCGGGAAGTATAAACTGCTTAGCATTAAAATGTTAGATATTGTGACCTAGGACAGCGTTCTACCGTCGATACTGCGGCGTAGGCTGGGCGTTGTTATGTTTTCGTACCCTAACAGTGGGTGCGGGTCGTGACACGTTTTTAGTGGTGGCCCATGCAGGTCGTATTTGTATAGTGGTATTAGAACTAGAGTACCACTACAGCCTGCAGTAGGATTAGGATATATTTTGAAGGTACTCAATCACAATTAGGATCCCTTGAGAGATTCCTGGGACGACCCTTGAGAATCTTATTTTAACTTCGATTTGAAAACTCTTTTTTTTCTTTGATTTGATTTATCTTTACTTTATGTTGTTGAATTTGATCTTGATGGATTATTGTTGAATTTGAGTTTGTATTTATTGATTTTGATGGAAGATTGTTAAATTTTGAATCTTGATGTTAGCTGTAGCTTCCGAGTTTGTATTTATACGATTTGAAGGATTCTTGTTCATTTTTGAATTTTAAAGTTCGTTGATAAATTTGATTTGATTTTTTTTGGTATTCATTGTTGATTTAATTTGATTTTTGGCAAGATGAAATTATATGGGCTAGGTCATCTATGTTATAGAATCTAGTCTTCTATAGTCACATTAGCCAGCATGGTAAGAACATATAGTCTGATTTTGGATATATTTCCCGGGTGTGGGAATTTAAGGTTTTCGCAACCAAGCTAGCGGCATCGCAAAAATTTTAAATATCATGATTCTAGAGGTATGTGCCTGAGTCGAGGACTCTGTGATTATCGTAGCCTTGCTTACTAGTATGACGAGGATTTAGAGTATCATAATTTTGGATAGACGCATATGATTATCAGATTGTACCAAAATGCTTTTGAACATATTTTTGCTACTTTTGTTTCAGTCATTCAAAAAAAAGAATTATTGTTGTTTCAGTCATTCAAAAAAAAAGAATTATTGTTGTTTTGTTTTGTTGCTTCTCAATGTTTACTTAGGAGTAGCTTGTGTAACTTCTTGCTTTGAGATTCTACATAATACAATAAATTGATGACTTTGCTAGACCTTATCTTGGACTTGATAATTTAGTTCTGGGTTTCAAAATGGTTCTTGTTTAAACAGATAAGCAGAACAGATTTCATTGTTATTTCTTTCTTGCTATTATTCTTGTATTAGATAATAATAAAACTGTCTTGGTTACGTCAATCACCTACTTTGTAATCTTGGTAGGAATCTAATTGTTGGACTTAACGTAAAATTAAATTTTTATACTGGGACATGAGAATATATATATAGTGGACACTTTCCTGACACTTATGCATGCTACACTTGATTTCCACCTATCTGAATACATATTAATATGTCGTTAATGTTTAAATTTTTAAAATCCCACTACTTTTGGTTTTCTGCTTTTTCCAGTTTAAATTCGTAATTCAAATATAAATTTCATGATAATAGTTTTATTTATATCACTGCACATGTATGTTATACATAGAGTTTCGATTCAAAAAAAAAATTGGTTGAATTTTGTGTTGAATTTGTCAAATCTGAGACTGTGTGCATATTAACCCTTAATACTGGATTTTTAAATGTTAGTTCAAATTGTTGTTTTTAAATGTAATATTAAGAGCTGTGTACGTTGTTGTATGTAGGGATATAATATTAGGCTTCATATTCTTACATGATAGGTTGGGATAAACATTGAGTTGGTTTTGATGTGTAAATTTCTCCAAGATCCTGAAAACTGAATACATGTTAACATTTTCACATTGATTTCCATGTTTAGTTCAATTTCAGATTCAACATGTAATATTGAACTGTATGCGGAGATAAATGTATGGATAGTATGTTAGGATTTTATTTCTATCATGTTAGGATGTATTGGGAGCATTGAGATTAGTTGTGATGTTTCAAACTCCTAAATTTTGAAATTGCATTATGTTAATATTGCACTGGTTTAAATGTTAGCTTATTTTCAGATTTTGTATGTAAATGCTGAACTAGGACTGGGTTTAACCTTTCAATACTAAGCTATAATTATGTACAAGGACACACACACCCTAACTTAGTATACCCTGTCATGTAACCTAACATTTCCTCTCTATGTTATGATCATGTACCTGTATAGATATATATATAGAGTTTATGCATACATGTTATAACGTATATAGATACAAAACTAAATCTCTACCTCTTTATATATATATGTATAAGGTTAGCCATGCATGTTATGAGTAAATAAGTTACGTATTGTAGATTGTTAACCCATATGCCATGAGTACTGCAACAGGATAGTTATTGTTTTGAAACCCAAATCCTCATATACACTTTCATGTATATTCACGTACACACACGCCTACTATCTAACCATATGAACATGTCCCCATACACATAATACTAGTTTTTCCCCCTCTAACGCTCTCTATATATATTGTGATTGGATATCAATGCAAGTGATTTTCAATTCCTTAATTTTTGAATTTGATTTTTCTGTACCCTTTATAGATAATTGGTAGTTGCCTTTATTTTATTTTGATAAGTACCAGTTTTTATATAGGATGGTAGACTGCCTTACAGTTTTGATGGTTTGTTGTTTCTGTAACTTCTCTAGTTTAGCACCCTAGATTGCTTGTGTGTTTTGATACCCTATGACCGTTTTGGTATTAGCATGACTAGTATACCTAGATGAGACTTTCACTACCACCGTATGCCATGACCCTGTATGTCGCCCTTTTGATCACATGATTTGTTTTAATCTGGGACTTTGATTGTGGGGGTTTGACCTAGAAGGAGTATGAATATTTTAATTTCGAGGACGAAATTTTTCTAAGGTGGGTAGACTTGTAACACCCAGTTTTCTAAAATAAGGGTAATTTTGAAATTTTGTAATTTTAATCACTTATTGATTTGACATTTAAATCATGATATGATTTTTGGTAATTTTCAAATCATTTTAAAACTATTTAAAATTATGACTTGTGATTTTGATGTTTTGCTAGTGAAACCACTACACCAAAACATGTAATTAGTAACACTTTTTTTTTTACAATTTGTCACGGTTATTACCGTTACAAGGTTGTAACACTAATAACCGTTACAATAGTTAAAAAACTGTTACCAAAATTTATTTTGTATTTTATTTTATTTTTATAATTTGTGTCACACTTAAACCCGTTACAAACAGGGTTACTAACTAAGAGAAATTCACTCACATGTCTTCCACGTGACATATGATTGAAAGTGTTAGAAAGTAAAAAACCTAATTCCCGTATTTTTTGTTGTTGTTCCCTCTTCTTCCTCTCTCTCTCTCTCTATCTCTGTCGAGAGGAAAAAACCTATTACGCCGCCTGTTAGCCCAATGATTGTATCATGTTTTTGAATATGGTTAATATGTTAAGTTTAGCATTTCATTATCACTAATCTTCATACTATCGCTATAGCATTTCTACTTATACTTATATCTTTGGTGATATGTGCCTATTGGTTTACATATTAGTGATATGAGCTTATCTATCTTAAATTTAATCGGGTTGCCAAAATCAGAACTATGTTTTGATTATGGTTATTCAATTAAATTTAACATTATGATATCACTAATATTTATGCTATCACTATAGCATTGATACTTAAACTTCGCATAGTCCTAATGTGCTTTTATCTTATCATTCTTGCTACATGTATATTGCTTTGTTCGTCTAACATGTATTTGCAGAAAAGCAATTAGCAAGATCAATGTGGACATATGCAATGCAATGAAGAAATCATGGTGGACCAAAGACGATGGATCCCACAAGATTTTTCTGAACCACCCAACGACATCTCTGGAGCCACGCACCGGGGGTTCCGCTGCCCGGTCAGCGGACGGGGGTCGTGGGGGCAGCGCCCCTCGTCGGGGGTTCGGAGGCGAAGCCCCCGAAAGGTATTCAGTTTTTACAAACTGGATATCTTTGGACAGCTACCGCCAAGGGAAAAAGCCAGCACCTATCAAAGGAAGAAGCAAAACCATGCCATCATCATTTCAAGACTCTGAAGAAGCCTGCACCTGCCTAAGTTTATCTGGAGTCTGTAATGAGTCTTAGGAATTATTGTAAACACAAAAAATGGATGGCAAAATCGAAAGCTAGGGCAGAAATAAGCCCAGGATCATTTTTGGTGGAAAACGGCATACCGACGGTATACCGGCGTATACCGACGGTATACCGGTTTTCGTTCACAGAAAGTTTCTGTTTACAAAACCGGCATACCGACGGCATACCGGTCCATACCGACGGTATACCGCTTCCGAAACGTTGAAATTTCAATGGTCGGATTTTCAGCCATTAATGATCCCAACGGCTATATTTCTAGCCGTTGTAATCCCAGACCGGTATACCGCCGGTATGCCGGATCATACCGGCGGTATGCCGGTTCGTGACTGAAAAGTTGCCTTTGGCTTTTTTTCAAGCTTTGGTTATAAATAGCCTTGAACCCCTTCATTCAAGGTTGATACTTTGAGCCTAAAAATTTCTAAACCACCAAAGCCTATCCACAAACAACTCTACAAAGCTTTCATTTGCCATTCATAAATTGTGTTAGAGTTATTGAGTTGAAAAGGGAGATCTTCATCCTATTGTATAAGGAGATCAAAACCTATTGTGAAAGGTTGAAGTTGGAGAGTCTTCGTATCCAAACTCTCGGTTGAAGTTGGGGAGTCTTCGTATCCAAACTCTCGGTTGAAGTCGGAGAGCCCTTCGGATTAAAGCTCTTATGTAAGAAGTTGGCGAGTTCTTCGGATCCAAACTCGTGTGTAACTATTTGCTCAAATAGTGGATTAAAGCCGGAGAGAGTTCCGGGACTGGAATGCCTCTTAGGAGGATACCAGGATATATCGGGTATCGGTATTGTGTTTGCTTCTTCTATTGCACTTATATTTTTAAATTGTCAATTAGCTTGTGCTAAGTGCTTGATTAGTTAGCTTGACCCTATTCACCCCCCCCGAGGGTTCCTACACCGCCCTCCTCCATCACCGACGAGGAGGACGGGGAGGCTTCCTTCTCTTTCAAGCAGTGCTACTCTCCAACGGCCCACGCACATCCATTGGGTACTTCCCTTGTTTTTTTCTCTTTTGTTGCATCAAATGAAAATCTGAATGGATATCTTTACTTAGAACAAAGTTTCGAGCATGGTTACTCTCAAAGCGGAGAATCTGAAGGAAAATCTCGAAGCGGCATAGACACCAACGGCCCACTCACATCCATGGGGTACTTCCTTTATTTTTTTTCTTCTGTTGCATCTAAATGAAAATCTGAACGAAAATTTTTTACTTAGAAGAAATATCACAGTGGTATCAAAAATAAAAATATTATTGGCGACAATGTAATTAAAAAATGGCTTTGGTTTACTTTGGAGAAAACTATTATGCTCAGTTATCGTTCGAAGAAATGTCACAGTGGTTTCAAAAATAAAAACACTATTGTCGATAATCCCTCTCGATGCCTAGGCAATCGGCCAAAATGTGGTCTAAAATCGACTTTGGTTTTCTTTGGAGAAAACTACCAATATAGATGTGAACTGAATTCACTCCTTAATATGGGCACATATCAGTTGTAGTCTCAGGATTTCAAAGGCTCGCTCGAAAAATTTGAGGTAGGGTTCAACATTAGCATAGTTGCCCGATGGCTTCGTGACGGATTGGAGGAGCGATTTCGCTTCCGCGAGCCTTCCAGTCCTTATCAAACAGATGGCTAGGTTGCACTAATAATTGCAGGTATCTCCAAAGGTGTTCATTATAACTTAGTCGAGAGCCTACCTTGGGAATGCGGAGGCCCCAAGTTGAGGAGGAGCTTCTATTAGTTCCCTTCTATTCCTTAGACTAAAGAAAGCCGTCATCTAATGAGTCATTCATAATGATTTCCATTGGCATCTCATACTTAAAACACATTAAGACATCCACATTTACATGATTAGTTGTACCGATCACCGTCAAAGGCAAGAGGCTATATGTGGATATATAAATAAGCTCATGGTAGACAAAGAAAGTGGATATTCGTGAAAGAAAAATTAACTCTTATTGTAATCAGAGAGAAGAGCTCACGGGGATAATAGTTTCTTCTGTAAATCTATTAAGAAAGATAAAAATGGATGAAGAAGCAACTCTTGAAGAAAACATCAAGTTAGGAAAACAATGCTGGAGGTCTATCACTAAATCAATAGTAGGCCAACCTGCTGTATTGTGTTAAATTGAACATTTTCAAATTCATATTAGTGCTTTCTTCGTCACAATATCGAGCAGAGACATCCAGGTTGGTCTAACAATTTACTTACAAATCTAAGTCTGTCCAGATATGGACCATGATGAAAAAGAATAGAGAAACAGAGATGGCTGGGAAAAAACATTGAATGAGTCTACCATCGAAAGTGGGTTTATGATAACTGGCACCATAAATCTGTTGAAACTCTGCAAAACGAGCTTCATTTTGGCTGGCATAAGCTTGGGGAAGCACAGAGGGTTGACGGATTTCAGCCCAAGCATCTGGAAGATCTCCATGAACAGTAAGACAAATGCCATGTAGGAACTCAGAGCTCTAGGAGAGTGGACATAAGTTACAAAATGCTCCAAATAATCAATCAACATTTGTCTTTACAGTATAGGAATTTACCCGAGAATCTGGTTGCTGATGCTGTTGGTTGTCGCATTCTGAACCTGGAATGGTTGACAAAGGAGATTCAGGTCTAAAGTCTGGAGAAGCATCAGCCACCTTAACTGTGGTTCCAGGTAGCCCCCTTCAATTCCTGCTCATGTAATTGAAGTGTGAGTACACTAACTTCGTATGAATTCTGAAAGTTAATGCAACCAGTCCAACAACTATGATAGGTTATTAACTATTGAAAAATTTATAACACAAGCAAGGCAATTTCCATCTGTTGCTATCAGCCGTATCCGTCTCTGTGATACATCAAAAATACAATATTATGTGCACTTGAACCAAGACTTGACGTTTGGATACACTAATTGTCGCTAAGTTTTGGGTTTATGACACTAATTGTTGCCAGAGCTTGCCTGCAAAATTTAAGATGAAGGACACTCTCTTAGAAATCTCAGTTATGGAGACTTGACAAATATGAACAGAATGCACATACAAACTGACACTATTAACCTGGCTAACATACATTCTAGTGGTATTGTTTTCAATATTAAGACTATTTAGCAATTTGTTCTAATGCTTAAGAAATTTGCACTTTTGGCTATGACAATTTTTCTACAAGAATCATATAGGATTATAGAACTTGTTCAGTTCTGATACCTCAATACTTGTACATAACCAAAACAATTGTTTTCATTATAGTCAGGTAAGGGGGAAAAAAAAGATGTATAGGAAAATAACCGTTAAAGGGACTCTACTTCTTTGTAATTCTCAGTTTGCATGTACGCCCAAGCAATGTCTTGTCATTTTTTTTGCATTAGGAATGATGTTTAAGCTACAATAGTTGTATTCAGTTGCATTAGAAAATTTTCAATCATGTCTTGTAGACCAACCTCACTTGGAACCACTACTAAAATGTGTTGGAAAGAAATGAATGCAATACTTCTTAAAGATTGTTGCTATTTTGGACATTAGTTGATACTTTTTTGTATGATTTATTGTACACTTTAAATTTTCATATCTATATATTCTCTTGGGATATATCCTTTTACCCGCTTTGAAGCATTTCCTCTCTGATTTAGTTTCCCGGTACTGAATCATCTACTCCCAGGTAATAAAGGATTTTCTTGGTTAGTAGTTGTTTGTCTGACTTGATTTTCTTGGTTAGTTGTTGTTGTTGTCGTTGTTGTTGTTGTTATTAGGAATTAAGAAAGTGACTTAAGAATGTGCAGGTGCATAATCTTGAATCAAGACTTACATACAATTAGTACATAATAAATTTGACTGTTCTATTGTGCCCTTTCTAGGTTATGATAGCCAAAAACTAAAGTAGGATGTGTGCTTCAGAAAAATATTTTTTCAACTTGGCTAATTGCAACAAAATACGAAGAACTATCATATTTTCTAATTTGTTAGAAAGGAATTTGCAAATTTCACAATTTGTCGTCACAACTTCAAAGTTTGCAAGTTAAACCATAAACTATTGCTTATTTTCCAATTTACCATACATTATTTCTTATTTTGCAAGTTAAGAGTAAATAATAAGAACAAGTTAATGGTATTAACTTGCAAAAATGTGATGGATCATAGTATTTACTTGCAAAATAGAAAATAGTTTATGGTACCAACTTGCATACTTGGGAAGTTCATGGTAACAACAATCTGCAAAATTTGGAAGTATGTTGTAGCAAATAGGCCCTCGGAGCAGACATCCAACGGAAAGTCTGGAGAATTTGAGTAACACAATTCAATCTAGAGGTCCATCCAAAATCTAGCACTTTTTATTGTGTCCAATTTGATCCAAGGTCCTATAAGATGGAGTAAAATCTATCCTTGTAGCATATGCTGTACCAAAATGCAATCTCACACAGACTTTCCAATTTGTCTCAAGAAGTTTTTCAATAATCTTAATAAGTATAGCAAGTTACAGCAGCATGCATGTGGGTGTACCATATCCAATTACTACCAAGTTTTTTCAATGCCACTTTTCATCCCCAAACATGATGGAGTGTGAAGGCAAGATCATATATAGTAGGCAGTAAAGAGAAGCAGCCCTCAAATACTAAAGCTCTACAGTGTCAATATGAAAATTGTCTTTATGCATATATCATCTATCATGGACAAGTAACATTCCATTTCTACATGCTACTTAGTCCTTGAAGTTACATTCCATATCCAGTTCCCTTTTTTGAAATCATTTAAAAGCAATTTGTTATGTCACATTTCATTTGATGTTTGTTATTGCTCTAACTTCTTGTTGAAGTGCAGAATGTCGTCAAAATAATGCTATTGGGAAGGTGCTTCCATGCGCATTAGAGAAATATGTAAGTACAAGACTACTTATTATTATTCTCCTACTTTTATCCATGAAACCATAATAAACATAATTATTTTCTTTATTTTTATTTGGTTGGTCAAATACAATTTCTTTGGTTGGCTATATATGCATCAAATAGCACAAACAGAAACATGTATGCATCTTCAACGTACATATGTTTATAGATGAACAAATGGCATATATTATGCTAGAGAAGTGTGATGTGCGAGCGGGTTTAGAAACCACTTGTACCAACTTTTGGTTCACAGAAGGGAAAGACAATCAACATAATATCTACAGTTGCATGTCAACCCCAATAGGTATCTATACCAAACTTCTGCTATTGCTTCCCCAGTCCCTGCACAGCTCAGTTGCATATTGCTCCTGCTGCAACACTCACTCCCTGCACACTTAGTCCTGCAGAACACCTACCTGCAGATATCTTGCGTGCACATAATATCTGCTGCTACAATATTTCATGTGCTACAGGTACACACACAAACCACAATTCTGCACTCACACATATTCCTACTGGATACACATTGATATAAAAGTTACACTTAGACATTATATTACTACAGACATTATCCTTGTGAAGCATACCTAGCCATGTTTGTTCAAGTTGTACCTCCTGAAATTTACTTCTGGATTGATAGCATATATGAAAGAGTCAACATCTCATCCATTTGCAACTATATATGTTAGTTTTTAGCACGTTAGAGAAATCTTTATATATTTCTAATGTCACAAATTTTGCAACAAGATGATGATGATGACGATTAATTATTGTGATTGCTAATTTTCTAGTTGGTCTCCACAGCCACTAGCAATCTTCTTGTTCCCATTGGACAAATGTTGGTAGTCTAAATGTCACCATCTAGAACATGCAACTTGTTTTGGTGCAACTAGGACCAATTAGTTTGATGCTAGTAGCTATATATATAAAATTTTACTAACTAGGTTGTGATAAGCAATATCAGAATTCCAACAGTGGCTGAAGTTACGTTGCTTTCGCCTTAAACATCTAATGGTGGGATACAACAGTTTGGCATCACAAATGTTGCCGATAGTTGTTTGCATTGGTGGATTGCAATGATGCCAATAGTTGCTTGCATTGGAAACATCTAATGGTGAGATACAACACTCTGGTCATATTAGTCTTGGATTGAATTGAGGTTAAAATGTGATTGTTAAGAGCAGGTTCAAGTCAGAGCTCCATTGGTGGCTCATTTATAGGTAATTCTTTATCTAAATTAGAACTAGGAACCGATTCTCCTTGGTATCTTCGTCTTCATGCGGGAGAGAGAGGAGAACCGATTCTCCTTGGTATCTTCGTCTTCATACTAGGTAATTAAGCTAGCCAGTACTTGGGCAAATACTATAGTAATGTAGGGTGTTCAATTGGCTTCATATATATTGTTGATCGAGCATCTGTTAACTGATGTTCTTCTTGCAGCTGTTGCTGCGACCTTTTCCCGGTTCCTCCCAGAGATCAAGGCAAGATATGACTACGGGGTGACGATATTCATACTGACATTAGCCTGGTGGCGGTGTTGAGCTATCGGATGGAGGAGATGATGCAGATGGCACATAAGAGGCTCTCTACCATTGCCTTGGTGTTGCAGCCTGCCTCATGACCTCCATGTTTGTGTTCCCAGTATGGGCTGGTGAGGATCTCAACAAACTGACTGCTGCCAACTTGGACAAGCTTGCTAGCTTCTGGGAAGGTATATAAATATATATTCTATATGTACAGATTAATTCAACAAGTACTGGATCATAAATTAATAATATGCACACAATGACAATTTCAGGACTGGGAGCCAAGTACTTTCATGAGAGAATTGGGAGTGAAAATTTGGAGGGAAATTCCTTTCTCCAAGTGCACAAGAGTGTTCTGAACTCGAAGGCTACGGAGGAATCTCTGGTGAGCACAACCAGAATGTTACTGTTTTGCTTACTTTATTGTCACGACCCGCACCCGGATATACGGCTACGAATACGTAGACGACGCCCAGCCTACGCCGCAGTATCGGCGGTAGAACGCTGTCTAGTACCCAATAAATATACACTACATCTAGAAGGCCTATAACTATAAATATACTCTAGTCATATCACAACAGCTAGGGATGATAAGACAAGAAAGATAACTAAAGCACAAGAACAACTAGAAACTACTAGAAGGAATCATAAGACAGAAAATAAAGAAGGAAAACAAGACAAACTAAGGATAACTACCAGGCAACTCACATAGAAGAATAGTGAGATCCACCTCAGCTAGCAACAACATCTGTAATATTTTCATAACGTATCCAGTCAGGAGCGGAACGAGTACATAAACTAACAACAGTTTCATAGTATTGACAAATGCTGTAAGAGACAATCATAATGGAATACAAGACAAAGATATATGAAGACTTGGGAACCGTTCGGAAGCTGAGCTACAACCCTTAAACCAAACAAGGACCGGGATTGTAACCCTTCTTCTGAGCAGAACTTAGTCTCCAATCAAGGTACATCATAGAGACATGTAGAACATGTGAGTAACTGTATATCATAGCATGGTGAGAAAGTACTGAATGTAGAACAGAGCAGGATATATGATAAGATAAAGTAAATATAAAATGTGCCTTGAATTATTAGAGCGTTATGTGATCGGCTTGGGAAATATGATCAGGCTTTCCATCCGACCGGCTATGAACAATGTGTACAATAGAGCGGTAAGGCCGGTCACCATGGAAAGCTATGAACGATGTAGGGTCAGGCTTTACCCGTCGTAAGGCGAGGGTATAGCTATGAACAATGTGTACAATAGAACAATGTAGGAATTTGATCACACAACCACTAATAATTCCCCATTTCACCGAATAGTATACGGATCCGGACATAGCACGTCATGGCACGAGATTCCCTAAGAAGGTAGCTACTCCTTCTCAGGAATCGGTGTCAATACAAGTACAAGAACAAGATCGAGCGAGTACTAGTATCCCAAGAAAATCCAAGAATGACATCTCATGACAGGAATCCGATATATACTAGTCCGTGTACCATCGTGACGAGAATCAAGTAAAACGCTATAACTGAATCGGATACAGAAAATATCAAGACAAGGAACTATTATCAGAGAATGTACTCGCCTGCGGTCCTAAGCTGTCAAATGGGGTCGATGCTCAGAGTGATGCCACAGACCTAAAGATAAGATATATATAAGCTAATTAGGGTTCAACAGTGTTAGGCTTGATTCTATAGTATAAGCTACGCAATCTAGGTCAGACTCAGTCTACTAAGTCAAACTAGGTCACACTGAGTCACACTAGGTCAAACTAGGTCACAGAAAGTCGACCCAAGTCAAACTAGGTCAAACTGGGTCGATGGTTGACTTACAGTTGACTTCCAGTCAACTGGTCAACTCTGGTCAACTCTAGGTCAAACTAGGCTAATGTTGACTCTACTTCGACGTTCAGTCAAAGCAATCAACCATGGTCAAATTGGGTCAAAGCTAGTCTCTAGAAACATCTACAGGGTCAACCCATTCAATTTCAGTGATTGTGAAATCACCGGAATCAATGGAACTCAAAATACCACAAAAGGAGAAGGATTATAATAATAGGGTAAAAACCCACATATGTTGTCGGATGATAAAATAATTATCACCAACGTGTCTAGAATGGTCAAATCAGCTAGGATAGCCTGTCCAAAAGTCCAATTTGGACACAGGGGCAAAACAATAATTTCGGGCCAAAATAATGTCCGCCGTTGGACACACTTTGCATCGAAAAACGTGTCAAAATAAAAGTACACAAAACCTAACAAATTATATGTCCACGAATCCAGAATGACGATACGAACCCAACGGTATATCCAGAATTGGATTTCGTTGACCCGATCTCAAATTGGTCCGTTGACCAGGACATTGAAATTCCGATTTGTACGGAAAAGCGTGTCGGAGCTAATGTCCTCAAAACTCAGCAAATTATATGTCAACGAGTCCAGAATGACGATACGAACTCAACGGTATATCCGAAATTGGATTCCGATGAGCTTAACTCAAAATGACCCGTTGACCCAGAAAGTGGGACCCGCTTTGTACCGAAATACGTGTCAGGGCCCACGTTCTCCAAATCAAGCAAACTTTATATGAAAACATGCCAGAACGACGCCACGAGTCTACTGGTGGTGTCAGAAATTGAATCCGGAGTCCCGGGTTCAAAAATAGAATTTTATAAGTGTAACACTAAGAATTCGAACGGCCAACTTTGGCGTCGAATTCGACCGACCTAACAAGCTCAAACTGAAATGAAATCTAAAGGGGGCAGGGAGAGGGTTATACCAGCTGTGCACCGAAACTAGTAGCATGCAAAACGGAGCTGCGACGACGAAGATACGAACCCGCGAAGTTGGCATCGCAAAACTGTCCAAAAACAGTTCAATTAAAAATGTCAACTTGGTGGCCGGTTTTGATATATCAAACGACGAAATTAACGGATGAAATTTGACAGAGATGAAGGGGTATATACCGAGATTGAGACGGAGCAAGGAGTTCACTGATCCAACGGTCGGATTTCTCGAAAAATGTGTGCGAAGTCGCTGCGACGAAACGCGAATTCTGAGTTCGTTGCCGAGCTCGCGCCGACGGGATTTCGTGCGAAATGCACGAATAGCCTATGCGGCGCGTCGGAGAAGTGGCCGGTGGCCTGGGGGAGGTCGCCGGGGTCACGTACGGCCGAAGGGGGCTCGCCGGCGGCGGTGGCGCGCGACTGCTGCTGTGGCAGCTGCTGCCCGCGTTGCCTGCTGCTGCTGCGTTGCGCTACGCTGCTGCTCGCTGGCCACCAACGGTGGCGCAGCGGCGGGGCGACTGCCTGGCGGGGTCGACGGTGGCGGGGGAGTTTGGTGGTCGTGGTGGGATGGTGTTGTTGATGGTGTTGGTGAGGGTGGAGATGGTGATGATAATGGGAGATGATGATGATGATGATGATGTGTGTGGTGTTAATGGTGGGGATGGTGATGAAGAATGGAGGAGGAGGAGTTGAAGAAGTGAAGAAGAAGAAGTGAATAATGGAGGAGAGGGTGGTGATGAGAGAGGTTGCGTGAGAGAGAGAGAGAGAGTTATATGTTATAAAGGGAGAGAGAGAAAGAGATTTTTAGAAAAGAAAGAGAGAGAAGGTTAAGAGAGAGAGAGAGAGAGTAGTCGGTTGAGAGAGGGGGGGAGTCTCATGTCGGGTATGGGGGGGAGTGTTGGAGTGAGAGAGAGGGATGGTGAGGGTGTGTGTTATTAAATGAGAGAGTGTGAGAAGTGATGGGGATTGGTTGTGTGTTGTTTAATTATAGAAATAGAGTTAGAGAGAGGAGAGAGAACCTAGGAGTGAGGGGGGGATGTTTGTGGCTGGTTATGGGGGGAGAGGGAAGTTAATGCGATGAGAGAGAGAGATTTAGATATTTAGAGAGAGAGAGAGATATATATATATATAATATATATGTGTATATATTATACAAAGAAGAGAGAGAAAATGAGAGATATTTTATAAAATAAAAGAATTATATTTTCGAGTAGGCAAAAATGGAAAAACACCAGTGGGGTGTATGGGAAGTCACGACAGGGCCCACACTAAACTGGGTTGGACGTTGGGCCAAGTTTGGACAAGTTCGGGACCAAGATTTAATTAAAAAATAATAAATTTAAATCAATTAATTCATGGATGAATTGGGGGCACAAGAGAGATCAATTTGATAGCGCGCAAGTGGCACGTGCATAGTAGGCTCAAAACAGGCCATGGCCATATATTGGGTCGACTGGATTGGACCGATGTCGGGCCCGAAAATTAAGTTGAAAATTAAATCACAAATTACGGCAGACGATAAATTGGTCTAAATTGACCCGAAGTTGCGCGAATCAAATGGAGCACAAGGGAACAAGTTCGAGTGGGACATGATATATCAACATGAAGATAATCTCGTATACTACAAACTTCAAGAAGGAAGTTTCCAGAGACTGGCATCCCTGATGCTCTAGAATTCCAAGTCACGGTAAAGAGCATTTAAAGATCAAAATTAATTAAATAAAAATGAATTATCGAGAATAAATAATTTAGAAAATTCAAAAATAAATTCCGGAAATTCAGGGGACTTACATCCTACCCACCTTATAAAAATTTCGTCCTCGAAATTAAAGGTTGGTAGTGGGGTTAAAACATGATAGAAGATTTCGGCAATATTTTAGGCACGAGTTTGAGGCAAGATAAAATGTATAGTTATGATCGTTAAAATCACGGTCAAGGAAATCCTAAGTTGTCTTAGTCATGCCAAGTCATCTAGGCACGACTAATCACAAGGAATTTGGATGTAATCAGGAAATAAAATCAAGGTCGAAAAGAGTTTAGACACGAGTGTCCAAAATCCAAACATGATCAAAATCGGAAGTCAATGCACGAGGGTTAATAGCATTGAAATCCAACCACGATAAAGAAATTTGTCTCAACACGATCTAAGTTGATCAACCTTCGAGTAAATCAGAATTTAGACAAGATGGAGAATAAGATCAACGAAGGCTGGACACGAGCATCCAAGAATGGAAATCTAGGTCCCAATGGAAATTGGAACTCATTCAAGTCTAGTCAGCAACTAAGACTCTTGGCACGATAACAAGACGACCAAAATTGATTGGTCATGGACAGAAGGGAATCAAAACCTTAACAGTATCGAAATTTAAGAAACAATTGAGACGTGAAAATTTCAAAATTTTCAAGAGTTTTCAAGTGTAGATGACAGATATAGATATGAGATAGGTGATTAGTGTAATCAAGACATAGCTAAACAAGTCAAAGGAATGATGGCAAGATGAGGAAATCATCATACGATGAGAAAGAAATGAATGATAAGTCGAGAATAAGGGTATGAATTGTCCTCATCATTTGGTCAAAAAGAAGTGAATCAATTTAAGATACGATCGGATAACCATACACGTCTATCCAAAACCATGCTGCCAGAATTTACGCCATGCCAGTAAGCATAGCTGCAATAAATGATAGAGTCCGTAACTAAGGTGTACACCCTATAATCATGTCATCTAGATTCCTTACCACGCCAACCAGTATGGCTGTAAGAGAATCTAAATTCCATAACTAGGATAGTATATCCAAAATCAGGCTCCATGTCCCTGTCATGCTAGCTAATATGGCTGCGATAAATTCTAAACTCCATGAATAAAGTAGACATTTACCGTTCCCGTCGCCCTCATAAAATATGTTTATCAGAATATCTTAACTCAATCCAGAGAAACTTATCTTCAAACAAAATCAAAATCGAAGTCAACAACGAACGAACATCAAGATTCAAAATTCAACAACGAATCAAGGATAAGTAAATGAAAACTAGCGAAAACAGATTCCGAGACGGGATTTAGGAAAAGTTCTCAGGAGAAGTCCGAAAGGTACTATCTAGGTCAAGATAAAAGGAAAATCATTGAATATAATCTAAAACAATCTCAACCTGATATGAGACTGGCAAATCATATTCTCGTCTCAACCTAGAAGATGTATAAGTCCAACTTATACCTTCCCTCTGGGGTCCACAAACCCATTCCAAGGAAGAATAAAGTTGATAACGGACAGATGTTTCAGAAATCAGGACGGACAAGAACAAATGGGAAAAGTTTCGAAAAGTTCGAAATAAGATTCCCAGGGATCATCCCTGGAATCTACCAAGAGTTCCTAATATGTGACTGAGTACCAAATTCCTAAAATATTCTATGACTCAACCTTAATCCTATGGCAGGCTCGCAGTAGTACAGAAAAGCTCAAGTACTACCACGACTTCGCATTAATTGCAAAGACTGACCTGCATGGGCCACCACTAAAAACGTGTCACGATCCGCACCCGGATATACGGGTACGAATACGTAGACGACGTCCAGCCTACGCCGCAGTATCGGCGGTAGAACGCTGTCTAGTACCCAATAAATATACACTACATCTAGAAGGCCTATAACTATAAATATACTCTAGTCACATCACAACAGCTAGGGATGATAAGACAAGAAAGATAACTAAAGTACAAGAACAACTAGAAACTACTAGAAGGAATCATAAGACAGAAAATAAAGAAGGAAAACAAGACAAACTAAGGATAACTACCAGGCAACTCACATAAAAGAATAGTGAGATCCACCTCAGCTAGCAACAACATCTGTAATATTTTCATATTAACGTATCCAGTCAGGAGCGGAACGAGTACATAAACTAACAACAGTTTCATAGTATTGACAAATGCTGTAAGAGACAATCATAATGGAATACAAGACAAAGATATATGAAGACTTGGGAACCGTTCGGAAGCTGAGCTACAACCCTTAAACCAAACAAGGACCGGGGTTGTAACCCTTCTTCCGAGCAGAACTTAGTCTCCAATCAAGGTACATCATAGAGGCATGTAGAACATGTGAGTAACTGTATATCATAGCATGGTGAGAAAGTACTGAATGTAGAACAGAGCAGGATATATGATAAGATAAAGTAAATATAAAATGTGCCTTGAATTATTAGAGCGTTATGTGATCGGCTTGGAAAACATGATCAGGCTTTCCATCCGACCGGCTATGAACAATGTGTACAATAGAGCGGTAAGGCCGGTCACCATGGAAAGCTATGAACGATGTAGGATCAGGCTTTACCCGTCGTGAGGCGAGGGTATAGCTATGAACAATGTGTACAATAGAACAATGTGGGAATTTGATCACACAACCACTAATAATTCCCCATTTCCTTGAATAGTATACGGATCCGGACATAGCACGTCATGGCACGAGATTCCCTAAGAAGGTAGCTACTCCTTCTCAGGAATCGATGTCAATACAAGTACAAGAACAAGATCGAGCAAGTACCAGTATCCCAAGAAAATCCAAGAATGACATCTCATGACAGGAATCCGATATATACTAGTCCGTGTACCATCGTGACAAGAATCAAGTAAAACGCTATAACTGAATCGGATACAGAAAATATCAAGACAAGGAACTATTATCAGAGAATGTACTCGCCTGCGGTCCTGAGCTGTCAAATTGGGTCGATGCTCAGAGTGATGCCACAGACCTAAAGATAAGATATATATAAGCTAATTAGGGTTCAACAGTGTTAGGCTTGATTCTATAGTATAAGCTACGCAATCTAGGTCAGACTCAGTCTACTAAGTCAAACTAGGTCATACTGAGTCACACTAGGTCAAACTAGGTCACAGAAAGTTGACCCAAGTCAAACTAGGTCAAACTGGATCGATGGTTGACTTACAGTTGACTTCCAGTCAACTGGTCAACTCTGGTCAACTCTAGGTCAAACTAGGCTAATGTTGACTCTACTTCGACGTTCAGTCAAAGCAGTCAACCATGGTCAAACTGGGTCAAAGCTAGTCTCTACAAACATCTACAGGGTCAACCCATTCAATTTTAGTGATTGTGAAATCACCGGAATCAATGGAACTCAAAATACCACAAAAGGAGAAGGATTATAATAATAGGGTAAAAACCTACATATGTTGTCGGATGATAAAATAATTATCACCAACGTGTCCAGAATGGTCAAATTAGCTAGGATAGCCTGTCCAAAAGTCCAATTTGGACACAGGGGCAAAACGATAATTTTGGGCCAAAATGATGTCCGCAGTTGGACACACTTTGCACCGAAAAATGTGTCGAAATAAAAGTGCACAAAACCTAACAAATTATATGTCCACAAATCCAGAATGACGATACGAACCCAACGGTATATCCAGAATTGGATTTCGTTGACCCGATCTCAAATTGGTCCGTTGACTAGGACATTAAAATTCCGATTTGCACGGAAAAGCGTGTCGGAGCTAATGTCCTCAAAACTCAGCAAATTATATGTCAACGAGTCCAAAATAACGATACGAACTCAACGGTATATCCGAAATTGGATTCCGATGAGCCGAACTCAAAATGACCCGTTGACCCAGAAAGTGGGACCCGCTTTGCACCGAAATGCGTGCCAAGGCCCACGTTCTCCAAATCAAGCAAACTTTATATGAAAACATGCCAGAACGACGCCACGAGTCTACTGGTGGTGTCAGAAATTGAATCCGGAGTCCCGGGCTCAAAAATAGAATTTTACAAGTGCAACACTAAGAATTCGAACGGCCAACTTTAGCGTCGAATTCGACCGACCTAACAAGCTCAAACTGAAATGAAATCTAAAGGGGGCAGGAAGAGGGTTATACCAGCTGTGCACCGGAACTAGTAGCGTGCAAAACGGAGCTGCGATGACGAAGATACGAACCCGCGAAGTTGGCGTCGCAAAACTGTCCAAAAACAGTTCAATTAAAAATGTCAACTTGGTGGCCGGTTTTGATGTATCAAACGACAAAATTAACGGATGAAATTTGACAGGGATGAAGGGGTATACACCGAGATTGAGACGGAGCAAGGAGTTCATTGATCCAACGGTCGGATTTCTCGAAAAACGCGTGCGAAGTCGCTGCGACGAAACGCAAATTCTGAGTTCGTTGCCGAGCTCGCGCCGACGGGATTTCGTGCGAAATGCACGAATAGCCTATGCGGCACATCGGGGAAGTTGTCGGTGGCCTGGGGGAGGTCGCCGGGGTCGCGCACGGCCGGGAGGGGCTCGCCGGCGGCGGTGGCGCACATGGCGGCGGCGGGCGCGCCGCAGCGCGCGGCTGCTGCTGTGGCAGCTGCTGCCGCGTTGCCTGCTGCTGCTGCGTTGCGCTACACTGCTGCTCGCTGGCCACCCACGGTGGCGCGGCGACGGGGCGACTGCCTGGCAGGGTCGACGGCGGCGGTGGAGTGTGGTGGTCGTGGTGGGATGGTGTTGTTGATGGTGTTGGTGAGGGTGGAGATGGTGATGATAATGGAAGATGATGATGATGATGATGATGTGTGTGTGGTGTTAATGGTAGGGATGGTGATGAAGAATGGAGGAGGAGGAGTTGAAGAGGTAAAGAAGAAGAAGTGAAGAATGGAGGAGAGGGTGGTGATGAGAGAGGTTGCGTGAGAGAGAGAGAGTTATATGTTATAAAGGGAGAGAGAGAAAGAGATTTTTAGAAAAGAAAGAGAGAGAAGGTTAAAAGAGAGAGAGTAGTCGGTTGAGAGAGGGGGGGTGTCTCCTGTCGGGTATGGGAGGGGAGTGTTAGAGTAAGAGAGAGGGATGGTGAGGGTGTGTGTTATTAAATGAGAGAGTGTGAGAAGTGATGGGGATGGGTTGTGTGTTGTTTAATTATAGAAATAGAGTTAGAGAGAGGAGAGAGAACCTAGGAGTGAGGGGGGATGTTTGTGGCTGGTTATGGGGGGAGAGGGAAGTTAATGCAAGGAGAGAAAGAGATTTAGATATTTAGAGAGAGAGAGAGAGAGAGAGAGAGATATATATATAATATATATGTGTATATATTATATAAAGAAGAGAGAGAAAATGAGAGATATTTTATAAAATAAAAGAATTATATTTTCGAGTAGGCAAAAATGGGAAAACACCAGTGGGGTGTATGGGCAGTCACGACAGGGCCCACACTAAACTGGGTTGGGCGTTGGGCCAAGTTTGGACAAGTTCGGGACCAAGATTTAATTAAAAAATAATAAATTTAAATCAATTAATTCATGGATGAATTGGGGGCACAAGAGAGATCAATTTGATAGTGCGCAAGTGGCACGTGCATAGTATGCTCAAAACAGGCCATGGCCATATATTGGGTCGACTGGATTGGACCGATGTCGGGCCCGGAAATTAAGTTGGAAATTAAATCACAAATTACGGCAGACGATAAATTGGTCTAAATTGACCCGAAGTTGCGCGAATCAAATGGAGCCCAAGGGAACAAGTTCGAGTGGGACACGATATATCAACATGAAGATAATCTCGTCTACTACAAACTTCAAGAAGGAAGTTTCCAGAGACTGGCATCCCTGATGCTCTAGAATTTCAAGTCACGGTAAAGAGCATTTAAAGATCAAAATTAATTAAATAAAAATGAATTATCGAGAATAAATAATTTAGAAAATTCGAAAATAAATCCCAAAAATTCAGGGGACTTACATTTATGCATACAAATTTTGTTATATTTGTTAGAGAAAGAGAAAGGTTCACTTAATCAAACAAATCCTACTTCAAAACCTGAAGTAATTAGCAAGCACATCTCAGCAACATCTTATTATGTTAATGGATTCTTGCAAGTTCATTCTCTTAGCCACCAACTCAAGCAATCTTCTTAGGTTGTTACCCTCTGTTCACCCACTGTACTCATGGGTCTTCCAAGCCTTCTTGTACTCGTTAGTCAATATCTCTCTCTTATTACACATCACTACAGGCAAATATTACTGATACCCATCCTCTTAGCCTGTAGGAGAGATATGCAGCATGTAGCAGGGTATGAATGCAGGGAATGATGTTCAGTGAAACACAATGTATTCCTAGGAGTTGTAGTATATTAGACATGGCTTGGCAATTACAGGATATGTGCAACCTGGGAAATCAAGTTATGGCATTTGAACTTATGCTTGCCAGCAGTATGCTCTAATTTCGACTTACCAGCTATAGGATACCAAGGCCACTATATAATTGAGATGGTTTTTGAATTTATGCTTGCCAGCAGTATGCTGCTATATTAGCATGGCTTAGCAATAGCAGGATATGTGCAACCTGGGAAATCAAGTTATGGCATTTGAACTTATGCTTGCCAGCAGTATGCTCTAATTTCGACTTACCAGCTATAGGATACCAAGGCCACTATATAATTGAGATGGTTTTTGGATTACATGTTTCGATTTATGATGGCTGATGGTGTATCCATAGTGAAGAGGAGGTATCCTAAGCCCTTCTAATGGAGTACACCTGCTAGATAGTCAAGGATTTACACACAGGCTTAAGTAACCAAAACCCATATAACTGACAGTCAAGTTATTGAACAGAACACAAGATGATTGGTAAAGGTTAAGGACAGGCTTGGGCAACACATGGGTGCTTGAACCATATGGTGTATGTCAGGTGACATTGTCTGTGTTAATAGCAATTCTCTGCTATAAAGGTCTGCTAACCTTATAGGGACTGGACCTTAGTATCCCTGTCTTCAACATATTGAACTGAACCAATATGTACATCTGGGCTGATACATGCCAACCTCAGGGGCTGCACATGTATTATCACAGAATTACCTTACTCTCGTCTACAGGAACCAACCCCTTTACTACAATTACTACTGCTACTCAAGACCAACAGGTTCCTATGGATTGAAACATGATGCAGGCCTGGTCACCAAGTTTTGTGGGTCAGTACATTGCTTTGTGCACTGATCAAGGATGCATTGGGTCCATGAGATGGACTGAAACCATCCACACTCCTATTATTCTAGGCTATGCTATGATACATCTCTAGTCCATAGTTTCTGTCAAAACAATGGCATAGAATGGGGAATGAAGGAAAATAATAAGCAGCTCTCAAAACAAGGGCATATACTGGGAGATGCATGCATTTTGATCCTTTTCTGTCAGAATTCTTCTTGCCCTGGTTAATAAGCAGCTTTAATAAGTAGCTTTTTGCAGTTCCATATCCCTGGCAATGCAAACTACATTGCTTGTCCAATGTTTGTCATATGTGCAAAGAAACTTCTTTTACTCTGAAACTTCTTTTACTCTTACAGGTTTCTAGTTTTTTTTCTGAAACTTCTTTTACTCTTACAGATTTACAGTTTATCATATGTGCAAAGAACATGTGCTCACATGTATGTTTTTCCTGAAACTTCTTTTACTAGTTTGCACGCATTTTAATTTGATACTTCTTTTACTCTTACATGCAGGAATATGTACAGTTTTAGCATGGATACAAGCACTTTCATTCTTCCTCAAGAGAGCTTCGTCTTGATTATCCAAAAACACAAGAGTTTGAAATGTTTTGTGGTTTGCTTCATGCATCTAGAGCCTTGTTTTATTGTCATTGAAACCAACAATGGAATATTTCCTTACTAAAATATTAATATATGGATGCTATTGAACATCCTGTGGTTTAATTGCTTATTTTTCAAATATTATGTGGTTTAATTACTAATTTGAATGGTTGAATTGTTATTTGAAATTATGTGGTTTTATTTCTAGTTTGGAACGGTTGAATTGTTATTGCAAATTATGTGGTTTAGTTACTTGCTCGAAATTGTTATTGAAAATTTTGTGGTTTAGTTATTGGTTTGGAATGGTTGAATTATTATGAAAGTAAAATATTATGAAATTGGATATGTTGTTTATTGTTTAGTTACAAGTTGAATGTAGTTTTTTTTTTAAATAATCCAATTGTAATGGTTATAACTGTGACAATTAGTGGAGAATAGTAACGAAAAAAATAATATAGTCACAGTAAAAACTGTGACAAAACAAACTAACTGCCACATTAATAACTGTGACAAATGGAATATTGATCACGGTTATAACCGTTACCACAACAAATATTTGCCACGGTTATAACCGTTACCAAAACAAATATTTGTAATAGTTATAACCGTGACCAAAACAAATATTTGTAACGATTATTACCGTGACCAAAACAAATATTTGTAACGGTTATTACCGTGACCAAAACAAATATTTGTAACGGTTATTACCGTGACCAAATAATAACCACGCCCCACTAGTAACGGTTATTACCGTGACGAAAAATAATTGTCACGGTAATAACCGTGGGTAATTGCCTATTATGGTGTAGTGAACCCTAGAGACTGTTTGACCTAGAGCCTAATCATGTGATTAGGATATTTTAATATCATTTCTGGCCTAAGGATATTTTGTATTTGACCTCTTTGAATTATTTTGATATTTATTGCGTTGGTGATTGTTGATTTTGACCTTTGATAGGTGTGATTTTGTGATGGTTTTGTGTCCGTAGCGGACGCGTATCAGTTTTTATTTACAAATGTTTGATGTGCCTCAAAGAGATTTTTTTTATTGCTGATTTTTTTTTGAAAAGTATTTGAATGAGATTGTTTTCTTCATGTGTTTCCTGTGATTGCTTTGTTTTAATTTCGAGGACGAAATTTTTTAAGGTGGATAGATTTGTCACCCCCAGTTTTCAGAAACATGGTTATTTTTGTTATTTTACATTTTTTGAATATTTTTAAATTTTATTTTATTATTTATGATATTATTTTGGGGTTGAAATTTATTTTATTATTTATGATATTGTTTTGGGGTTATTTGAGTCGGGTTCGAATTTCAACTCAATCCGACTTGAAACGGAGACCCGGGGGGTAGTTTGACACTAATGGAACCCACACACTAGTTAGGCATGGCCCACATGATATTAATTTTAGTCCACATGATATTAATTTTAGTTAGTAGTTAGACTAATTATTTATGGATAGGTTTAGTTTAATTAGAGACTTAAAACTAGACTAAATTGACCTCAACCTTTAACCCATTCCTAATTTAAATCAAATAGATTAGTGGAGGGCATTTTGGACATTCAAATAGGGGACACCTCACCCTTTTTGGGCAGCCACCTATGGGGGGGATAAGGAGTGAGTCACTCCTTCATTCATTTATTTTTATCCACTTTCTCTCTCTTGTTCTTCCCCAAATTAATTTAGAGATGAACCTCCATTGATTTCATCTCCAAATCAACCCCTTCTTCCACCAAATCTTCTTTATTTCTCTTCTACTCCATGGTTAGAGGGTGCTAGCCAAGTTTGAGAGGATTCGGAGCTCGTTCGTGTCCTTTTGGAATCTCTACGTGTCGGTGCCGTATCGGAAGGCTTTTCCTTTGAATCTCTCTCCCGGAAGGTATAATCTCTCCTCTAATCCATCCCTACATGTATATAGAAATATTTTGAACCCATAGGAATGACCCCATGATTGTATCTCCATTTGTGTCCATTTCGTGTCCATTTGGAGGTCATAGGAGTGTCCTTTGTGTTGTGGTTATGTCCATGTGAAAAAACCCCAAATTTGGACACACTATGTGTTGTTGTTATGTATGAATGAATTATTACATGTTTAATCTCATATTTTTGTATTGGAGATGTGTTCTATAGTGTCTCATATATATATTAATGTAGAGAGTGAGTTCTTGATATATTATGTTATATACTTGTGTTTCTTTTGTCTCAAACTACCTAAATTCGTCATAATATTTATCCACGTTTTAGTAGCAATAGCAACTTAGAAATATCATAACTTTTATCTTAAAACTATGATTTATCTTCCAATTTTTTTAAAAGAACCGTATCGAAGTTAGCTTTCCAAATATATATTTTAATAAGCCAAATTCTTTCTGTAACTTTCTGTAGAATTATTTGAGTGTCAGCTGTATGAAAGACGAACGTGTTTCGGTATTTTCGCAATTTCGGGAGCTTTCGAACACAAAAATGTGATCCGTTTGAAGTTTCGGAAAGCTAACACGAAGTACTACAACATACTTTAATCTTAGAATTTAGTGAATGTCCAATTGGTACAGTATTGATTTTAAGTAGAAGAGTGACTATACGATATATGCATTTTGTGTAACCTATAAGCCTATGTAGTATGGATATTAAATGAATATAGAGTATGTAATGCATGATATTTTAGATGAATGAAATAATATATATATAATATATATCCTCTTTATATTAATGTAATATATGTAAGCAATGCATAAATGCATGAATGAAAGAATGATATACAATGCATGCATGAAAGTATATAATGAATGCTAGATATAAATGCAAGGTATATATGTAATGATAGATATGAATGCATAATATATAAATATTGTAAATGTAATATCAGATTTCCTATGTAGACATAGAACCAATGCATAGCTGATATTTATATTGAATGTTAGTTCATTTTAGGTTGTTCGAACACTGAACTGTCCATGTAAGCATATATACCTTCCTTTTCCTATTGCCAAGCCAATTTCAGTTTTCAATATAGTGGAATGTCTATGAATGTAATGTTAAACTTCAACCCCTTAATTCGAAATGTTAGTTAATTTCAGTATTAGACAATGCATGAGCTGTATGCATATGGGATGTTGGCTTAATGGCAGATTTCAGATAACATGGTTCATTTTATGTGGTTAGTTACACCAGTTTATGGGATAGCTCACTTTAGTTTATATGTAAATGTGGAACTAAACTGAGAATGAACTTCACCCTCTGCACAAGGATACCCCACTCTATATCAACCACCATGCCATGTAACCCTTCTCTAAATGATTGCTATATATATATAGATTTATGTAAAGTATAGATACATGTTAGTTATAACTTAAATAGTCACTACTCTAATGTATATAGATGTATACTTGTAGCCATGCATGTTAAGTATAATACATGTGTAATGTAGATGGGTTAGCTTTGTGCCATATGTAGTGTAAACTCATAACTAGTGTTGATTTCTCTTTTCATGTACACCTCCATGTTCACACACACACATAGCTTTACATGTTAGTTCTTTTCTCTTATATATATATATATATATTTTATATATATATATATATATATATATATATATATATATATATATATGTATATATATATATCTATATATATATATATCTATATACTTTAATGTTGAATGCATGAATGTGATGTTATCTTGATATGTGACTTGTGTTGGCTTGTATAGCCTTGGATTTGTATGGTGTGTACTAGGTAGGTAGACTGGTTAGGCCTAGTGAGACTTCATTGAGTCTAGGTTGACCCAGTTGACCTAGCTTTGACTAGATAGTTGACTAGAGTTGACCAAGTGTTGACTTTAGCCTAGTTTGACCTAGACAGCATGTAGATGCATTATTGCAGTCTATTTTCTTATTTTAGACATGTTGTAACTTGTGTTGTCCTGATTAGGAGCCAGACACCTCTCCTCGGACAGTATATTTACTTTCGACATTCAGACACCAGGCGAGTACATTCTCTGATCATTTCATATCCTGCTTAGAATTATTTCCTGCAGTAGATTACTTTACTTGTACTGTCACGTTGGTCACACGGATTGGTACTATATGGATCCCTTCTTGAGATGTTATCCTTAGGGAGCATCGGGTACTACATGTTCTGTGCGTTTTACTTACATGGCGCATCACTATGCTTCATTGGTTCTTCGATCATTTGTGACATATACTCTTATGATCATAGAGTCTTCCTGGAATCCTTATCCCATTTATGGGTCTACTATGTACCACCCTTTGGGGGCTTATCACCCTTCGGGGGCTTACCACCCTTTGGGGGCTGTTACATAGAATCATAACATAACCTGGTTGGATCCTTGTGTATTGATTGGGGGTACGGGGGAGTAGAAGTGGACATGTGAATACCAGTAGTGTAGCATCAGAATCATTCCATAGTGTAGCATCAGAATCATCCCATGCCATTTACATGTCCATGTTGTACTCTGACTCACTAGCCACATGTAGTAGTTCTTTATTTATAGTAGATATTTCTATACAGCTCTCTCTCTCTCTCTGTTTATATTGTATTTCTTTCAGTACCTGTATCTTACTTTACTGCATGATTATATTTTCTAACCTACTATGAACTGTTGAGATGTATTGTGCTCGCTCCTGTCCTGACTGGACCTGTTGATAAATTTTACAGATAGCCTGGGATTGCCTGCTAGCCTAGAGGAGACACAGTAGAGGTTGTTTAGATAGTTTTTTCCATTGTCTGGAGTTGTATTATTTTATGGATTACTGTATTTTTGAGATTTGAGATGTATTTCTGGGTTTGTGTATCTTAGACACTTAGATTTCTCTCTGTTGTACCTCTTTTGGATTTCATATTTTATCTATCCTTATCATGCTCTACCTTAGATGTGATTGAGTCTGTATCTGCTATGTCACCCCCATTCGGGGAATATAAACTGCTTAGCATTATATTATTAGATGTTTTGACCTAGGACAGTGTTCTACCGCCGATACTGTGGCGTAGGCTGGGCGTTGTTACATTCTCGTACCCTAACAGTGGGTGCGGATCGTGACACAGAATCGCCCAATTTATGGGCATTCCCAGAATTACCCCATTTATGGGCATTCCCAGAATCACCCATTTATGGGCTATCCATGTATCACCCCTTGTGGGCCTTTGCATGGAATCATAACATAATCTGGTTGGATCCCTGTGTATTGATTGGAGGTACGGAGGAGTAGAAGTAGACATGTGAATAATATCCAAGTAGTGTAGTTTCCAGAATCACTCCATAGTATAGTTTCCAGAATCTCCTATGCCGTTCACATGTTTATATTGTACTCTGACTCACTAGCCACTGTTAGTTCTCTACTTATAGTAGATATTTCTATTACAGTTCTCTCTCTCTCTATTTATATACTGTATTTCTTTTAGATCCTGTATCTTACTCTACTGCATGATTATATTTTCTAACCTGCTATGATCTATTGAGATGTATTGTGCTCGCTCCTGTCCTGACTGGACCTGTTGATAAATTTTACAGATAGCTTGGAGGTTGCCTGCTAGCCTAGAGGAGACACATTAGAGATTGTTTAGTTAGCTATTTTCAGTTGTCTGGAGTTGTATTTACTTTATGGATTACTGTATTTGAGCTTTGAGACGTATTTCTGGGTTTGTGTATCTTAGACACTTAGACTTCTATCTGTTGTATCTCTTTTGGATTTTATGTTTTATCTATCTTCCATTATGCTCTACCTTAGATATGATTGAGTTTACATTCTGATATGTCACCCCCATTCGGAGAGTATAAACTGCTTAGCATTATATTGTTAGATATTGTGACCTAGGACAGCGTTCTATCTACCGCCGACACTGCGGCGTAGGCTGGACGTACCCACTTCTCGTGCCCTTACTCTAGGGTGCGGGTTATGACACGTTTTTAGTGGTGGCCCATGCAGGTCGAGTTTGTATAGTGGTATTCGAACTAGAGTACCACTACAGCCTGCAGTAGGATTATGATATATTTTGAAGATACTCAATCACAGTTAGGATCCCTCGAGAGATTCCTGGGACGACCCTTGAGATCTTATTTTAACTTCGATTTGAAAACTCTTCTCCCCTTGATTTGATTTATCTTTACTTTCTGTTGTTGGATTTGATTTTGATGGATTATTGTTGAATTTGAGTTTGTATTTATTGATTTTGATGGAAGATTGTTGAATTTTGAATCTTGATGTTCGTTGATAAATTTAATTTGATTTTGGATATTCATTGTTGATTTAATTTAAATTTTTGTCAAGATGAAATTATATGGGCTAGGTCATCTAAGTTATGAAATCTAGTCTTCTATAGTCACATTAGCCAGCATGGTGAGGACATATAGTCTGATTTTGGATATATTTTTCGGGTGTAGGAATTTAAGGTTTTTGCAGCCAAGCTAGCGCATCACGAAAATGTTAAATACCATGATTCTAGAGGTATGTGCCTAAGTCGAGGACTCTGTGATTATCGTAGCCTTGCTTACTAGTATGACGAGGATTTAGAGTACCATAATTTTGGATAGACGCATATGATTATCAGATTGTACCTTAAACGTTTTCGAACATGTTTTCTCTACTTTTGTTTCAGTCCTTCAAAAAAAAGGAGAATTATTATTGTTTGTTTTGTTTTGCTTCTCATTATTTAACTTAGGAGTAGCTTTAGCTATTTTTATGAACCTTGTGCAACTTCTTACTATAAATTTCTTCTTAATACAATGAATCGACGATTTTGCTAGACCTTATCTTGGATTTGATAGTTTAGCTCTGGATTTCAAAATGGTTCCTTCTTTTAAACGGATAAGCAGAACAGATTTTATTGTTATTTCCTTCTTGCTACTATCCTTGTATTAAATAATAATAATAATAAAACTGTCTTAATTACACCAATCACCTACTTTGCAATCTTGGTAGAAATCTAAATGTTAGGCTTAATGTAGAATTAAATTTTTATATTGGGACATGAGAATATATATATTGGACACAGACTCTTTGCCTGACACGTATGCATGCTACACTTGATTTTTTACCTGCCTAAATACATATTAATATGTTGTTGATGTTTAAATTGTCAAAATCCCAATATTTATGGTTCTCTGCTTTATCAAGTTTAAATTCGTAATTCAAATATAAATTTTATGTTATTAGTTATGTTTACATCACTGCACATGTATGTTATACGTAGGGTTTCAATTCAAAAAAAAAATTAGTTGAATTTTGTGTTTGAAATTGTCAAATCTAAGACTGTGTGCATATTAACCCTTAATACTGGATTTCAAATGTTAGTTCAATTTGTTGTGTTAAATATAATGTTTTGAGCTATATACATTGTGGTATGTAGGGATATAAATTTAGGTTTCATATTCTTACATGTTAGGTTGTGATAAACGTTGGGTTGGTTTGATGTTCGAATTTCTCCAAAATCCTAAACTGAATACATGTTAACATTTTTTTTACATTAATTTCCAATATTTAGTTCAATTTTAGATTTAATATGTAATATTGAACTGTATGCATAGCTAAATGTATGGATAGTATGTTAGGGTTTCTTCTCTATCATGTTAGGATGTATTGGAAGCATTGAGTTAGTTGTGATGTTCAAACCCTAAATTCTGAAACTGCATTATGTTAATATTGTACTGGTTTAAATGTTAGCTTATTTTCAGATTTTGTATGTAAATGCTGAACTAAAACCGTTTTTAAACCTTTCAATACTAAGCTATACCCTGTACAAGGACACACACACCCTAACTTAGTATACACTGCCATGTAAACCTAACCTTTCCTCTCAATGTTATGTTCATATACCTGTATAGATATATATAGAGTTTATGCATACATGTTATAATGTATATAGATATATAAATAAATCTCTAACTCTTTATATATATATATATATAGATATGGTTAGCCATGCATGTTATAAGTAAATAGGTTGTGCATTGTAGATTGTTTAACCAATATGCCATGAGTAGTGTAACTTGATAGCTATTGTTTGAAACCCAAATCCTCCTATACTTTCATGTATATTTTACATACACACATGCCTACTATCTAACCATATGAACATGTCCCCATACACCCATACACACACAAACTACATAACATTTACATAATGCTAGCTTTTCCCTCTCTACCGCTCTCTCTCCTCTCTCGCTCCTCTCTCTCATCTCTCTCTCTCTCTATATATATATATATATATATATATATATATATATATATATATTGTGATTGGATTTCAATGCAATTGACTTTCATTCTTTAACTTTGATTTTGATTTTTTTTCTTTGAATAGTACCCCTTTATAGATAATTGGTAGTTACCTTATTTTATTTCTGATAAGTACCAGTTTTTATATAGGATGGTAGACTGCCTTACAGTTTTGATGATTTGTTATTTCTGTATCTTTTCCAGTTTAACACCCCCGATTGCTTGTATGTTTGATACCCTATGACCCTTTTGGTTAGCATGACTAGTATACCTAGATGAGACTCTCACTACCACCATATGCCATGACCCTGTATGCCATCCTTTTTAATCGTATGATTTAGGTAAGTTCTGAGACCATGATTGTTGGGGACGAGACTCTAGAAAAAGTACGACCATCTTAATTTTGAGGACGAAATTTTTCTAAGGAGGGTAGACTTGTAACACCCACTTTTCTAAAATGAGGGTAATTTTGAACTTTTATAATTTTGATTAATCGATAATAAGATTTAACTCATGTTGTGATTTTTGGTAATTTTTTTAATCAATTTTAAAACTATTTAAAATATTAAATTGTGATTTTGATGGTTAACTAGTTAATCCCTAGTTTTGCTAAGCTTAGAGACTAACCATGGGGACCTAACCATGTGATTAGAATGACTATTTAAAAATTTTTAGGCTAAGGGTATTTTGGTCATTTTGTGACTTTTGGATTATTTAGGATTTTTATTAATTGGTGAATTTTAGATTATTTTAATAATATTTAAATTTATGTATTATGATTTTGGTCATTTTTATATTTAATATTTTGGGAAAATTTTATATTTTTAATATTGTTTTTATTGGATTTGTTTAGTCGGGTTTGAGTTTCGTCTCATTCCGACTTGTATTGTGACCCGGGTAGCTTGAACTCTAGATGGGACCCAATATTAAGTTAAGCATGGCTCACAAGACCCAACATTAAGTTAGTTAATTAAACTAATTTTTATCATGTTAGAATGGTTAAGTTAGAGACTCAAAACTAGATCATTTTGACCCCAAACTTGAACCTAGTCTAGACTTAACCATATGAGACTAGAGAGGGGCAATTAGGATATTTCCCATCAGCCCTAATGGATTGGAAGAGGAGTGCAAGGAGGAGTGTCCACTTTGAGGGATCTTCGTATCGGAGCCGTGTCCTAAAGGATTTTATTGGATTCCACTCCCAATAGGTAAAACCCATCCTCTAAATCGATTTCCTTTGCATATAAATTAGTTTTGAATCCGTAGGATCCATCCTCATGCATGTGTCCCTTTTAGATTCAAATTGAGGTCATTTAGAGCTCTCTTGAGGATTTTAGATATGTGTCTCGTGTCCTACTTGATAGATCCCAAATTAGGACACCCCATGTGTATGTATGTATGATAATAGTTTAAATAGATATTTAAATTCAGTTTTATAATGGTTAGAGAGTGGATTGATCTTAGTTAGGATGGTTAGAATGAGTTTCATTTGGATACCTATGTTTGTATCCAAGTATCTTGGCCTATATGTGTTCTTTTGTCAAATCCGTCATAATTTTCATCCACATTTTTATTAACCAAAGCAACTTAGAATTGTCATAACTTTTAGCTTAGAACTTCGATTTATCTTCCGTTTTTTTTAAAAGAACCGTATCAAAGTTAGCTTTCCAAATATATATTTTAATAAGCCAAATTCTTTCTGTAAATTTCTGTAGAATTATTTGAGTGTCAGCTGTACGAAAGACGAACGTGTTTCGGTATTTTCGCGATTTCGGGAGCTTCCGGACACAAAAATACGATCCGTTTAAAGTTTCGGAAAGCTAACACAAAGGACTACGACATACTTTAATCCTAGAATTTAGTGAATGTCCAATTGGTACAGTATTGATTTTAAGTAGAAGAGTGACTATACAATATATGCATTTTGTGTAACCTATGAGCCTATGTAGTATGGATATTAAATGAATATAGAGTATGTAATGCATGATATATTAGATGAATAAAATGATATTATATATATATTATCTCTTTACATTAATGTATATATGGTTGAATGCAAGCATGTAGGAATGCAATTAATATAATGCATATAAGCAATGCATGAATGAAAGAATGATATACAATGTATGCATGAAGAGATATGTAATAATAGATATGAATGCATAATGTATAAATATTGTATACATATATACTGATAACATGTTGTAATGTAGAGTATATGATGCAAGCAGAATGAATGGAGGAAATACATGTATAGGTAATATAGAATGTAATATATGAATGCAAGCAGCAGATAATGTATTGTATCCATATATGATGTATTCAACTTAAAGATAATGTAATATATGAAAGAAATGAATGATATATAAACATGATATGTAAGGTTATACAAGGTATGAAATATATGATGTGTGCATGTTTGTATGTCACTAGTTAATGTATGAAATGATATGAATATACAATGTATGCATATGTATAAAATATGTAGGTATGCATAATGCATGAATAAATGAATGTTTGCAATATGTTAATAAATACAAGTATCTAATATGCATGAATGTAATATAATATAATACAAGTATACATGTATGTATCATGTAATGTATATACATGATATGTATGTATGCATGTATACAAGGTAGTATGTATGTATGTATTTCTATAAACTGAGTTAACCTATAACCTTTTACACATGCATCATACACCCTTTGACATCATGTATCCCATGTCACATACACCTACCTATCACTAAATTTTAGAACGTTAACACATATCCTTTTCACACACATGCCAAACACACACACATACTCACTTACTCTTTTACCTCTCTTTCTCTATATTATATATATATATATATATATATTATATATATAGATATATATATATATATATGTATGTGCCTATATATATAATAGCTTTCCTATATATCTATGTATATGAATATGTGAATAGTGAGCATATATATATATATTATATATATATATAGATATATAATATATATATTATATATATATATATATATATAAATATAATATATATATATAAATAATATATATATTATATATTATATATATTATAGATATATAATAATATATAATTATATATTATATATATATATATATATAATATATATAATATATATATATATATATATATATTTTTTATATATATATATAATATAGATAGATATAATATATATATATATATATATATATATATATATATATATATATATATATATAGCCTATATGTTATGAGTGTACTACAATATTAGATATATATTGTTATGTGTATATGTGTTTGTGGTTTGGCTTAGGCATGATATAACCTATAGCCTAGGGCTCTTAGCCTATGGTGTGTCTGTTTGCCTGAGAGTTTAGTTAGACTTGTTTAGTCTTGATTAGGCCTGGAATAGACTAGTTAGACTAGTATAGACTTGTTTGGTTTATGTTTGACCTAGTTGACCTAGTTTGACTAGTCTAGTTGACTAGAGTTGACCAAAGGTTGACTTTAGCCTAGATTGACCCCAAACTTCATGTAGATGAATTGTAGCAGTCTATTTTCTTATTTTAGACTTGTTGTGACTTTTACTGTTCTATAGGAGATAGACACCACTCCTCGGACAGTATATTCTCTTCGGACATTCAGGATACCAAGCGAGTACATTCTCTGATCATTTCATATCCTGTTAGAATTATTTTCCTGCTTTAGATTACTTTACTTGATGCTGTCACGTTGGTAACACGGATTAGTACTATATGGATCCATTCTTGAGATGTTATCCCCTTAGGGAGCATCGTATACTACATGTTCTGTGCGTTTCACTTACATGGTGTATCACTATGCTTCACGATTCTTCGATCACTTGTGACATGTACTCTCATGATCACAGTCTTCCCAGAATCACCCCATTTATGGACATTTCCAGAATCATCCCATTTATGGGCATTCCCAGAATCATCCCATTTATGGGCATTCCCAGAATCACCCATTTATGGGCTATCCATGTATCATCCCTTGTGGGCCTTTGCATGGAATCATAACATAACCTGGTTGGATCCTTGTGTATTGATTGGAGGTACGGAGGAGTAGAAGTAGACATGTGAATAATATCCAAGTAGTTTAGTTCCTAGAATCACTCCATAGTATAGTTCCCAGAATCTCCTTTGCCATTCACATGTTTATATTGTACTCTGACTCACTAGCCACTATTAGTGTCACGCCCCAGAACCAGAATACTGGAGAGCGGGGGCGAACATAGCCAGCTACGTATATTGAAATGAAGACCATCTCGCTATACGGTCACAGCTATCTAGATATGAGGGTTTACTACAAGCCAACGGTCTCTTAAGGTCAAGCCTATTGTCTCAATCTCAAGCAAGTAATATAGTTACAAGATGTTTGATCACCAAATATACAATAAAAGGCGTCCCAAATATTACATATCAGCTGATCATGAAGCTAGTCATACAAAATGCAAGGACTAGCAAGAGTTTAGTCATACATGATCAACCCTAGGATTTGTTAATCATGTTTACAGCCCGTAGGCAGACAATAAGTAAATGTGCATCGAGCTAACAGGTGCTCGTCGGCTAAACGCCTCAAAAGAATAATTTACACTAGAGTGAGCGAAACAAAATAGAAAATCCACTCGTAGCCCGGGTTCCTTCTAGTTGCCACCATCGGGCTGGAGGTCCGGTAGATCCTTGGATGCTGCTCCGAAATCTGGCCACACAAAACCAGCTGGGTCAAACCCCAGAAAGAGCAAGTGCCATAAAGGAGGCCACGAAATAAGAACAAAAGCCAGCATATCAGAACATATTAAAATGGAAGAAAAATACAAGTAAGTAAAGAGAACAACAGGGCAATAAACGACTAGGGACGTGGAACCATTCCGGGAACCAGGTTATAATCCGTAAACCAAAAAAGGACCGGGGTTGTAACCCTTCGCCTGAATAGCACTCTGTCTCTACCCATTTATTGTTAAGATAAGTAAAACAATCATGTACAGGAGTGCCAAGTACCGGGACTAGACCAGACTTTAGACAGGGCTAGACAACATCCATTTACAAGCGGCCAAGCAACTACTACGGCTTACTACTTTAACTAACTAGGGTTATCACAAGCCTAATTACTAACAAGATGCAATGAGAATTTCCCAGTCCCAAGCCCTGCAGACTATCTAGTTATCCTTCCGCGGGTTGAGAGTATGGTTGGGTACATCGTCCAGGAGATGATATACCCTTAGGTGACTTAGAGGGTGCAACACATGACAGTGTGCTGGAAATGTGCTCTACTCGTCGGCAAGCTACAAGTCCAATTAAGGCGCCCAGATAACGAGATTGCCTGTGACTGAAAATTCTCCATGAACTATAGTTAGATCTAGCCATTAGCCTAATCCATATTCAGTGTAAATCCCTGGCCGTGGGAACCAGGGAGTCACGTCCTAGACATGATGCAAGACAAGACAGGTGGATTGTACAAGCAAGCAAGCAGGAACACCTACGGTGTCAAGTTGGTTATACGAGTCGAGTTAGCCATCGTAACAGCATCAAGTCAAGTTACAAGTCCAGTCAAGAGTGCGCCGCCACGGGCCACTTATCAAGTTATCAGGTTACAAGTCAAGAATGTACCCCATCGGGTCATTTTTCAGAAAATCAGAAAGTACTAGGATCATAAATCACAGAAATCACGAAAACCGTACTAGTCATATCAAATACTGAACATCGTGTCAGGTCGTGTTGGGGTCAAGGTAGTCATGCTGTGTGGAACAAGATCTCAAAACCTAATCCACAAAAGAGAAGCCAAGTCTAAGAAATAAAACCAAATCATCATGGGCAAGTGGGTTGCGCAGGGGTGGATGGCGCAGGAATGGTTGGCGCAGGAGATAGATGGCGCAGGGGATCGGGGTTAGGCTGTGCAGGGTGTCAGAGGATTGGGTTGGACTGCGCCAAGATTAGATGGTACTGGGTTGAACTGCGCAGGGGGCGAAGTGCGCAGGGTTCAAGCACGCGGGGTTAGACTGCGCTAAGTCGGATTGCGCATGGAGCGAAGTGCGCGGGGATGGAAGGCGCAAAAGCGGATTGCGCAAGAGACAAGCGCGCTGGGGGTGAGCGCGGTTCGCCAAAGGGCGAGCTGCGCGGTCGGTACTGCGCTAAAGAGCGCTGGCCGAGGGGATGATGCGCGGTTCAGCACTGTGCTAAAGAGCGCAGGCTGAAGTCTTCTTCTCCAGGCCGAGAGCAAGTCCAAGAACACTAAAAACTTCCAATCTTCATATCTTGGCCAAATCAAAACCAAATCTAGATTTTTAAAGTTCTATCTTGGGTGGAATTTGATTCTCTCCAACATAGGAACATCAAAACCCACAAAAATCCAACTTAAATAGATCAAAACCATGTAAATCCGAAAATAGTCAAAACTTAGATCTAGGAAAATGGAAGCTCCAAATCCAAAAATGTCAAGTTCTAATGTTGATCTCCATGTCCTAATCTAGCTAATGGACAAATAAAATATGGTGCTTATTTGTTGGCAAGGTGCACTTGCCTATGGAGGTTGGTGGAGGAAGGAGGAAGAAGATGGAGAAAAATAAATAAAAGTAAAGAGGAGAGAGAAAAGGTTGGTAGGGTTTTAATGGTGGAGGATATGTTGTGTGGAGGGTGGAGGTTAGGCTAAGGTGTTCCAAATGCATGTTGAACCAAACCAAACCAATCCTTCTCCACGAAATAAAACCAAGCCAACTAAAACTGAGCCGAGCCGAAACCCAAAATACGAAAAAACCCAAAATTCCACAAGTCGAGAAAAATAAAATACCAGCCAAAATCCGATTACGAGTATTAATACGAAATACGAAAAACAGGGGTGACAGTTAGTTCTCTACTTATAGTAGATATTTCTATTACAGTTCTCTCTCTCTCTGTTTACATACTGTATTTCTTTCAGATCATGTATCTTACTCTACTGCATGATTATATTTTCTAACCTGCTATGATCTGTTGAGATGTATTGTGCTCGCTCCTGTCCTGACTGGACCTGTTGATAAATTTTACAGATAGCTTGGAGGTTGCCTGCTAGCCTAGAGGAGACACATTAGAGGTTGTTTAGTTAGCTATTTTCAGTTGTCTGGAGTTGTATTTACTTTATGGATTACTGTATTTGAGCTTTGAAACGTGTTTCTGGGTTTGTGTATCTTAGACACTTAGACTTCTATCTGCTGTATCTCTTTTGGATTTCATGTTTTATCTATCTTCCATTATGCTCTACCTTAGATGTGATTGAGTTTACATTCTGCTATGTCACCCCATTCGGGGAGTATAAACTGCTTAGCATTATATTGTTAGATATTGTGACCTAGGACAGCGTTCTACCGCCGATACTGCGACGTAGGCTGGACGTACCCAGTTCTCGTGCCCTTACTCTAGGGTGCGGGTCGTGACACGGCGTAACACCGCACGAAAGCGCAAGGCTTCATGCTGGGTAGTTTGGCACTACAAAGAGGTATGTGACCTCATGCTACAGTAGTATGACACTACGATGAGGTACCCAGGTGGGGTAAAGCCTCGGCTTTAAGCCATGTCATAGCAGCGTAGCACCGTAAAGAAGCGCAATGCTTCATGCCATGACTCTTTATAAAGAACTCACCTATAGTGTATGGACAAAGATATCAGGCCGTCTCTTGAGGGTAAACTTGTAGACGCCCAAAATTATACACTGAAATCAGGCTGGCACAAGACCTTTAATGTGCAGCCAGAAGCACAGTTGATGTCATTATGTGTGTAGGAAGAATTACAGTTATGGTACAGAATTCAAGGCTTAGTCTATTCTTGTATCATGCTGTTATTTAACCTATGCGGGAAGATTCAAGTCATAGCGACATCTCTCCTAATGTATGATGGACAGTCACTGTGGGGAACGCTCAACCCATATATTGAGATATGTGGAAGATTGTTGGTGTTTTTGCCTTTGGACTAGGAAAGATAGTCCCACATCGGCTACACCAAATGGTGAGTATCTCAATATAATGCATTTCTTATGTTGAGGTGTGCACATGAGGTGTGGTGGGGCACAAGTGTGTGCCATGTGGAAGTATTTTCCTAGAAGAAAAAAGGATTAATTCCAACAAGGATGCAAGTTGATTTTTGTTGTGCGGACTCAGACTCGGACACGGACTCCAGGATGTCTCGTGCATGTACGGGAGTGTTCGGGGGGTAGGCGTGGACTGGCACACTGCTATGCTGATTGTGGGATGATCTAAAATATCAAACTCTATTTTTGAGTATTGGTATTTTAGTCCCACATCGGATAGGAGAAGAGGTGAAGTCTCAACTCCACTCTATAAATAGAGCCCATTGGCCTCCTTTGAAAGATGCACCAAGAAGAGAGTTAAGGGAGTCTGTAAAGTCCAGGAAGCCCGTTCAAGTCTCAAATATTGACTTACGAGCGTTCCAGAAGTTCTTCGTGAACTTGCTGGTTCCTGGAAGCAGATCGTGTTGTGGTGAATCTTGCTTTGAGGAACGGTGATCTTAATCACCCCAGCAAGAATCTTTCCTCTTCTTCTTTCTTCTTTCTTCTTTCTTCTCCTTCATCTGAGTTGTAACTCGGTTCTGTCTGTCAGCAACTGCGATTGCGAGGAAGAACGTGAGATTTATTTTTTGAACTCAGTTCTGTCCGTCAGCAACTGCGATTGCGAGGAAGAACGTGAGATTTATTTTCTGATTATTATTGCTTTTGTAATCAGATTCATACTATAGTGTTCCTCTTGGATCTCGAGAATTATCAGAAGGTGAAACGTTTGTATGAACCTCTGATCTCGACATCGAGTCTACCATCTTTGATCAAGCCCCGGGACTAACATGTCCATCTTTGTCAAGGTACCAAGAAATGACCATTGATACATCATATAACAGTAGTGACATAGAACAGAAAAATCACAATATCTTTATGTCATAAGAAACTAATGCATGTGTAGGATCAAGAGCACAAATCATGAACAACCACCTTTATCAATCGAATTAGAAGAAAAAAATTTACCGGATGTTTAATTTATACCTTGATATCGATGAGTCTCCCTAAACGAATAATGGTTGCTTCGTGCTGATAACGTGTTGTAAAGTGAAGAAAAACAATATAGGAATTGGAAGAAAAAAGGTGTTTTTTTTTATATTCATTCAACTAAAGAATGGCCCTTTTATAGGCTTACAAGTAATACCAAGGGACATAGGTTAGGAAACCCAAAGGTCATATGTTATGGAAACTAAGGGTCATGAGTTACATGAGTTATAGAATACAAATGGACATCCACCATATTTACAACATTCTCAATATTTTTGCAATGGAGAAAATTTTTCTACTTTATTATTTTGTGTGAATATAATATTGCCACATAGGAAAGATATTGTCTTGTATTTCATGCCACATAGGAATCACATCACATTACAAGACATTAGGGTTGGAGATGCTCTAAACCACAATGATTTTACTTTCACACGTGACAACCTCTGAATGAAATTGTGAACATACACAAGTTTTGGTGGGTGAACAAAAATGGACTCTATAGGCTAGGCCGGCCCAGGAGGTTGGATTGCCTATGCCGGATCTAATTTTTGTTGCCCTTCACACATATTGAAAAAATATAAGTTTAAGTTGGATTTGGGTTGGACCAATCCTACGAACACCAAATGACCTTAGGGTGTCCTATGGAGGAGGATTGTCCGAGTCCGAAGTCTTCTCAAGCTTATCCCTGGACCGACCCAGACCATAGGTTTTGCTAAATTACATTAGTTAAGACTACGAAGGACCACATATGTCTGGACTTTGTATAATTGTATGATATCATAAGGGTCGTGCTTTTAGGACATGTTTGGTAAACAAAAAAGAGAGGTGAAACTGGATTTGGATTTCATTTTATGATTTAAAAGTGTATGAAAATTCATATACTTTTTTGTCCCTTCAAAATATCAAACATATTTGGTTAGATAAAAAAGTGGAAAGTGAAAGTGTGGAGATGCTTTCTTCCTGTGCAACAAGGCGAAGAAGATAATTTGAGAAGAAAAGAAATGATGTGTGATAGTGAGGAGTACAGACGGGTGGAGTGCCGAGTGTGTTACAAAAAGAGAGGGATATTTGGGACATAATTTTTTTCGTCAACTTCACGAGATAATAAATAATAATATTTTAGAATATTAACTAGTATAATATAAAAATGTAAGGTATTAAATTGAAATTTTTGAATACTTAAGAATACTAGTTGAAAAAAGCCTATAATTAGATAAAAGTATATACCAGTAATAACATAGAAATAATTAATAAAATAAATATAATAATTAACAAATAAATTATTATTATTATATATAAGATAATAATACAAAAAAATTAATTACCAGTCCCAAACCCAATATTACTAAATAGAAAAATATTAGTTTACTGTCACCGTTTTCAAAATTATGCCCAAATGAACCAAACAGCCCCTTAAGTAATCAATAAAACTTTCCTTCTAACAGAAAAAAAAAAAAAAAAATTGACACTTTTCCTCCACAATTCTTCCAACCAAATTGTATCGAAAGCCACACCACAGTTGTTTTTGATGAGATCGGATCATCTGTTCCTGATCCGATGTTCCAACTATGTCTTTCCTCTATAACATGTGGACTTCTTATTAATTTTTATCGGTGAGACCCACATGTTATAGTTGGGGAACATGGTTGGAACACCGAATCAGGAACAACTGATATGGTCCCCTTTTTGCTAAACAAAGACCTACAAACAACAGATCAGTTGGGACACTCAAATACAATTTGGGGCCTAAAATTTGGGAGACAAAAGATAAATGTAGAATGAGTTGGATTTGAATGAGAATAGTAGGAAAATGAAAAAGTGAGCACCGGTCCTAAAGATTGTGTAGTCAAAAATTGATGTAGAAAAAATAATAATGTAAAGTTTAGAATCTAGAAAGTTGGGTTTCAAATTGAGACTTACTATCATACAAAATGAGTTCCTACAATCTACAATGTAGAAATTGGAAAAACTCAACCCTTAGCACCTATAAATGGAATGAACCGAAATTGTAGAAATTGAGACTAGAGATGGAACTTAATATTCTACAAGATGAGTTCCTACATTCTAAATCTAGAAACTAGAAAATGGGATGAAATGATACTCTAGTATTCATTCAGAAAATTTGTTATAATGATAATATGTTTAAATAAATTAGACAATACGAAAGAAGTTTGAAAATTTTGGAAGAACGAAACGTTCCGCCAGTTGTACCGGCGAAAATTGAACTTGGTAATTTCCACCAGTGGTACTAACGAGGGGTTGGAAAGAAGGGGGGGGGGGGGGGGGGGGGGGGGGGGGGGGGGGGGGGGGGGGGGGGGGGGGGGGGGGGGGGGGGGGGGGGGGGGGGGGGGGGGGGGGGGCGGGGGGCGGGGAGGAGGGGGGTGGGGCGCGGGGGGTGTGGAGGATAGGTATAGTGGAAAAAAATTGAAACTTCAAAGAAAATAGATTGCACTAAGGCTGTGTTTGATTGGGCTTTTTTTCATGGAAAATATTTTCTACCACAAAATTTTCACCAATTGTAGTGTTTGATAGCTTATATTTTCATGGAATTATTTTTCAAAAAACTATCATTTTTTATATTTTTTTCTAAAATGGTAGAAAATGAAACTTGTCTAATCCATAGAAAAATATCATTTTCCATGAAAAATAACTATTTTTCGTGAAAAATAATGACAATCAAACAACCAAATTAAGTTTTTCATGAAATTTTTTAAAATTTCATGGAATATTTTTCTAGAAAAATAATTTCATAAAATTAATTTTTTTTCTACGTATTTTCCACCTTGCCATCAAACACACCCTAATACTATTTCGTCAATGTCCACCATGGGCTCGGTTAAGAGCTTTGCACTCTACAAACTGAGGTGGACAAGCAATATCATTGTAACTTAATTCTCCTCCAATCTCATATTTTAAAAATATATATATATATATATATATATATATATATATATATATATATTATACACCACTGCCACCGACAGAACTTTCATTCTTACATTTTTTTAAATTTTTTTAATTTTATCTAATTTATTTAAATATATTATCGTTATAGAAAAGTTTCTGATATTCATTTCCATCACACCGTTCCCTCTGCGTTTTTTCTCCCTTTTTAAACACCGGTAGGACCCACCAAGCAGGGGCACGAAAAGTAACTGAATATTGGGACAACTCATCTGCTGAACATTGAGAGAACTCTGCTAGCTCAACATTATTGCTCTTAGGGTTGTGCACAATTAAGTCAAACCGACCAAATCGAACCAAGCCAAACTGAACCAATTGGTTTTAAATCGAACCGATGGTTCGGTTGGTTTGGTTCGGCTTCAATTTTTTTAAAACCGACCGATTCGATTCGGTTCATGGTTTGGTCATGCCAAAAACCGTCTAAACCGAACCGAACCAAATCCTTGTTAAATAATTAGGGTTGGCCGGTTGGGTATGAGTTCATTGGGTTGTATTATGTCGGTTTGGTTCATTTATTCACATCACAGCCATTTATCAAGTTGAAGTTGAAAGAGGTCTCTCTCTCTCTCCCTCTCTCTATAGTCTCAAAGAGGAGTGTTGGCGGCTCCTATTCTTTTCTAATTGCTCATGTGCACATGAAAGGGACTTTTGGTTGAATGTATATAATTTTTTATTATTATGTATAATTGGCATTTTTTCACCTGCAACGTGCAAGTTGAATTGAAGCTGCTGAATTGTATTTACTGTTGTAATGTGCAAGTTGCCTGAGGTTTTACAACAAAAAAAGTATACAGTTCATTTTCTTATGTGATCAAAATCGACCAAGTCGAACCGATCCAAACCGAACCAAGTCGGTCGGTTTCAAAACCGAACCGACCATTTGGTTGGTTTGGTTCGGTTTTGTTTATTTTTAAACCGATTAACTTCGGTTCGACTTCGGTTGGGACTAAATAGGTCGACCACCGACCGATGCACACCCCTAATTGCTCTACAAAGAACCACCACCTGTTATAGTGTCGCTTATTCGTGGCCACATAATAAGCTATCCCTTTAATCCTCATTTGCCAGCATTCACACGACACACAGACTCGATGCTCTTTATTAGCTAACTAGTCACGTTCATTATGTACGTTACACGTATAAAAAATTAATAATAATATTAATAAATTTAGAATATATTTGAATATATTTGTTATAATTATTATTTTTTAATTTTGAATGTATTTAATTAGATAATATTATATAATTAATTTAAACATAATTTTAATTTTAAATATATTCTAGTATCTGATGGTTTTTAATTTTTACTTGAGAAGAGGGAATTCAATTATCCACATATGAAATAAGAAAGATAGTTAATTTTAAAATCTTATTTATTTATTTAAAAAAAAAAATTGTTGATAATATATACGACTTAGACGACTCATTTTTGAGCCTTTTGAAGCCTCATTATAATAGTAGAGACGTGAAAACAACACAATAAAAATAACATGGCAGAAGACATGAAGATATTCCTAAGAGATGAAAAGGGATGCAAATATCATCTTCAAGAGTTGGAGGCACATCAGAAACAACAAAGAAAACATAATTACATTTAGAAGACTTCACAGTTCTCCAGGAGGAGGGAACATAAAGCATTTCTAAACTAGATGAGCATGTTGAAAAAACTCAAAAAAAGAAGAAAAAAAAAGAACCTGAAATATAACACTTAAGCCAATGTAGAACATGTCATGAAGGCCAATCTATAACATATGTACAGAGAGAGAGAGAGAGAGAGAGGGGGACAAGCATCTCATCTCCAAGGTGTGACCAAGGAGTTCAAAGAAACTTGGGTGCTGCCTCTGCTGGTGGTCCGAGGCACAGGGAGCTTCGGGCCTGCAGGAGTTGGTTCAACCATCCCATCTGGGTTGGGCGCGGGCACTACTGGCTTTCCTGTGTAGCTGAAGGAGAGGTCTTTGTTCGCGGCAAGGGACAGAAGCTCAGACTCCTCGAGACCCTTGGTTGGCCCGAGGCTGCATCTTTCTGGAGTGTGCTTGGCTAGAGCATCCTTGAATTTCTTGATCTGCAAAAGAAAATTAGCGAAAATACTCGTGAGAAGAACAACCTACCTGAAGAACACACGAATTAAACCCTAAAGGAGAACTGAGAACATATACACCTTAGAAAACAACATCTGAAACTTCTAAATTAGGATGTAAACGAATACATGTCACCCAATTGGGATCAGCTCTGTATCCCACACGACGGGTTATTAGCTCAATAGTAGAGAGCCCTCCTAATAATACCATGTGGTGAACCATGGATAAAATTACAATACTACTATATCAGAATTATCCAAATAATTTATCATCCTAGTTATTGTTGGAAAATGTGAATGTATATTTGTTATAATAATAATATCATTTTTTTTCTATCACGAACCTATGAAAAGGTGTACGAATCTTTTCATTGGAAAAGGTGTACGAATCTATTTATTGGAAAGGTGTCCCCTTTCCATCGTGTCTCTTTATTTCTATAAATACAAATATGTTTGGAGCATTCAAGGATTCATTCAATTCATCCATATTGCATTAGTTAGTCTAAGGGAGAGACAACCAACGTTGCTTCGACGAGTTCCTACGGTGTGAAGTGCTGCTACCGAAGGAAAGAACCGTTGTATCCTGGGAGACTAATCGCCATTAAACCGTAAGCATCAGTGCGGGGCGAATATTGCCTTAAGGACATTGAACCAAGTTCAAGCCTCGGTATCATTTATTTATTTTATTTATATTTTAATTTCAGAGTCTAAATACAGAGTTGGAAATATTTTTAATAACAATCTTATAACAGTTATTACTGTTATCTCAATAATACCGGTAACTATAAATCTTGATCTGTAAAAGAAAATTAGAGAAAATACTCATGAGAAGAAGAACCTACCTAAAGAACACACGAATTAAACCCTATAGGAGAACTAAAAACATAAACCTTAGAAAACTACATCTGAATCTTCTAAACTAGGGAATGTAAACAAATACATATCACCCAATAGGAATCAGCTCTGTATCCCATATTAGCTTAATAGTAGAGAGCCCTCCTCCTAATAAAATTACATTTGAAATTACAATAGTACTTCTATATCAGAATTATCGGAGTAATTTCTGATCCTAATTATTACTGTTATCTCAATATTAGCAGTAACCATAAGTCCGTGCACGAACGCACGCAGTTTTTGTCTGTTTTTCGTATTAAAAGACTAGTTAATTTGAGCATATATATATATATATATATATATATATATATATATATATATATATATATATATATAAGGTTGGAGAAGGGCACTTTTGAACATGAAAGTTTCAAGTTGAAACTTAAAATTCTTCTTATTATATATAAGATAAGAAGATTATGTTTCTTCACTACATCCTCTGTATAAATATACTACATATTGAAACAAGTTTCAAATTCCTACACAGTGTCCACATCGAAAAACAAATACAATTACGACAATAAGTGCATTTACATCATCTACCAAATCATTCAAAAAGAGAGAGCATAAACTTACTGTGGCATTGGTGCAGCTGAAGCTACAAAGGCGACCGTGAGCTCCCCTATAGAACCTAAAGAAGGGAAGGACGTGAACATTCAAATTATAACACATCGACTTGTGCTCCTCATAGTCCACGTGGAGGAAGTCGACACCCGGGTTCATCTCCGCAAACTGGCAGATCTGCACAACAGCAGTACAGAACTTACACATCACACAAAACAATCCGCAACGTTTTCCACATTATACATCATTCTCACCATACAGACACGGCGACACGAACACACATATTTTAGTGTGTCCTGGTGCACTCTGGAGTGTCTGTGCCGTGTCGGATACATGTCTGTATCGTCGAAAACACGGTATTGGGTACCAATGTTTGGAGTGTCTGTGCTTCCAATATATATCATTCGAACCTTTGGGTGGAGGGCTTTGCAGCCTCCACAGCCAGGGGAGAAGAAATCTACTATGACGAGCTTATCGCCGGCGTTCGACAGAGAATCGACGAAATCCTGCGCCGAGCTGATCTCTTTCATGTTGGACGGTAGCCCCTTATTCCACCACTTCATACCTGTCCCAATTGTAAGACTCATCTGCAAGTAGTCAGAATAATTCAACTATAAGAACCTTTCCATCTATATATTATGCAAATATAAATTCCTAACATAAAAATCATGACATTAAATTTTTTTTCCCCCCAATTTTCTGAACAAAAATAATCATCTTTGGATTTGTTTTTAAATACTTTGTCCAATATGTATTAAAATTGTGAAAAATATATGAAATAACTCGAAATTTTCCCAACCAATTACACATTAAATCAAAACAAATCATTCTCCCAACTCTTTCTCATAACAAATGTCAAGGAATGAGTGAATAATTTGTTTTGCGGCATGCTGCCGTCGATTCGTTATGGAAAATTTCCAAGCAATTTGTTTCTCCAATATGTTTTTTTTTCTGTGGCAATTCGTTATGAGAAAAGTCCTCAAAAGAAATTTTCCTAAGCAATTACACATGAGAATCAATGGCACCATGCCACAAAAAAATAGAATCAGAGAGCAAATTATAGAAAAAGAGGAAGAAAAACTATTTTATGTTTCTCCGTCAAAGTCCCAACTTCCCAAATAAAATCTTCCCCGAAAATAAAACGATCAAAGAAAACCAATCAACTTAATTATAAATAAACATGCCAAAACAATAAATAAACCCCCAAATCAAAGACTCCAACTTTCGGCATCAATTCTTCTTCCCAAACAAAACTCACCTTCGCAGCATGCGGCGCAATACTCCCCTTCCTGGACCTCCCTCTCCGATGATCATCAAGAACCAATCTTTTCCCCCCAAATCCACCAATCTTCACGGAAACAAGCCCCTTCCGCAAATAAAAATCCCTCCTTTTCTGATTTAAAACCCATAGGAACAGAAAGTCCGCTCTTGCTCAATACTTCCGCCATAGCTACAGACAGAAGAAACCAAGAGAAAGAAGAAAGAAAGGAAAGACGAATGGATAAAGTGGCCGATCCGGAATTTTCGATGGATATCCCGATTTTACCCCTTCTCTCCGCCGTCGATCCGCTGCGGATCAATCCCCGCCGTTGATTTTTGGCAGGTGGGACGATCGGCAGCGTGGACGAGCCTACAACCTGACGCGAGGCGGAGGGAGTTTATATCCGGCTCTTATTACAGCGGGGCCCACTGCGGACCCACAATTTTTCTTACGAATATGTAAATATGTAATGGGGCTCCCTCTGATGTGGGGACCACAAACAATTTTCTTTTCATGCGGTTTAGGCTGTTTTATCAGTTTTGACCGAATATCCGGTTTTTGTGGGCAACGGAAAACGTATATTTGTGGATGGTCCGTTGGGTGGCAATAGGAATGCCCAGGTGTGAGCAGGGGTGAGTATTTCTCCGTTTTAAACCGAAAACCGATTGGAACCAAATCAAAATAGTGGTTTTGTAAATTCGGTTTCCAATTTTAGTTTTTAAATTTTTTTAAAAAAAAATTCAGCTCGGAGTTCGGTAAAATTGAAGTACAGATGCTCGAAATAAATTATAAGGACGCATCATTCTTTACTCAAAGCTACCCTAGAATTACGCTAGTCTAGGTTAGAAAAAAAAATTCAGGATAGTACATTATTTACTACGTCCACCCCACCCCAATCTCCCACAACCTCACTCAAACTCAATCATTTCTAATTTTCACTCACTCTCTCTCTCTTCTTAAACCCTCTCAAATCTAAACGTCTTCCATTGCTCCTACTACTACTACTGCTGCTGCCGACTCGACTCCTCCTCTTGCCCGCTACCGAAACTTACATACATCATTTCTCAGCATTAATAACACCAAAAATAAATTAAAATTAAAATTAAAATGGTCAATACGAATTTTGACATCAGCGACATGATTGGAATAGGGTATGGAGAAATGGATCGAAAGAGGGATGGAAAATTTTGACGAATTTTCAAGTTTTGAACCCATGTTAGAATTTCAAAATAAAAAATTCTGACGCATTCGCGACTGGGAAGGCTGTAAAAAATGTCTACAGTCCTGTATGTTGTCAGTACTATAGAATTTTTCTACAATCTTGAATACTTCAAACATTTGATAATATTTAGCACTGTCAAAGTTTTTGACCGTACTAAATAAAACATGATGTCCATTAGCACAGACCGACTATTTCTGTTGAAGGTTTATTTTTATAATAGTGATTATTTTATAATTTTAAATTGAGAGATTTATCTCTAAAATAAATTTAAAATTGAGAGCTTAGTGTGTGTGTCTCTCTCTCTCTCTCTCTCTCTCTCTCTCTCTCTCTCTATATATATATATATATATATATATATATATGAAGATTTATTTTGAAATGAAAAAAATTGAGAGACTTATCTCTAAAATAGATTTATACACCGTATATAGATGAAGGTTTATTTTGAAATGAATAAAATTGATATAGTTATTTCTAAAATAAATTTAAAATTTTGAGTTTTTTAAAACCGAGTACATAATTTATTTATTTTTAAACCAAGTAGATAATTTATTTATCTCTAAAATAGATTTAAAAATATTTATAAAGGTAACTTAATGATTATATACAAATATAACATCCTTCTAATTACGTGAAAAATATTTAAGAAGTTGCGCACTGTTAGCATTCTCCATGGATATTGAAAGCGAGTTTCTTTTTGGACAATTAAATTTTTTGACAGTCCTACCAATTGGAAGGACTGTCAAAAATTTTGACAGTCCTAAAAAAATATGTTGTTCAATGTTTTATGTATGACTAATGACTGTCAAAAAATTTGACAGTCGTAAAGAAAATATGATGTTCAATGTTTTATGTAGGACCGTCAAATTTTTTGACAATCATTCCAATTGGTAGGACAGTTTACATTTTTGACAATCCATCGTCGCCCCCGTCGCCACTATGAACAAATTTTCGAAGTTCGAAACCCTAAAATGGGTTGGAAACTTCGAAAATCCGTTTAGAATGAATACTATCAAATTTTAGTTACTAGAAAATTAAATTTAGGCATGAATATGGATTGCGAATAATATTTAGAGTTTCGGTGTTGAGATTTGGAAGAGAAAATATTTAGGATTTTGGGAGGAAGAAGCGAAGAAGAAGACAAAAAAAGAGACTTATATACCAATATTTGGGCTAGTCCTGAGTAATTTTTCTAGTGGCAAACTTGTAAATAAACCAAATAAATTGGACTAGCCTTGAGTAAAGAATGATGTGTCCTTATAATTTGCCATATAAATTAATCTTTATAATTTTTATATGTTTTCTTTATTTTATGATCTCTTAAATTTATGATATATACTCTCATCCATGTAGGCATCCTCAACATAGAGTAATATCCATTAGATAAAGAGCTACCATGCCCTACATCTGAGCGAGGGAGAAGAGAGAGAGAGGGAGAAGGGGGGGGGGGGGGGGGGGGGGGGGGGGGGGCTGGCTACCTGAGGAGAAGGGAGGAGGAGGAGGCGGCCGGAGGAGGGTGCGAGCGCCGGAGGAGGGAGAGCGAAAAAATTGGGAGGAAAATTTTTAGGAATGATCGAAAAGAAAACCCTCCTGCCCTATATGAAACATTTAGCGACGTCAGAATGCGACGTCGCTAAACGTCGCTGATTAGTAATATACGGCGACGTTCTATAACAGGCGTCGCTACGCGTCGCTATATTTAATAATTAGCGACGTGTAGCGACGACATTGCGACGCAGATTCCCATTTAATAAATTATTGTTGCTATTCGTCACTAGTAGTCGCCAACAGCGACGAATAGCGACGTCTCTTTACCACGTCGTTAAATTCTCAAACATTAGCGACGTCAGTTCATGGAGTCGCTAAATACGTCGCAAATTTGCCATATTTTTGTAGTGTAATTTCAATCCAAATTTAGCTAAACCAATCAAAATTATTTCTATAATATATTTTCATATTTTGAGTTTTTAGTTTTTTGTTTTTTGTATACTATATTAGTAACAAAGATAGTCACTTTTTAATGTACTTAATTTTCTTGTTAGTTTTGGCAAAAGTCTTCTAGCAAATTTCTTATAGCATATCAAATTTTGCAAAAATTGGAGTGAAAGAAACTATTCACACAAAATTTTAAAACAAAGACTATTATGCCAGACGGTCTGGTGATGCAAAGGTACGGCAGAAATCATGTACTAAAAAAAAAAAATCTCGCTCGGTTGGCTATTTGTCAAGTGTGTGTGTATCGGTTGTTTGTCTGGAAGTTGCAAAAAAAAAAAAAAAAAGAGCATGATTTCTGCAAAATTGGACATGTTCAATTTTTGCTAGACCGTTTAGCGGAATGGTCTTTGTTCTAAAATTTTCTTTGAATTGTTTCGTTCACTCCAACTTTTACAAAATTTAGTATGCAACAAATTTTTTTTGGAAGTCCTACCCATTAAGAAAAGTCCAGCATAACCGGAACAATCTTAACCGGACCGAAAGTTAATACGGTTTGGTTCTGTTTATGTGACAAGTCGATTCGGTTCTAGTCGGTCGATTTTGAAATATGTTCGATTATGTTCAATTTTTTCAAAGTCGGTTCGGTTTGAACCGAACTAACCGAATACTCACCTCTAGGTGTGACCATGTGAGCATTATTCAATTTTGGACCTATAATTAAATTGAACTTAACCAAATAAAAGGTAATTAAATTGAACTTAACCAAATAAAAGATACAGATTAAAAAAAAAGTTTCAGTACCGATTCGGTTTTGAAAATACTAAAAAAAGTGATTTGTTTTTGAATTTAGGTTTCTACTTTTGGTTAGAATTATGAAAATAATAAATACTCTCAATTCTATGTATATTTTAGGGTTGATTAGACCTTTGGTATCAGAAACATTCAAAATTTAATATTTGGATTCCAGCTTAGAAATTTTGGTCATGAGATGATAGTTGACTCGTGTTGACCATCCAAAAATAATAAATAAATTGAATTAGAACTCAAGAAGTACAAAAATATTTCTGCGACCCTAAGTCTAATTAATTCTATAATATTTATTAACAGATTTTAATAGTCAACACCAGTCAATCGACATCTCAGGACCAAAATTCTAAGCTAGACATTTTGAGGACCAAACGGTAATTTCTGAATATTTCTGGAACCCAAAGTCTAATGAACCATATATTTTATGATAAAAATGTGTATACTTTAAAATAAATAAATATATATTATGTGTTAGTATTCAACTTTGGGCCTAACTTTAAAATACAATAATTGTATACATAAAATTTGTATTTTTTTTTATATAATTTAATCAAAAACCAAACTTTACATCGACCTATTAAACAATAAAAATAGTCCAAACATACAAACCAAATAAACAAAACCCTATTATTTTGGTTGGATTTGGTTATATTATGAATAATTTCAATTCTGATCGTTGAAACCGAATTCCGAATTTTCACCCCTGTAAATACATACATGTGAATTTAGCACGATATTTTTTGGGAGATTGTTCAGATTTATTTTGTTTCGATGGAGTAGAAGAATCCAGACCGGAAATCTAGAAAATTCCGAACAGAAAAAAAAAATCATAATCCAACAAAACTGAACTTATTCAATATGTTCGGTTTATTGGATTGAATTAGGCCTTTAAATTTTACTTAATGCTGGGATTCTAAGATTATAATAAAAAAATGATGAGAATTAATATCAAAATAAAATGCAGTCCATGTACTGTCAGAATATAATAGTTTCATAATAAATAAAAAAATTGTATATACAACATTAATGAGCGAATTTTGTCAAGATACAGTTATACACTTCACATTTGTCAAAAACACTGATTTCATAGCTCTTGTGCAGTTTTGGACAGAACCAAAATCCGATGTTTGGTATCTTCATAATCGACCAAAAAATTTCCAAACCTTTCGGTCCAAAACCTTATAATGTCTAGTCTTAATATTTAGAGCTGTAAAATTAGTTATTTTACTTTTGAATAATTTTACTTTTGAAAATGCTGTAAATGCTTACATATTGTTATATTGTATTAACTGTATTTTTTTTTTCACTTGGATGTAGGTGTACTTGTACATTAATAATTTCTTTCTACTTTGCAAGTCACCGGGCGAATAATTTATTAGTGAATAATATTTCTAGATCCACAGTCAGAGATCCGAAATATTATTCATACAATGATGCAATTTGGCAAAGAAAGAACTATGTGAAACACTAATGCAATGTGTACTTGTTGGTCGGAAATAGCAAATAGCGTACAATCCGTATGATCCAACATTTACCTGTATTTCTGCAGATGGAATTTGTGAAAATACTGTATTTTTCTACATTCACTATATATGAATGCCTTGCTACAGACCTTCAGGATACAATACTCAGATGTCTCTTATCAACATAGCAACTACGCAAAAGACTGATTTACAAGTGAAATCAGATTTCTCTAGTGCATAACTGTACAACTTGTTTCATTGTTCGATTTTACGCGAAACCAGGAGAGAAAAAAGCCGTCATTCAAGAAATTTGATTCAATAAACTCGATCGATATATTTTTTTTTTCTTTTCTTTCTGAGATGCGATCAATACGTTGATATTGTCACTCTGTTCTTCTTCTACAACTGCAGGTAGGCCTTCTTTGAACCAAGAGTAGAGCCCTCCATCAAGGTGGAATACATTGTTGTATCCATTCAGGACAAGCACGTAGGCTGCTATCAGAGACCTGCACAACCCAAATACCAATTAAAACTACACAGCAAAAGAGAAGGACAAAGAAGCCACATATATATATATATATATATATATATATATATATATATACCCAAAAAAATCACCAAACAAGCAAGATGACAGTAATAACTCGTACATTAATACCACATAGCGAAAAACCTGTCTGACAAAGTACGGGTGACAAGTCAGCAAACCTGTCGGGTTTTGCCTGGGTTTGGATAAGGGGTATAAATTTGTTGGTTCAGAACAAGGTTGTAAAAGGCACTGGCCGCTAGTCGGACGCGCACCCGGCACCTAGCGCCTAGTCCGTAAAACCCAAAAAAAAAACTACATGAATTGTAGAAAAAGTCCATAAAACCCAAAAACATGCATATTCTGGGATTGTGGGAGAAGGAAAAAACAAAGATGTGAACATTGGTAGAAATCTAACAACATGCAGGTGGAAATCTCACCATATGGAGGTGGGTAAAAAGCTCACCACCACAATTGCACGGGTGGCCTTTTTATTTATAATTTTTTTTAGTAACAATAAAGATAGAAACAAAATAATCAAGATAGAAATAATATACTCAAGGGATATTCTACTTATCCATGATGATTGAAATGGATGACTTGGCTTGAATTAATAAGCTTGAACTTGAATTTGTAATTGGTTTGATCTCTAACAGTGGGGGCCTAGGTGGGCTCCTAAGCGGGCACCAGGCACGTATGCGGCTATCTAGACTGATTTTTAGAACACTGGTTCAGAATGAATTCGTTGTTCGTTGTTCTTCAACGGTCAAGTTTTGGGTTCATTTTCATGTCAAATCCAACATGAACTATCCAACATCCTGCTGCATCGCGTGGGTAATCTACTAGTTATATATTTCATCAAGAGTAAATTCCATATGGATTATGGACCACCACATTATTTGAGAGGTGAGAATAATATTGTATGGAATAAGTACAGTGTAGACATCAAATTTTCAGTTGGATCAAGGGACAACTATTTTTGAATCATTTTGGTGTTGGCTTGTTGCAGCCTCTAAGGAATGCTTCATCTTGGCAAATTGTGTTTAGGAAGAATCTCTAAGGCTGATTTGATGAGTTAAAATAGATTTATGAGCATGATTAGAAATTTAGAATGGCAAGGGTGATTAAGAGAGAACCTGGATTGCTGGCCTTCTGGAAGGTTTTGTGAAGGCCTCATTGTCCCTCCTGAGGAACATGCTACTATTATTTTGGCATCTTTACCTAGTTTTGACTCCACACCTGAAAATCAACAATTTTGTCACTTGTAGGCACAATTCAATGACACCAGAATTTGCTATATGCTGCAGTATTTTACTTTGTAAAAATTCTGGGTTCTCTTCGGTGCCAGAGAATATGCCGAAGAATGCGAATGCAGCTCGTCTTGCAATATCCCATGCCGTCCATTCCTTAATTAGTCTATAAATTTGAACATTGATAGCACCCGGAGGATGTCCCTAAAAAGTTCAGACGGTCACATAAAGAAATAAACAAAAAAATTACGCAATTGAGAAATGGATTTGCTTGTGTGCATATAGGATATCACATATGCAGTAACTGTTGTGAGTTAATTTATGCATGCTCCTCGAACAATACATCTTCTAGTTGTTGATCGGATCCTACGATACTTGAAGACGTGTCATGGCAAAGGGATTCTAATCAAGCGAAATGATCATCTACGTATTAGGGTATTTACAAATGCCGATTGGGCATGCTCTATTGACGATCGAAGGTCAACCACAAGTTATTACTCCTAGGAAAAGGCTATTTTGCCCGCCCATGGGGCTGGCCCGCGCCCATGTGGCGGGCAACCATTGGGCCCCCCTGCTAACTTGGGCCCACCTAGGCGGGGGAGCCAATGGGCGCCTGCCACGTAGGCGCGGGCCAACGCGGGCCAGCCCCACGGGCGGGCAAAGTAGCAGCTCTCTTACTCCTATATTGGAGGTTTCTTAGTAACATGGGAAAATAAGAAACATTCAGTAGTTTCAAGATCCAGCAACGACGCAGGTACAAAACGTTAGCTCAATGAATTTGGATACGGAGACTCATGCAAGAACTGGAAATAAAGTTTGAACTTCATCTTCGACTTTATAGTGATAATCGGGCAGCTATAAGTATTGATAGTGATCCGTACAATATGATCGAACCAAGCACATAGAGATCGATTGCCATTCCATCCGAAAAAGGCTTGATTCTAAGGAAATTTGTGTTGTCCCAATTTTGTCAACTCAACAGCTTGCAGAGGTGTTCACAAAAGGAATGGTGGGGCCTAGATCTCAAACTCTCTTGGATAAGCTCGAGATGGTTAATGTTTAGCACACCTCGCTTGAGGGGGAATGTTGAAGAAGGTGCAGCTGGAGTAGAAGGAGCAGCCTGCAGTTTGCTACAGGGTAGCAGCTGAATATGAATTTTTTACTTTCCTTTCGATTCCAAGTTCTCACTCGATGTAAATAAATTTAATGTGTAAGGGCGAAATTATTATTCATCAATAAGAGATTTATTCTCTCCTTCTCCTCTTTGAAACCCTAATCCTTCTCTCCAAATCCCTACAAGACACTTGGAATGGATCTCTTAGATATGCATGATAGCCCAATTATTATCTTATTTCATTTGGATCTTTTTTTTAAAAATCTAAAACAAATACATAAACACAAAAAAATGCAAAACGGTTCGGTTCGGTTTTTCGGTTCCAAACCGAAGAAAACTTTTCTATGACAGGTAAACCAATCGGCAACGGTGACTATTATTTCATTTAATTCCAAAATTACTTTAAAAAACAACACAAAAAATACTTAAAATTATACCTAAATATAGAAGAATTTTTTTTCTAAAATTTTAATAATTATTGTTTTCCGATACCAAAAACTCCGATATTCCGATCCGAACCGTCGATACTGCCAATATCATCGATCCTGATACTCATAGGAAGCATCCGATACTGATACTACTAACCTTGCTAAATATATTCTTGGACCCCCTCATCATTTGGGTCTGTCCCTGGATAAAATTATTTTTAGATGCATCAAATATTTTTCCAGTTTAAAAAAATAATTTCTTATTAGTTTTTAGCCTTTTGAAACCAAGAACTTTGAAACTCCGGTTTGAAGCTGTCAAAACCAGCGATACTGATACACATAAGTGTGTGAAACCGATTCTGACACCGATACTGCAAACAATTGTTAGATTAAGTAAAGTTTTGGGTGAAAAGTCTGATGTAAGTAAATGTACTATAGACCAACTTGCACGCTTAAGAAAGAAGCTAGTTCCACTAGATCTAATACAGGCTATGTTGCACGAACATGGAGACAAACATGGAACACGAGGCAGATACAAGATACAAACATTTCAAATAGGTACAACAATACGGACACCATTTTTCATGCCCGTGCAGCAAAGAATATAGGTAAGGCAGCATAATCCTTTAAGTTCGAAGGTTAAAAGTATATTTCTGTTGAAAGTGAGCCTACAAGGCTCCAACTTTCAGTTTCAAAGTAGACCTTTAGAGACTAGGGGAACTGCCTAGCATAGCACTTTGTACCATGATAGTATACTTTTGACCAATAATGGCCCTGCTATCCACCAATTGGCCTACCAAGTTTTAGGACTAGATTCTCTTTTCTTACAGTTAACTTTGTCTCAGTAATTTGCATCAAACCATAATGGTTTATGACACGTTGGCGACTTTTTGTACAATTATTGTCAGCTCTTTTGTGAGTCGATGTCGGCTTCATATCTATAGTAGCCTTATTTACATGGGAAAAGGCTTGGAGGAGGAGGAAGTGTAGATGTCGAACTAATTGGAGAGAGGGCATAAAACCATTATGAGCTGTCTCGTAGTTGTAGCTGATTCAAGGAAGGGATAACTAATTCATTGCAGTTATAAAAAAAATTATAGTAAAATATGGTTTTGGTATGTATATTAGATGTTTTACAATGTCATGCACGAAGTACCAAAAATTTCAATATACCGAAGTCCAATTTTTTTCACAATGTAATATATTTGTCCAAAATTCATCAAGAAATATAAAAGAGCGGTGACATGGACACGTGGCACTAAGTGTTGTCACCTGGATACATGTGGCATGTGCGTGTTTGAATGTGTTGTATCAAAAACTTTATTAAACCTTTTCTTTTTCCTCACCATTTGAATTGTTTCAATGTACAGCTCAACCAACCACATGTCTTGCATGTGTACCCAGATGGTAGCACTTGGTGCCATGTGTGCCCATGTCACCACCTAGTGGCAACAGTTGATTTCATTTTTGTCCATGTCATCACCACGTTGCACTTTTTAACGGATTTTAGACATGTACGACAGTGAAAAAGAAAACTTGTAACCCTGAGTATGACATTGAAAAAAAAGAGAGTTTATTCTGTGTATGTATTTGTACCATAGTACCAGACATATTTTAGGTATCTTTGTCCATCACAATATACATTTCCATATGAGCGAAAGCACATACAAGGGATTAACAATTATATGCTTATCGTGGGCATATTTTTCGCTTCTAAACTAAACACAAAGCAAATGCACATCAATTTGCCAATGTCAAACAATTAAAAGCTGTTGTAATTGATTGATTATATTTTATTGATAATTCCTTGGCTATTTATAGCCTTACAACCTCCTCATTACATTAACTCTCTATAGGAATATCCTATGGCATATTCCAACATACCAAATATACTAATAGGATATTCCAACACATATTCCAACATACTAAAAATACCAATAGGATATTCCAACACTCCCCCTCAAGATGGACGAAAGAAATTCACTAAGCCCATCTTGTCACATCCTCTCATCATGCTGACAGAGCTAAGCCCCTTGGTCAGTCCGTTTGCTACATGATCTTTGGTTGGAACATAGCCCAGCTCTAGTAGTCCACTGTCCAGCTTTTCTTTGATGAAAAATCTGTCAATCTCGATATGCTTGGTCCTGTCATGTTGTACTGGATTGTTGGCAATATTAATAGCTGACTGGTTGTCACACCATAGCTTCATCTTGGCTCCTTGGTCCAGCTTCAGCTCCATCAACATATTCTTTAACCACAATAGCTCTGTGACTCCCAAAGCCATAGCTCTATACTCTGCCTCAGCTATTGATCTGGCCACCACTGACTGCTTCTTACTCCTCCAAGAGACCAAGTTGCCTCCTACAAATATGCAGTATCCCGAGGTGGATCTCCTGTCGTTAGCACAGCTAGCCCAGTCAGAATCACAATAACCTTCGATGCTCACATGATTATTCCTTCTGAAAATCAGTCCCTTCTCGGGCCTCCCTTCAAGTACCTCAGAATCTGGTACACTGCGTCCATATGACCCTTCCGGAAGTCATGCATGTAGCGGCTCACTACGCTGACCGCAAAGCTGATATCAGGTCGGATGTGGCTCAAGTAGATCAACTTGTCCACCAATCTCTCATATCTATCCCAGTCAACTGGTTCTCCGGCTTCGGCATCCAGCTTGAACTTCTAGTCTATCGGTGTCGTAGCTGGTTTGCATCCCATCATCCCTGTTTTCGTAAGCAGGTCTAGTGCGTACTTCCTCTGAGAAAGAACAATTTCCTCTGTATCTCGAGCAATCTCAATCCCAAGGAAGTATCGAAGAGGGCCAATATCCTTCACCTCGAACTCGTTGCCAAGCTTCCCCTTGAGTTGGACGATCTCCTGCTCATCATCGCCTGTGATAATCATATCATCCACATACACCGCACGCACGGTGATGTGGCCTCCACTTCGTCTGAAGAACACAGTATGATCAGCATTGATCTGCTGATATCCCATCTCTATCATTGCTCTCCTGAACCTGTCAAACCACGCTCGAGGAGACTGCTTCAGTCCATAGAGGGACTTCTTCAGTCTGCAGACCTTGTCTTCTGTCTGAATGGTACCGAATTCTGGTGGTATCTCCATGTACACCTCCACTAGATCCCTATGAAGAAATGTATTCTTCACATCCAGTTGGTGTAGCTTCCATCCTCCATTGGCCGCCAGAGAGATCAAGGTCCTAACAGTACTCATCTTCGCCACTGGTGCAAATGTCTCGTCATAGTCGATGTCGTACGTCTGACTGTATCCTTTTGCCACCAGTCGAGCTTTGTAGCGCTCAACCTGTCCATATGGGTTCTGCTTCACAGTAAAAACCCACTTGCATCCGACTGCTCTCTTCCCTTCTGGCAGTCTCACCAGCCCCCAAGTTCGGTTCTTCTCCAGAGCTCCCAACTCCTCGTGCATCGCTGCTTTTCACTTTGGATCGTTCTTGGCTACCTGTCAATTGTTAGGTATAGTAACACTATCCAATGATGCAATAAAAGCTCCATGAGAAGAAAAGATATGATCATATGAGACAAATTTAGAAGGTCCCAACCATATCTATCAGAAGGTTTTTTCGCATTGCTGCGAGTGGATCTCCATACTGATGATGGTTGGGGAGGAGGAGAAAGAAGGATATCACCTGAAGGGGAAGGTGGTGGTGTAGGTGTCTCAGGAGTCAAGACGGGCGCAGGCAAGGGACTTAGCACTGGCACTGTAGGAATTGGTCCTGCAAGTTGCTTCTCTCGCCTACTGTAGGTAAGTATCTCCCCCTGAGTTGTGGGCCTAACACCTCTTATTTCCTGCCCCCGTCCCTTTTCACCTTCCTGTACCCTATTTGTTTCTCCAAGCCATACTCCGAGATCAGTCAAAATGTTTCCCAACAACTCCCCCTCTCGCCTCATACTTGCAGTATCAGTTGAGATATTTAGGTTTCCCTCCTGACTGTAGTATGGCTCATGTTCCCTGAAGTGAACATCCATACTTACAATTTTTTTTTTCCACTGGACTCCAGCATACGTAACCCTTCTGAGTTCCCGAGTAGCCCACAAAGATACACTTGATTGCTCGAGGATCAAGCTTGCCTACCGACGGTCTGTTGTCCTTCGCGAAGCATACGCAGCCAAACACCTTTAGTGGGAGCATCCTCCTATTATTTTCCTGCAGCATCTCGCATGGAGACCTCCATCCCAACACCTTCGAATGCATCCTGTTGATCAGTTGAGCTGCTGTCAACACTGCATATCCCCATAGACTCTGTGGGACATTCATGTCTATCATCGTACTTCTCGCCACTTCCAGGAGGTGTTTGTTCTTTCTTTCCGCTACTCCGTTCTGTGCTGGTGTATATGCACAGGTGATCTGATGTCGTATCCCTCGGACGGACAAGTATTCCGCAAGTATCTTGTTGGTGTACTCCGTTCCATTGTCAGACCTCAGTACCTTCACCACTGCCATGTACCGAGTCTGGACATGTTTGTCCCGAAAACAGGAGAGGACCCCACTCTTATTTTTCATCAAATACAACCAAGTAGTATGAGAAAATAATCTATGAAGGCAACAAAATATTTGTAATCATTCATAGGAGTGTACAAGACCCCCAGACATCAGAGTGTACCACATCAAAAACAGAAGAGCTCCTATGACCGCTACTCACATATGAACTTCTAGTAAGTTTACCTAAATCACAAGCATCACAAACTAGTTTCTCTTTATTAACTTCTTCATAAATTGCAGGGTATAATTTGCTTAAAATACCAAATGAAGGGTGTCCCAACCTCCTGTGGTGGAGTCGCAATGTATCTTTTGCACTCATCTTCTTCAGTCCTTCCATCCTTGCCTTTTCTACCATAGATACTAATACTGAATCCAGCCCTTCTCGATCCAGGTACCACAGTCCATCATGCTAAGTGCCAGTCCCATGTTGTCACGTTCCGATTCCACAGAATCGATAGTCGTCCCCCGGACGTGATGCCGTGTGAACCTAAATTGCGCTCGCACAAGGCATAGTCATAAGGTTATCCGAAACACAACAACAAAAGAATGCGCAGAGTAAAATTGAACACACATTATAAAGAAGGAAACTTAAGCTTTAGTGATAATGAACATCATTTTACAGACTCGATACAAGGGCGCCGCGCGAACTTTTTACAAACTGACTCCATTACAAAATGATCGTCGATGAGATAGCCATTTCATACATTTCATCCCTTGATTACAACCAGCATTACAAAACCACATGGGATGACGGAAAGTCGCTCCATCTGTCTTCTGGCCTTCAACAGCGGAGTCTTCAAAAGAGAATGGATCCAAGCTTCGACCGCACGGACGAAGCTTCAAAACACACGAGCGTTGCCTCCCTTCACGCGGCACGCTCCTCCCGATTTATCGTACCTGTAGAGAGAGCGAGGATCAGTACAATCAACATGTACTGGCGAGTGAGTAATTAATTTCCAGGCTCTCATTTGGTTGAAGAATTTAGATAAAATCATATGACTTGCTTTTAGTGATCTTTCTAGCCATCCTAGACATTTTCATACAACGCATTTTGACGAAACGTAAACCAAGCAAGTTACACCAGAATTTTCCTCGGCAGAGCGCGCCGTGCGACATAAAACTTACCATCACCTTCCCTGTTAGTTGATAACAATTTATATCAAGTGTTTGATGTGGAGGTCATTGGCATTAACTAGCCATCCTGGACATAGCCTGGTAAACGGGACCCTTGCAACGCAAGTAGCGAGCTCCGATGCAAGTCCCCGTATTACCGATTGTCTATTACCCAGCTCGGCTATAACATGTTTCTTCCTAGGCCGAGTCGGTCCCGTGGCCCCGGGTTGCCGCTCGAAGAAAACCATCGCCCTTGTCGACAAGTTGTCCATGACCGTGGTAGGTTAACAAGGTATATTTTAGGGTACCGTTGGGGCTTGTTATGCAATCGATTCATTTACTTGGTTGTTTTGCAGGCCTAAAATAATTCTATCTCCTTTCTACTCAACTCATCTTTTTCTCTTCTAGCACATAGGACTTGTATTTTTCAAGCAATTCATTCAAATTCGATATCATTACCTGACTTCTCATTTTGAAATAGAGGGTCGAGACGAAGGAAGTCAGCCACTCACCTTGAGTTTTTGCTTGAGGCGAAAGACTGGTTGGCCGCGCTAGACGTTGCCTACGCGATTACCTGAAATCGCACAAGCAACCGATTAGAACACTGTATTAGGCAAGAAGTTCGATAGGAAATGCGAGTTCGAAATGTAAGCCATGAAAACCATCGAAAACATTCACGAAAACGCATTCAGAAAACCAAAGCCAAAACCAACGCAAGCGGCGTGAAAAAACAGAGCAACGGGAGGTCTCTCCCGACTCAGCCGCAGAGTCAATCCTCGAGGCGCTACCCGCTGAGTATGGGACTTGGTTCCGAAGAAGCCATTCCATAACGTGGAATGGATCTTAATTCAACCGTTCCCGTTCGATCGATTCGATCGATCCTGACCTATCGGTCCCGACCGAGTCGATAGCAACAGTGTTCCTTTCTCGCACACCCCATGGACGGAGAACGGGGCACGATGTAGGGACGAGGCACTACACCATAACCAACAAAGAAAAGTTTCGTCCTCGAAACTTAAGAACAGAACCTACTTCTATGAAAAAAATGAAGAAAACTTTTCCTTCATCTCTGACTCGAGTTCCCATGCCGACTCTTCCGCCGCATGGTTCCTCCAGAGTACGCGAACAAGAGGGATCACTCGACTTCGCAGCAGCTTATCCTTGCGTTCTAAGATTTGAACTGGCTTTTCAACGTAGGATAAGTCGGACTTTAGCTCCAGCTGGCCAAAATCCACCACGTGGCTAGGGTCGTGCACGTACTTCCGCAGCTGAGAGACATGGAAGACATTGTGCACACCTTCGAGCGCCGGCGGTAGGACAATTTTATAGGCCACTGGGGCGACCCGCTCGAGTATTTCGAACGGCCCAACGAATCTCGGACTCAGCTTTCCCTTCGCGCCGAACCGAGTAACTCCTCGCATGGGCGACACCTTCAGGAACACGTGATCGCCCACCTGGAACTCAAGCGGTCTTCGATGGATGTCGGCGTAGCTCTTTTGCCGACTCTGTGCAATCTTCAGTCTTTCCCAAATTAGCTTGACCTTTACCGCAGTCTGTTCCACCAGCTTCGGGCCGAGTATCTGCCGTTTCCCGACTTCATCCCAGCAAATGGGCGATCTGCACTTTCGGCCGTACAAAGCTTCATACGGCGCCATTTGGATGCTGGACTGGTAGCTATTGTTGTATGCAAATTCTGCCAGCGGTAGGTGGACGTCCCAGCTTGATTTGAAGTCAAATGTGCAGAGTCGTAGCATGTCTTCGAGAATCTGATTAACGCGCTCCGTTTGGCCGTCGGTCTGAGGATGGTAAGCTGAGCTGAACTACAACTTAGTACCCAGCGCCGACTGAAGGCTACTCCAGAATTGCGACATGAACCGTGAATCTCGATCAGAGACGATGGATACTGGAACTCCGTGCAGCCGTACTATCTCGTCAAGATAAATCTGCGCCAGGCGATCAACGCTCCAAGTAACTTTGATGGCAATAAAGTGCGCTGACTTGGTTAATCGATCGACGATGACCCAGATGGCGTCGTTCCCCCGTGGTGTCTTCGGCAGGCCAACAATAAAGTCCATAGTGACGTGATCCCATTTCCACTCTGGAATAGCAAGGTTCTGCATCTCCCCGTCCGGTCGCTGATGCTCAGCTTTCACCTGTTGACAGGCCATGCATTGCGACACGAAGAGCGCCACATCTCTCTTCATCCCGTGCCACCATAAGGTCGTTCGGAGGTCCTTATACATCTTGGTACTGCCTGGATACAAGGTATATTTCGCATAATGCGCCTCCGACATTATCTTCTTTCGTAGTTCTAAATCATCCGGAACACATAGTCGGCCATTCAATCTCAGCACGCCGGTCTTATCTTTCGCAAAGTCGGTCGCACTACCTGTTGAAATTCGCTCGCGCATTTTCTTCATGTACGGATCATCCTTCTGAGCGGTCATGATCTTTTCCAGCAAACTCGGCTGTAACTGCAGCTGCGCCAACCGTACATCCCTGAATCGAACCCGGAGGTCGATACCCATTTCTTCTTAGATCTTGTAGTAGTCTGCGGTTGATGGATAGCGAGGCAAGATATTTTCGACTCAGAGCGTCCGCCACAACATTTTCCTTGTCCGGAGTGTAGTCGATCGTCAAGTCATAGTCTTTGATCAGTTCGAGCCAACGCCTCTGTCGCAAGTTCAATTCCTTCTGGGTGAAGAGATACTTGAGGCTCTTGTGGTCGGTATAGATCGCGCACGCCACGCCATATAGATAGTGACGCCACAATTTCAACGCGAACACAATCGCCGCTAACTCCAAGTCGTGCGTAGGATAGTCCTTCTCGTGCGGCTTCAACTGTCTGGAGGCGAAGGATATCACCTTGTTTCGCTGCATGAGCACACATCCCAACCCCTGGCCTGAAGCATTGCTGAATATCTGAAAACCCTCTGGTCCATCCGGAAGTGCGAATATAGGGGCCGAAATTAGTCGCTATTTTAGCTCCTGGAAGGAAGCTTCACAGTCATCCGACCACTCATACACGACTCCCTTTTGAGTGAGGCGAGTCAATGGCGATGCAATCTTCGCGAAGTCTTTCACGAAGCGTCGATAGTATCCCGCTAAACCAAGAAAGCTTCGAATCTCACTAGTAGACGCAGGCCGCTTCCAATCAGCAACAGCTTCCACTTTCTTCGGATCGACTACAATGCCTTCGGACGAAATGATGTGACCAATAAAGGATACGCTGCTTAGCCAAAATTCGCACTTACTCTGCTTTGCATACAACTCATTCTCTCGAAGTGTCTGGAGCACGGCCCGTAGATGTTCTGCATGCTGCGCCCTGTCCTTCGAGTAGACGAGAATATCGTCAATAAAGACTACCACAAATTTATCAAGAAAGGGTCGAATTACCCGATTCATCAGATCCATGAAGGCGGCAGGGACGTTCGTCAGGCCGAATGGCATCACCAGGAACTCGTAGTGGCCGTACTGAGTGCGAAAGGCTGACTTTTGCACGTCGTCTGACTTGATCTTGAGTTGATGATAGCCCGAGCGGAGATCAATCTTCGAAAATACCGAGGCGCCTTGCAGCTGATCGAATAAGTCGTCTATGCGGGGCAATGGGTACTTGTTCCGGATGGTGGCCTTGTTCAGCTCTCGGTAATCGACGCACAGACGCATGGACCCATCCTTTTTCTTCACGAACAACATGGGCGCTCCCCACGGTGAAACACTAGGCCGAATAAATCCTCTGTCGAGTAACTCTTGTAATTGGACCTTGAGTTCCTTCAGCTCGGCGGGGGCCATTCTGTACGGAGCCTTGGAAATCGGTCGAGTATCGGGGTATGTATCGATGCTGAACTCGATTTCTCGGTCGGGGGGCATGCCGGGTAGCTCGTCCGGGAACACATCGGAGAATTCTGCCACAACGTCGGTCTGACTCGCGTTTGCACCATCCTATTGCATGTCTCGGACGGACGCCAAATAGCCTTCGCACCCAGAATGCAGCATCCTCCGAGCGGAAATTGCCGAGATAAGCATGCAGGTCGACGACGCCTCACCATACGAAAAGCAGAATTCAGGCACTCCTGGTATGCGGAAGGTGACCGTCTTTCCGGCGCAGTCTATGGTTGCGTTGCACGGCCCGAGCCAATCCATTCCCAGAATGATGTCAAAGTCCTTCATGTCTAGAACTATCACGTCAAGACCGATCTTTTGACCGCCGATACAGATAATCCCGTCGACGCAGGCTAAGTTTGTGAGTATTGGTGTGCCCGAAGGTGTACTTACGCTAAGGTTGAGATCTAATGATATTACAGGAAATTTGTGCTCGGCGGCAAAGTCCGCCGATATAAAACTATGCAAAGCGCCTGAATCAAATAGTACACAAGCAGGCACATTATTGAAATTTAGTATACCTGTCACGACCGTATCTGATGCAATCACTTCATCTCGAGTCATGGCGTAGACGCGGCCCTGGGCATTGGGGCGACGGTCTTGGCCATTTTGCGGTGCGGGTTGATGGGCTCGAGGTGCTGGACCTTGATTCCCTGGACGGTGCTGTTGGGGCGCCATTGGACGGTGTTGTTGGGGCGTCGTTGGGTTCGGCCTTCTGGTTGGACAATCAGCACGAACGTGGCCCTTCTTGCCACAGTTCCAGCATCCACCCTCTGGTATCTGGCAGTCGTCGATAGTGTGACCGACATGGTGACATCGGTTGCAGTAAGGCCGTGGATCACGCCCTTGATATCCGCCTTGGTGCCCGTTGTTTGGACGCTTCGTCACAGTGTTACCTCCCGTGTGGCTAGGACATTTGTGATTGTAGGTATGCACAGCGCCGACAGCACCTGGAGGGTATTTGCGTTCAAGGCGGAGGGCGTGGTTGAGAGACTCCCCCATCGTTTTGTATTGCGGAACAGACACATGGGCGTAAATGAATGGTCGTAGACCCACTTCGAATCGTCGAGCACGACTCGCCAGGGAGGGCAGAAATTTTCCAGCAAATTTGGCTAACTTATTGAACTCTGCTGCATACTGTCGCACCGTCATATTCCCTTGCCTTAGCTGCATAAATTTATTTTCCTTCTCTTGTCGAACAGCTTCAGGGAGGTACTCGATCTCGAACGCCTCCCGGAAGGTGGCCCAAGAAATTGCAGCTGTCTCGTTGTCGCGTCTGATCGTTCGCTTTTGCACGGCCCACCAGTCGTACGCGTTCAATCGGAGTAGAAGTTGAGCGCATGCGACTTTCTTGGACTCTTCGACACCCAGAAGCTCGAATTTATCTTCCAACTCCTCCAACCAGTCGATCGCCACGGAGGGATCTTCTGTGCCGTTGAAGGAAGTGCGGCAGCTTTTCGTGAATTTTGACACGTCGAAGTTGGAATTTCTTGGTGCTGCAGGTGTAGGCTCGGGTACCTCCGGTTCGACTTCACTTTGTCTGGCCGCAGGCTCGGTTACGGCATGGGTTGTCGCGGAGTTGTTGTTGTTAGCCACAACTGTCTGAACAATCTGCTGAAGAGTATCAAGCTGCTTCTGCTGCAACTTGAATTGTGCATCGAATCGGGCGTCGAACTGAGTCTGGCGTGCCTCCGTCTGCCGTCGATATTGCTTATTCAGACGTTGATTCTCCTGAGCTTGTTGTTGCGCTTCCAGTATACGCAACATCCTTTCCATGGCGTCGTTAGAGGGTCCGGGCCTCGAGCTACTCGAAGCACTTTTTTCGTTCGCCGCCACGTTCACCGCCGCACCTTCTGGGATTTTGAAGGCAAAATACATTAGTCAAAAACTTATTACGGACTCACTCGTATGGAACGACATATCTCATCGACACGAGACCAACGATTTTGAGACTGAAAACTCGACACTAGAGGCCAAGGACGTAAAGCCGTGCTCTGATACCATTATGTCACGCCCCGATTCCGTAGAATCGATAGTCGTCCCCTGGGAGTGATGCCGTGTGAACCTAAATTGCGCTCGCACAAGGCATAGTCATAAGGTTATCCGAAACACAACAACAAGAGAATGCGCAGAGTAAAATTGAACACACATTATAAAGAAGGAAACTTAAGCTTTATTGATAATGAACATCATTTTACAGACTCGATATAAGGGCGCCGCGCGGACTTTTTTACAAACTGACTCCATTACAAAATGATCGTCGATGAGATAGCCATTTCATACATTTCATCCCTTGATTACAACCAGCATTACAAAACCACCTGGGATGACGGAAAGTCGCTCCATCTGTCTTCTGGCCTTCAACACCGGAGTCTTCAAAAGAGAATGGATCCAAGCTTCGACCGCACGGACGGAGCTTCAAAACACACGAGCGTTGCCTCCCTTCACGCGGCACGCTCCTCCCGATTTATCGTACCTGTAGAGAGAGCGAGAATCAGTACAATCAACATGTACTGGCGAGTGACTAATTAATTTCCAGACTCTCATTTGGTTGAAGAATTTAGATAAAATCATATGACTTGCTTTTAGTGATCTTTCTAGCCATCCTAGACATTTTCATACAACGCATTTTGACGAAACGTAAACCAAGAAAGTTACACCAGAATTTTCCTCGGCAGAGCGCGCCGTGCGACATAAAACTTACCATCACCTTCCCTGTTAGTTGATAACAATTTATATCAAGTGTTTGATGTGGAGGTCACTGGCATTAACTAGCCATCCTGGACATAGCCTGGTAAACGGGACCCTTGCAACGCAAGTAGCGAGCTCCGATGCAAGTTTCCGTATTACCGATTGCCTATTACCCAGCTCGGCTATAACCTGTTTCTTCCTAGGCCGAGTCGGTCCCGTGGCCCCGGATTGTCGCTCGAAGAAACCATCGCCCTTGTCGACAAGTTGTCCATGACCATGGTAGGTTAACAAGGTATATTTTAGGGTACGTTGGGGCTTGTTATGCAATCGATTCATTTACTTGGTTGTTTTGCAGGCCTAAAATAATTCTATCTCCTTTCTACTCAACTCATCTTTTTCTCTTCTAGCACATAGGACTTGTATTCTTCAAGCAATTCATTCAAATTCGATATCATTACCCGAGTTCTCATTTTGAAATAGAGGGTCGAGACGAAGGAGGTCAGCCACTCACCTTGAGTTTTTGCTTGAGGCGAGAGACTGGTTGGCCGCGCTAGACGTCGCCTACGCGATTACCTGAAATCGCACAAGCAACCGATTAGAACACTGTATTAGGCAAGAAGTTCGATAGGAAATGCGAGTTCGAAATGTAAGCCATGAAAACCATCGAAAACATTCACGAAAACGCATTCAGAAAACCAAAGCCAAAACCAACGCAAGCGGTGTGAAAAAACAGAGCAATGGGAGGTCTCTCCCGACTCAGCCGCAGAGTCAATCCTCGAGGCGCTACCCGCTGAATATGAGACTTGGTTCCGAAGAAGCCATTCCATAACGTGGAATGGATCTTAATTCAACCGTTCCCATTCGATCGATCCCGACCTATCGGTCCCGACCGAGTCGATAGCGAAAGTGTTCCTTTCTCGCGCACCCCGTGGACGGAGAACGGGGCACGATGTAGGGACGGGACACTACACATGTCTTCGTCCCGTCTTTTTCTCCTGAAAGATCACCTTGAGAATATCAAAGGAAACAATACATTTTAGTTGAAGGATGATGGAACTAATGGACAAAAGACAGACTGGAAAAGAAATAGCATGCAAAACATTGGATAATTTTACCGAATCCGTACAATTTACAGTACCCTTACCGACCACTGGCTGGAATGTCCCATCAGCTGTTTGAATGTTGTCTGTCGATGGTAGGTGAGTGTAGCAGGAGAACTCACTAGCCTTTCCCGTCACGTGTCGAGATGCTCCCGAGTCAATTATCCAGTCTGACGGTCGAGGGGAATACATAGATGCAAGAGCAAGTGGATCGTTAGTACTTTCAGATGGATGGACATACATGGCGGAGAATGAGGTAGAAGCCTCCTCACTTCCCTCGTTTGACGCTATCTGCCTCCTCCTGAGTACTTCCAACATGTCGTGCAGTGCCTGATCCTCCTTAATATAGGTACCGTCAGCTGTCTCCTCGCCTTCTGCTACCAGCAGGTTCGCCCGACAACCTCTTTGACTGTCCCGTCGACCCCTACAACTACGGTCACATCCTCCAAACTGTCCACGTCTACCGACTGAATCTCCCTTGGGTGGTTTGGTGCAAACATACCTCAGATGACCCACCTCCCTGCAGTTGTAGCAGTGTCGGAGCTCTCCCTTAGGTTCTGACCGTGCTCTTCATCCTGTCGAGCCCTCATTCGGCTGTCTTCTCTGCGAGGGTTCTCCTTTCCCGTCGTGGCCAACTCAGGTAGGTAGTCGGTCCATCAAGCTTCAGGTCGATGGAGGGTAGCTCCAACTTCGACGACGTTCGTATTGTGCTCTCACCAGCCGACATCTTCATCAACTTCATCAACGTCGCAACCTCTGCAGGATCCAGCTTCTTGATGATCTCCTTCATCGATGCTTCTCCTCTCCGATCACGTCACGTCCGCTCCACGACTCGCGCTCGTCCTCGTCGTCCGCTCCTAGATCAGAACACGTCTATTTTTATCAGATCTAGACATCGATGTCCTTTTTCGGAATGATCCGAACAACGACAACAAAGGTGCCGTTACGTGTGGTAGAAGGGGGCGGCGCGCACGTGGGAGGGACGGCCGGCGTGGTACCCACAGCGGGCAGCAACCGCAGCAGCAGCGGGCGCGGGAAGGGGGGCTGCTGTGCGCGGATTAGGGTTTGGTGGCGGAGTGAGGGAGAAGATGGGGAAGGTTAGGGTTTTGTGGCGGCTAGGGTTAGGGTTTGTGGAAAGGTGGCTCTGATACCATGTTGTAATTGACTGGTTATATTTTATTGAAAATCTCTTGGTTATTTATAGCCTTACAACCTCCTCATTACATTAACTCTCTATAGAAATATCCTATGGCATATTCCAACATACCAAATATAGTAATAGGATATTCCAACACATATTCCAACATACCAAAAATACCAATAGGATATTCCAACAAAAGCACTCATACAAAGGAAGTGAAAACATAGGTTACTTACAAAAATAATTAGGGAAATATAATCAAAATACACTGCTAAATCGGTTTTAAAGTTTCTACCTTAATTACTGGTCCATAGACACGCTACAAAAGTACTAAATATTGATAGTAATAAAGGTCCCTCCATTCATTTTTCCTATAAGATTGGATCATGAACCAGGAAAGAATGATGGAAAGGAAAAATCTCCAACAATAAAAGATGGCTCAGTGTCCAAATTTGAGTGCACTAGTGCATACTCAGTGGGAGATGAGTCAAGGACAGATGGAAATAAGGGCCAAGAAAAAACATAGTTACACTAGTTCATAACACAAACCCATATAACCAAGGATGCCATGAGTAGGCTTGAAGTTGGAAATAAATACCGATGCATTGAGTAGTAATAAAAGTTTTAAGAACAAGCTTACCAAGAAAGGGGGAAAAGATAGTATTTAGGGAAACATTGGGTGTGAAAGTAGAACTGCAAGTAATATGTTGGGGCACAACGGAAATAAACCCAAGAAATCAGAGATATCTCAGAAAAAATTCACAGCCACAAAGACAATAATTTACGTGGTTCGACCAAGATACCTACTTCCACAGACGAGGGTGATTTAGTTCCACTATGAAGAAGAAAATGAATTACAATAGCTCTCAACACTTCTCTCTTTGCACTCAAGAACTCTCTACCACAAAGATAAAAAAAAATCTCAAACTTTTGTGTTGAATATTCAACAATTTTAGCTCTCTTGTGTTGAACTTATTCAACAACTTTCATTGAGCATAATGAGATGTCTCAAGGAGAACCATTAGACCCCTTTATATAGCATGACATGTGGCCATATATGGAAATCCAATATTATGTAGGCTCACCATATATTAGAATTTTTTGAACATATTTCTTCATAATAGATAGATGAGAGCAGGAGATGTAATAGCATCACACAGGCTGGAAGCAGTGACAGAGCATGGATTTTATTTGAAGGGAGATAAATTATGATAACAAATACATAATTTCAGGAGAAAAGTGTTAAAGTTGACCTTAGTTTTTACAGGAAACTTTTAGCTAATATGTGTAAACCTAAAGTTAAAAGTGATAATAACGTGGAATTTTATAAATTTTAATACACTGTATGGTATCTTATCCCTATAATATCATCTTCTTCTGATGTATGTTTCTCCTTTAAAATTATATACAAATGAAGTAAACAGAGTTTGATTTCTCACAGTAATTTTAGACAAACACAGTGATTACAGAATGTAATTGTGATTTTGGAACCAAAGCAACAATGTGTTTCTAAAATCACCTACTTAAATTAAACCAAATTTTTTGTAGCAACCTCTTATAAATTAAAAATAAGATAAACTAAAACTGTAAGAAAAGCCTAAAATTATATATTTTGATTCTATACTAAACATAAGATAGATTTAATATAAGAAATAATAATCAAGTAAATACTGTAGAGGTAAGTAGTTTGTTATGACTGATTTCATCTCCTCACTATGTAGACCTGTAAAAATGTATTCTAATATTAGACTGTCAAAAGAAGACATGAATATGAAGATTAAGTACACATATAGGATGAGAAATATGTGTATGCTTTGGCAAAACAGAGGAGAAGAAATTGAAGGAAAGCCATTGATAACAAGAGAATATAACCATTTTTATTATTTTTGTTATTTATCTTTCTTATTTTTTGAGTCCTTCATTGTTACAGACGTTAGGAGACTGGCTGAGTCATGGCCGACGAGCTCAAGGACATTCTTCTCCTCCCATACCCTCCCCTTCCTCTCTCCCTTCCCATCTCCAATATCAGCCGACCGACGCACGAAGAGGAGCTCCACCGAAGGCCATAGGATCTGTCTTCCCCGCCATAGTGCCATAGTGGTGTGGTGGTGGTGACCTTCACCCGTCTCATCTACTCCGACGTTTATGGTGGTGGATGTTCATACGTCGGTCGGAAAAGGCACGAGCATATCATCACCATCACCATCACCATCACCAAGCTATGTTAACGAGTCAGGATTGTGGCCATTGGACAACATTGGTGGGATCGTGTTCAAGAAAAAGGAGGGCTGAGGGAGAGTCGGGATCTAGAATGGGAGACGAGAGACTACGGTGGATTTCTGAATCATACCTTTTTCAGCTGCAGTTTCAGTTAAGAAAAATGTATACAAATGTGTCAGCTGGGATTCTATAATCGCAGTTATGATGTGTTAGGTCTCAATCAACTAACGAGTTACTTTGAAATCGCACTCATAAACCACTAACGACTAACACCATATTATAGAATCACATGGTGTGATTCTTAAATCCCAATTGACTAACCCCTCCTAATAGGATTCACGGATACACCAATACAGTCTTAATAAACCAACAACAAAAGTCATGATGCAGGTGCTTGTCATTCTCTAGAGAAAGAATAATCATACGCGTAGACGCTACTACCAATAACATTAATGAGAAAAAGATCAGTCTCTGACTGTCCCCAGCCTGGGATTTGAATCGTGGATTCCTCTCTTGTTCCAAAGTCCTCAACCACTTGGTTGCCTAACCGTTAGCCCTACTATTGATAATTGGAAAAAGTTTCTTGTAAGTGTACAATATCAAACAATCTAAGATGAATAGTATTTAGTTTCTTCTTGTGTAAGGCAATGAAGAAAACCTCCTTATACTCTGCTTCAGGCCGAACATCCAGTATCACAAAGTTGTTTTCCTTCTGGAGGCGTAAAGCTTCCTTCACATCTACACTTCGTACCTGCAGACGAATTAAAATGCAACACTTACAAAAGTTTGTACGAAATGGTTATGATTAAACTAATATACCAATTAACAAAGCATGCTTAAACAAGAAAGAAAACAAAGCATGTCATGTGGATTCCAGTGGCACATATATGTAATTAAAAAGTAAATAGAGAATTAAAAGTATGTCATTCAAACTCTTCTATAAGCAGTAAGAAAGCTGAGTTATAACCCATAGGAACTCAAGCAAATTTCCATAACAAGATCGATGGTCGTCTACTCACCTGGAAAAGTTCCCAAGACCATCAACCATTAGAAACGAACTTAGACTTTCCAAAGAGTTGCTTCATTTGTGGTCACAATTCCATACTAGTCTATTAACTTCTAGTAAAATTTTGCACTATGGTGAGACGTCTTCCACCAAGGAAGCATTCTCTTTCAGAAAAGAAACTGTACGATGCTTACCTTTCCAAAAATTCTGGTAAGTACTACAACAACAACAACAACAACAAGAATCCTTTATCCTCTTTGGGGCCATCTTCAATGCAACAAAGCAAATGTTGTTTTCCGAGTCAATTGTCCTCGTGGAACATGTCCTGTTAATGTGCCTAAAAGCATATGTCATACTTCTTTTGTTGGCTCAATCTATAGTTCTTTGTGTTGCATGTCCCTACCACTACACTAAAACCCTAGAGTAGTATGCTATTGCAATAAACCCCCGCAAGTCCGATACCAAATTTAATGTTTTAAGAACTGGATTTGAGGCAGTTGTATAACTTCTTCAGATTCATCTAATGGCACACAAGACAAGAACCTGGGTGGCTCCGAACGATGTTGTTCTACTGTACCACATATCTATAATTACGATGTGGGGTTATCCTCAATTGAAAAGGTTTTAGAGAGAGAAGAGATATCTTATTGACTTAGAATAATCATACGAATGAGTTCCTAGGAATATAATGTGGTGGAATTTAAAGAAAAATAAGTACCTAGTAGTTATATTAAGACTATTAAATATATGTATGTAAAGTACGACGTCCATGCTAACTATTGGAGGAGACACGAAACATTTTCATATCATTATTGGCTTACATCAAGGATCAACGTTAAGTCCGTACCTTTTTGCGGTAACTATGGACGAAACTAGTAGGCATATGCCTGAGACTCCTTGATGTACGATGTTTGTTGATGATATCGTGTTGGTTGATGAAAATGTAAGTATGGCAAGAAACTTTGGAATCTAAGAAATTTAAAATTAGTAGAATGAAAACAACATATGTAAGATGTAATTCCAACCATAAGTCAATGAAAAATGAGGGGAGAGTCCATATAGATGGACATGAGATACGTAAGAGTGATGGTTTTCGATATTTATGATCAATCATGGCGTAGAGATTGAGAAGAATGTCGTGCAGAGAATTAAAACGAAGAGGGCTCCTTGAGTATTTTGTAACCGCAAGATACCTCTGAAATTGAAGAAAATTTTCTTACATGATAGATTGGTATAACACCAGCCGTGTTTTATGGATCAGAGTGTTAGGCAATTAAGAAACAACATGCCCATAAAGTTATTGCAGCCGAAATGAGAATGCTGACACGGATGACGAGCAATACATTAAATTGGATAGGATAAGAAATGAGTGTATCCATGAAAAGTTAGAGGTGGCGTTAATTGAGAACAAGATGGAAGAAAAAAATGTCTTAGGTAGGTGGTTAGAACATGAGTGACAATATAGTGGGTAGTACATACTAGGATTAGAGGAAGAAGGCCCAGACGAACATAGTTTGAAGTTTTAAAGAAGTATATGTATTTTGTTGTTAGATTCTCCACTAATGAGCACTAATATACCCTCTTCTGAAGGAGAAGCTCGCGCTTGGTCTTCCAGTCCTCTTCAGCTGCAACAACACATCGCACCATTATTATAAAGAGATGAAAGAAAGAAAAAAAAAAAGAATAGTAGAAGAAGAAGTGCGTAAGTGTGAGCATTGCTTCTTTAATTGCGGAATATGAGGGTTGAACGTACCGGGGGACTTGGCTGGCTTGGTAGCAGCACACGTCAGCTGCAGGGTCCGTGCGGCGGCAGAGCGCGGAAAGGAGCGGGGCCGGAGTGCTGCTGCAGGCGAGGGAGGAATGGGTGTGGGGTCTGAGGAGAAGGCGGGGGAGGAAGAGAGGAGGCTGGGATTTATGAAGGAAGTAGCAGCAAGCATTTTGGGATGTGGAGTGGAGGAGGAGAATGTTGGTGGTGGTGGTAACTTGTGGGTTGTAGCTTGTGATCATTGTTGGTGGTGGTGAACTGATGGATAATTAATGGGTGGAGATTTTGAGGAATATGGTGGGTCCCAGGGGCAAATCCCAACTGGTGGTGGAGGTTGAAGATATAAATTTCCTTCATTCATCAACAAGAATCCAAAGAAGATGAGTATATATATTTATTTATTTTGGAACCAGGTAAAAAAAATTTGAAATTGTTCCCACTGGATTTCGAACTCCTGACCACTCGGACAGCATGCATCTCTCTTAACCACTAGGCTAGAGGTCATCTGCAATATGTATATATCATCTGCAATATATATATATATATATATATATATATATATATATATATATATATATATATATATATATATATACAGAAAGCTTCTCTTACGGGACAAACTTACGGGATGAGAAAACACGTACGGTTCTCTTCTTTATTTCTCTCACTTAAAAAAAAAAAGTTAGATCTCTCCTTTAAAAAACGAACCTATTTCTATCTTAAAAATAAATCTATTTATTTTTTAAAGGCTTAATTGCACTTTGCTACCCTCAACTATTCCGCCTTTTCAACTTGATACCATAAACTTTTTTCGTAACAAATTGGTACCTCAACTATTATTTTTTTCAACTTGATACCTAATTTTTCAAAAATGTCGAAAATGCCCTTCCCTCTTCCTTCCCTCCACCCCCTTCCCCACTCCGGCCGCCCCCCCTGCTCACTCCGGCCGCCCCCCCTGCTAGCTCCGCCCCCCCCCCCCGCCCCCCACCCCCCCTGCTACCTTCGGCCACCCCCTGCCCCGCCTCCCGCCCCGCCCTCCCTCCCCAGCCCCCCTCCTCCCGTGCTGCCGCGGCCTAGGGGAGAGGCGGGGGCGGGCGGGCGGCCGGAGTGAGCAGGAGGGGGTGGGGGGCGGGGGGGGGGGGGAGCTAGCAGGGGGGGGGGGCCGGAGTGAGCAGGGGGGCGGCCGAAGCGTGCAGGAGGGGAGGGTTAGGGGTAGGGGTAGGGGCATTTTAGTCCAAAATAATATCTGGGTACCAAATTGTTACAAAAAATAGTTTAGGGTACAAAGTTGAAAAATGGTAATAGTTGAGGGTAGCAAAGTGCAATTAAGCCTTTTTTAAATAGTGAGAAATTTATTTGTTTTAAAAAATAGAGATAGAAAAGTTAATTTTATACTTTTTTTTAAATAGAGATGGATTGTTTAAAAATATTATCTCTAAACGTAAATATCTTTTTAAAATGATATTTAAAAATATACTTAATATTAATGTTAATTTTAATATTATTTCTCACGTTAATTTTTTGGTGTAACTTTATTGTTGATATTAATTTTAATTTTAACATTAACATTAAGTTTAATTTAACATTAATATTAACAACATTAACATTAACATTAACATTAACATTAACATTAACATTAAGAATAAGAATAAAATTAAAATTAAAATATAAATTAAAATTAAAATTAAAATTTAGATTTAGATTTAGATTTAAATTTAAATTTATTTAAAAATAAAAATAGATTTAAATTTAAATTAAATTTAACATTAAAATTAACTTTAACATTAAATTTTAAATTAGCAACATTAATATTAAGATTAACATTAAAATTAATATTTTAAATATAATTTTTAAATGTCTAAGGATAGATTTTTTTTAAAATTATCTCTATTTTAAAAAATAAATGGAATAATTTATCTATCTATATTTTTAAAAATAAATAAATCTCTACGTGTTTAAAAATATATTGATAGATAAGTCTTATTTTTGAAGATAGAGATATGTTTGTTTTTAAGAGTAGAGAGTAGAGATTTAAATTTCAAAGAGAAATAAGTTCAGAAGAGAAACTTATGTACATTTCAGCCAGATATTTTGAGTTTCTTTTCTCTCCTTAAGAAATTAGCCTATCCCGTAAACTATTCCCGTAAACTTATCCCGTATAAGAAGGGGGCTGTATATATATATATATATATATATATATATATATATATATATATATATATATATATATATATATATATATATATATATATATATATATATATATATATATATATATATAATTGTTAACAGAAGTTAACTGTAATTTTATTTTATTTTATTTTATTTTATTTTCAGATTTTAGTGATGGAAAATGTTGTGTATTTGTTGTCAGAAGTTATAGCGCATCCTCTACCACTCTAAAAATACATTAATGTCGCTAAGTATGTTGGCGACATCAACTTTAATAGAAGATCCTGAACCAGACACGGGTAGAATACAGCTTTACCAGTACACTCTTTAAGCAAAGAACATTATTCAAAGAATGGATAATGATTTGAATGGTCAGCAAGGTCTCAACTTTGGTAAGGGTCGGTGTTTACCATTCCAAGCACATTTATTAGATGAAACGAATTTCTTGAGCAACTTGATAATAGTCTTGTTGAAAGTTTCGGCTAATCCATTAGCTGCGGGGTTGTAAGCTGTACAAGCTATATTCTGGATCTAATTTTTTTCACAAAACCAATATAATTCATTACTCACAAATTGTGGACCATTGTCGTGGACAATCCTCCGAGATAATCCAAAACGATAAATAACATGATGTTTAATAAAACTGATCACATTAGAGGTCATTACTTCAATAAGCGGTATAGCTTCTGTCATGCGCTAGAACCAGAATACTGGAGAGCGAGGGACAGACACAGCCAGCTACGTATATAGAAGTGTAATCCACCTCGATATACGGTTACGGCTGTAGTGTCCCATCCCGCTCAATCAATCGGAGGAATCGAAATGCCGACGGCGTTCGGATTTAGCCTTGCAACGGCTGCTTGAAAACATCGCTCGGTCGAGGCGACCGCTCGCTCAGGTGGGATAGTTTCGGTGAACTTGCCTTATCTTAGCCTTCACATAATAAATTGAAAGTTTTCAAATGCACAAGTAGACTTGATAATAAAAGAGACGAATCCACATAGCTAAGGGAATAATCCAAAGTCGAGTCGGATTGAGTTAGAATATGGAAAGGTCCAACGGTCGGCTTAGAGTTGGTGCACGGCGTGCTTTAAAAATGACACTCGGTCTTTCGTCCCGTGACTTGGGAGAAGAAAAGTTGGTCTTTTATACAAAATCATGAATTAGCCTAAGTCTTAGGCGTTGCCCGCGTAAATGTTCGATAAAGCATGCGCATTTTCTCGATGCAAGGCTTGGCATAGCCGTTGCTCGTCCCTCGAGTTAAGTTGTAGGCTCGATTAAGTTAGGCAAAGTTATGCCAGTCGACCTAAGTCATTCCAAGTGTTGTTCCGCTCTTTCTGCGATTGTCAAGTTAAATAGTCCCACGATCCCAAGGTCCGTCATATGAGGTATGACTTGGGCGATAGTGTTGCGTAGAACACAAGTTGGTTTAAGGCACGAGCCACAGTTGGTTCAGTGGAAGGTTAGCCACGATCTGTCGATACTTAAGGAACACGTTATGTTCAAGTTAAGTGGGAAGGCTGTCACGACCCGCACCCGCTTTTCGGACGTGAGCTCGTGAGCAAGCCAGCTACGTATCGAGCGGACTCTAGCCCGACTCGAGTACGTATAAGCTGTCCAGAGTAGGGTATCATGTCTAATCTAAACTATGTCTCAATCCACAAGAATCAAATAAAACAAGAATGAACAATTATGGGTCATGGTTTGCAGCCCATTAGCATATTGTCCGATTAGACTTCAAGAATGATATAAGTCTATAAAATAAGCAGAATATAACATGGTACGGAATATAAAAGCACGAGAAGATAATAAAGAAATATCATAAGCAAATACCTGTATCATACATCGCAATCCTCTACCATTCCGCTCTGCTAACTAACTCCATGCAGTCACTAAACCTGAAGAGATCATCAGGTCCTCAGAGGACTAGCAAGATACATAATATACAAGCCAACATATAACAGTACAAATATACAAAGAAGTAAGAAACAATTAAGGTTATCCAATGAGACAAATGAACTAAGACACAAGATCTAAACACAAGGATCCTAAGACACTGGCATGCCATACTAGAAATGGCTAATAGGTCAAGCTATAGACTGCAGTCAAGGCAAGTACTCACAATCTATAGTATCTCAATCGTAGTCAAGGCAAGTACTCACAACCAAGACGGTAGCCAATCCTAGTATAAAATTCTATAGACCGTAGTCAAGGTAAGTACTCACAATCTATAGAATGTCAAAGTCAAGTCCTACTCAAGTCATGTCAAGTCAAGTCAAGTCAAGTTATAATCAAGTCAAGGGAATCATGGTGTAGGACTAGACGACTCTATCAAGGAATACATATGAAACTAACACAGTATAACAGATAGAAATATTATAACAGAAGGGAACGAGAATGTGCAGGCAACTAGAAACATGTAAAGTAAAACTATAACAGGATGAGTGTACTAGACATGGAATAAAGCAATTACAAATGTAAGAAAAAGAACAACAGCGAAATAATGAACATGCATATAAATTGTATTATACAAGTTGGCAAGGTATACTTGCCTGGAGTTGTACGAAGAACCAACAATGTATCGCCAATCAACAAGTCAGAAAGTCCAAGTCATCCCAACTGTCTCCGAAAGCTGAAATAAATGTTACCAACGTTCTCAGAATAGTCAAATTAGCTAGGATTGCCTGTCCTTAAGTCTAATTCTGGACACAGGGGCAAACCGGTAATTTTAGGCAAAAACGGTATCCGCCGTTGGACTCGCTTTGCACCAAAAATTATGCTAGAGTCAATGGTCTCTAAAGTCGTCAAACTATATATCAACATGTATGATTTTTCGATACGAACCCAACCGTATGTCCAAAGTTGGATTTCGGCGGGCCGTGCACAAAATCACCCGTTGAGTCGGACCGTAGGGTCCGCAAACGGCGTTCCGATTCGACTGTCTCAGAATTGGACCAAACTTGGCATACAAGACCAGAAAAATGATACGGTCCTGTTGGCACAACTTTTGTCTCGATCTGATGAGCATGCATAAATTAATTGGAAAATTTGCAAAGTGACCGATACGGTGAATTTTGACGGATACGGATCAAATTTATCGTGCACACGCGACCAATTTGAATTCCGCCAAAGCTCACACGACCACGAAGTCGTTATGCACCTTTCGATGCTTTCGGTTCGCAACCACGTCGCCCGGATTGGTGGGACGCACGTCGTATCGGAAGATTTTTCTATTTTCTAAAGTTTTAAAAAACAGGTTTTTCTCGATCTTCAAAGAAGTTTATCTTGATGTATAATGGATGAAATAAAAATCCGTAAATAGCGTTTTGATGCCCTACAGGTTGTCTTCAAATAGGTTTAACTAGATTTCGATGAATCGATCTAGATTGGAAGATATATGCCTTCCAAATGAGGTCCCAGGGCTTGAATTTTTGTCTCGTTTGAGACAGTTTTTTGTTTATTTCGGGTCGATTTTGCATGCGATTTTGGTTTGATTTGGTTCGAACTAATTACTAGGGTTTAAATACCTATATGTTGTCTGTGTGTTGGAACTTGTAGATTGAAAAGTAGTTGAGGGTGGGCGGAGAAAACTCACCCTGATTCCGCTCGTTTGCTACCGCTACTGCTGTGGCTGTGTTCTATTTTGGCTGCGTGCGGCTGAGTCCACGTAGCGCTCCGTCCTGTCAGGGCGGCGCGCATGGCGGTAGAGTGCGCGCAGGTGGTCTGGGGTGGCGACGTCGAGGGTTGGCATGATTTGGTTTAGGGTTTTCACTAGGTTTCTCTCTCTCGATCCTTCTCGTTTTCGTTATATACGTATGTTCTGTTGTATAAAAGCTGGGTCAGGTTCATGTGGGGAGCAGCTCGGTTGGTTTTGCTCGGGCTGTGTTCTTCTGGTACACGCTTTGGGCTGAGCCTGTGGGCCCGAGCTCAGCTGAGCTTGGGCTGGGCTGAAAGGCTTATATATATTGATAAATATTTTCTGTTATTCTTCTTTCTTTATATATATATATATATATATATATATATATATATATATATATATATATATATATAACACTATATATATACACATCTATATATGTATATCTCTGTATATACGTATCAATAAATACCCAACAGTGACCCATCTCGCATACGCTGATGAAGTTTTGATTTTCACAGCAGGGGATGTCTCATCAATACGGGCTTTGCGTTCAATATTGACAAGGTACGAAGAGGCTTCGGGTCAGCTTATCAATGCTCATAAGTCGTCTATATATGTTCATCAGTCCTTCCTACCTGATGGAAAGGCTGAGTTGCGTGAAATTACTGGATTCAGTTCATCAAATCCTCCATTTGCTTATCTGGGGTGCCCATTAATGTCGGGTAAGAAAAATATAGGAATGTTTGAAGACCTGATAGCAAAGATCAGGAACAGGATAGATGGTTGGCAACAGAGGCTACTACCATATGGGGGTAAGTTGGTATTGCTCAAATCAGTGTTAACATCCATACCCATGTATACTCTAGCAGCATGCAGTCCTCCTAAAGCAGTTATTTCTCAACTTGAAGTTATGTTCTCCAAATTCTTCTGGGGATCGAAGGAGGGGATCTATAAACACTCCTGGCTTAGCTGGTCAAAGATGGCCCGGCCTCAGGATGAAATGGGTTTAGGACTTCGCAGCTTGGAGGAGGTCCTCAACTCATTTTCCACTAAATTATGGTGGAAATTAAAGACGCAGGAAGGACTTTGGTCGACCTTTCTCAAGGTCAGATACTGTAAGTATACTGGACTGGATGATGTTCAAGCAAACTCTAATGCCTCTCTGATTTGGAAGAGGATTCTAAAAGGGAGAGATGTTTCTAATCATCTTATTGTGCCTCATCCTTCGGATCCTCATTCATGGACATGGGCTCCATCTCGGTCAGGTGCGTTCTCTTTATCCTCAGCATGGCGGCATACTAGAATCCCATTCAGCCGAAATAGAAACTTTTCTCATATCTGGAACTCGTGTATTCCTATTAAGTGGTCTGTTTTGGGATGGAGGATACTGCATGACAGGCTTCCTACGGATGACAGTGTTCAAAAACTCGGGTACCAACCTTTATAGGGATTAACTCAAAATTCTTAAAAGTCAAAATATTAATAAATAACTAATTAAACTATTTATAGGGATTAACTCGCAACTTGGCCTGGTTTTCCTAGTTAGGACACACCTATGGCTTGGCATTCCTCTACCATGGCTAAACACTAGTCAAAGCACGCTACTGCACTATCCGTGCCATGATTCCTAGTCGTCTGGTACTTCAAAACTCAACCATGGCTAAAGTCTACTACCGTAATAATTGTCACTCCCCATTCCCGGAATACGTAAATTTTTGATTTTTCCTGTATATGGTATCTGACACCTGTATCTTTATTGTATTTATCCTGTATTTGTAACTGGCCATGGCATGGAACAGTATCTCATCGCGGATTAGTGTGCCACCCCTTATCCTTGTCTGGTTGTAGGCGTGGTTCACTGTTTCGATAATAAGATTTCTGAACCGTGTTGTGGTTAGGATTTTATTTAATTAATTTAATTAGTTGTATCATGTAGCATTTAACATGTCATTGGTCATGTGGTTAAGAGCATGCTTAAGCTTAGGGTTTCTTTGAGTCAACCCAACTCCTATATATATTCTCTTCCACACTCTCTCTCCTCATTCGCTCTTTCATTTATTTTCCTTAAGCAAACTTTTAGGCAAGTACATCTTGCATCAAATGGAGAGATTATTGCATTTTCATTTCTTAATTTTTCTTTGATATTATTTGTCTATATTGTTCTTCTCTTCATTCTCTACAAGTTTAGTTCTTGGAGTTTTTGATTTTAATGGCTAGTTTGGTGTAGATCTAAGTTTCTAAAACTAGGGTTCTATGGGTTTCCATGGTTTTGATCTATCAAACTTGGTTATTTTCGAAAACTAATGGTCCTATGTTGTAGGAAATTTGATTCTACACAATTTTGACCTTTGAAAAGTTAGTTTTCGACTTATTTTGAGGAAGTTATGGCCAAAACAATATTTGGATATTTTCTATGTCATCAGTCCTGGTTTTGGCAGGGACGATGAATAGTGCCGCATAGTGCCTAGCCGCATGAGGATGCTGCATAGTACCGCATAGTGCCGAGCCGCATGAGGATGCTGCATAGTGCCGCATAGTGCCGAGCCGCATGAGGATGCTGCATAGTGCCGCATAGTGCCGAGCCGCATAAGGATGCCGCATAGTGCCGAGCCGCATAAGGATGCTGCATAGTGCCGCATAGTGCCGAGCCGCATAAGGATGCTGCATAGTGCCGCATAGTGCTGAATAGTGTCGCATAGTGCCTATTTTGGCTATTTTAAGTCCTATTTGGCTGAATTGTGGTCAGAATTTCTTCAAACTTCCAACATGAAAGTTGTAGATCTTTGTCTTGGCTTCAAGGACCTTCATGTCTCACTTTAACCTGAATTTATATGTGACTTTTATGTCACGAGGGGTCCACATGACTTCTTGACTTGACCATGTTCCTGACCTGATTACTTGTATACGTGCTGGTACCTATTCTAAGTGTGTATTGAGATACAATATTAGTATGTACTGCGGTGCCATTTAATGAGTGCACTGAGGTGTGGCTCTACATGCTAAGTGATCCTTCGTGTTATATGTCAATACATGTGTTCCTTCCAGCACAGTCATGGTAATTGGTCAGTAATAGTGTTGTGGTAAAATGATTGTTGTTTGATGCATTACACTAAGCATGGATCTAGATTGAGCCGATGTGGATTCATACTTAGGATACACGTACTATGGTACGACATATAGGAGGATGACCATGTGACCACGACATGTAATTCCAATATCGAGATAGGGTTAATCTAAGCAACTTAAATTAGTAGAAGCATTGGGAGGGAACAGAATCTCGAGATCGTACGTCACCAGCCGCCCTGGGTCCCGTCTTGGCGCGTCGGGTTGGCTGCCTCGGATACTGTATAGTCATGTAGAAGCATGGAAAATACTAAAGAAATTGACTCATGCGGCCAAGAAAGACCCATGCGGCTCAGAAAACGCATGCAGCTCAGGGAGTCATGCGGCATAAGGAGCTATGCGGCCGGAGGCATTCCATGCGGTTCAGAAGACATGTGGCGTGACAGTGCTCCCTTCCGATCCATGCTGCATTAATTGCTTTGACGGCTGACCCCTCTGAAAAGTTGACAGACCTGACACCAAAGTAGGTAATTATGACTCTGTCATGATGATGAATCTCTAGGAAAGAGAAAGAAATCTCTGACACGATCCCCCGAGAGCAACAAAATGCCACGTGGCCCTGCCACGTGGGTGTGCTTATGCGGCTCGAAGTGAAGACTTCCCATGCGGTTCAGAGTGAAGCTGTCCCATGCGGCTCGAGTGGAATCATCCCTATGCGGCTCAAGAAGATTATGCCCATGCGGCTCAAGCAGACACACCATTATGCGGTTCATGCGGCTCATCATATGGTTCAGAAGTCTGAAGGAGGGGGCCACTGCCCAGACAGCCCTGACACGTGTCCCAAGTCTTATGCGGCCCAAAATTCATGCGGCCCAAATCTCATGCGGCCCAATCTGCATGCGCAATCAGTAACCGTTGGCTCTCAGGACACGTGTCCTCAGCCGACCAATCTCCCAGATTTATGGCAATCCAAGATCGGGTCGAATCCCAGTGATCTGGGACACGTGGCAGGAGAATAAATTTGATTTATTCGCAGATATGAGAGAATCATTATAAGGAAGATTTATGCCAATCAGCATTGATTGCTAATGGGGATTTGGTGTAATCTACCCTTAATGGTTCTGATTCGTCACAACCAGAAACGAACGGCCTGGATTGATCAATCCCCAGGCCGCCGCCATCTCCAAGAGCTAATCATTGGCAACCCTAGTGATCACATTCCACTATTATAAATAGCAAGGTGCCATTCCCTTGTAATATATATAGAGAGATATACAAAAAGAAACCAGAGAAGAATACGTATACACAGAGAGACTTCCCCCATAGTCAGAGAGAGAATATACACAGAGAGAGAGAAGCCAGGAGAGCAATCAGAGAGAGAGCAAGAAGGCATTTCTTCGTCAACGACCAAGCAGATCTTCCCCGAGTCAAGGCTGCGTACCGATCGTCCAAGGAGTAAGGCAGAGCGGCCGTCGCTTTCCCGAGCCTCTATCGTCACCCCCCAGAATCTAAAATAAACAATCGTACTTAGACTGCTGTACCTAGGTTTTCGTCCCTAGGTTTTCTTTGTACGAGCGAGTTTGTATTGTGAGTCTAAGTTCAGTCCTCCGATAATTGTTCTATACTTTTACAATCAATAGAAAATACGATGGCGACTCTGCTGGGGACTAACTTTTCCACGGTTGAGGAGTTGGTGACGCAATCGAACGCAGCCAAACTTGGCTCTACACAACATAAGATGGTCGTACGCTTCGACCAACAGGCGTTCGAAGAGATGCTCTCTGAAGGTAGCGCTGGCCCGGTCCAGAAGCGCACCCGCACCATAGAGGCTCGCAAAGAGTGGAGGCCAAAATCATTTGCTCCTCCGTAAGCCCTTGATGAGGTGCTCTCTATTGCTCAAGATGGCAACAAAGACTCCCCTGCGGCCCCACTTCAGACCGTAGACAACTCTGCTGTCCCCAAGTCCGGCAGAAGAAAATACTATGATGCTGGACTTGCAGGGGCAAAGAGGAACTCTACGCGCTCCGAGCCGCAGAAGAATATTAACCGCAGGGAGAAAACCCATGCGGCTACAACCGCCGACCGCATAAAGAAAACTCATGCGGCCACATCTGTCAGTCGCATAACTTATGCGGCTACAGTTGCCAACCGCACGGATGAAACTCATGCGGCTACTAAAGTCAATCGCTTGCAGAAAACCCATGCGGCCACAGATGCCAACCGTATACGGTCAGCCTGCACGGTCGTGACTCCTAACCGCATAAAGACTCATCCTACAACAAAAGACAGTCGCATGCAGACAGCCTGCACGGTACCCAATGCTAGCCGCATAGCATCCGTCCCACGCTTCTCTCGATCAGTCTTCGACCGGCTCTCATGCGGTCCTGACTCTGATCATTATCTGGATGATAATCCAGACTCTGTGGTATTCGACTTAGACTCCTCCTATTACGCACCCACAAGTGCTAAAAGGAGGAAGTCTAGGGCAGCGCGGGCTCATCAAGTCCAGACGACTGCCCCAACCTCTGACTATCGGGGCGTCCCGCTGATTATCACGCGGGCCTCTGATGGGAAGTTGTATAAGACCACTCAAGTCCAGCCCCCGGCGGTAAACAGACAAAGTGGTTCCTCTGACCTGCGTGAGGTTATCCTCCACAAACGCAAGGAAAGAGAAAGAGCTTCAGGGTGTAAAGAGCCCTCATACGGACATCAATGCACCCAAATCATCGTCAACTGCTGCTGCAGCAGCGCGGCGATGACGAAAGACCGGCCATCCGTCTTCCAAAGACTACATCACCCGAGCTCAGAAGACGAGACACCTCCTGTTGTCTCCTGCAAATCTGCGCAGAAAGTTCTCGCCAAAGAAAGAGGGAAGAAAACGAGTATCTCCAGCCCAAAGGTGTCAACTACTGCAGCTAAGAAACCATCGTCAAAAGGGTTATCCTCCACTGGAGTATTTCAACACACCCGTTCGAAGACGAAAACTGCTGCAGTAGGAAGTTCGTCGTCCGCAACATTGGGGGTCGTCGGAACTGGGGGTAGCACTCCTCCAAACATCCACGACAATCCGACATTCCAAGAATACGGACTGGAGGAAGCAAATCCTCCGACGGATACAACAGATACCGACGTCCCCAAGGACATCCTAGACGAAGCAAGCTCCGATGCCGGGGGTAGTGTTCCTTCCGAGTCTGAACCTGAAGAGTACATCTCCACATATCCTGATGATTTCTCGATGCACGGGTACGACTCGGAGGGTACATCCTCCACCACTCCTTCCGTCACTCCTCATGTGCAGACGGTGTTCATGACAGACAGCAATCAAGGCGGTTCCGATGATCGCCAGCGCATCGACACTTTGGAGGCCATATTGCACGCCTTAGTCAAATCTGTAGACGAGATCAAAGCGGCACTTCCTAATCTGCAGGGGGTGACACCTGGCCAGACAAGCACGGGTCCCCCAATCAACGTAGATTCAAATTCGGCGGCACCAAACCCGGGCAATAATCCTCCCGAAGTAACGGCTCCGACTGCGACAGATGAGACCCGAGAAGTAAGGAGAGAAGTTCAAGAGCTCCGAGCCATGTTCCACGCCAGAGAAAACTCTCAAGACCTCCGGATACGACAACCATATCCTGCTGAATGGAGGGATGTTCCCTTTCCACCAAGATATAAGCCGTTCAATATCAACCCATATGATGGCAAGACTTCAGCAAGTCGGTACATCACTTACTTTGAGGTCACTACCGACCATCTCCCCCATGATGACGCTATCCTCACGCGGTTATTCATTGGGGCATTGGAAGGAGTCGCGTTCGATTGGTACCGCAACCTGCCGGACAATTGTATCCATTCCTTCGCTGGCTTCAAATGCCTGTTCTTGGAGAGGTTCTATGAGGTAGGGCAGGACGTCACGATGTCTACCCTCATGGACGTCATTCAAGGAGAGAAAGAGCTGACGAGGAATTACATTGAGCGGTTTCGTCAAACCGCAATGAAGTTACCATCTGGCAACCCGGACTCCTCCTTGATCGAAATTTGCCAAAAGAGACTACTCCCAACAATCAGTCTCTGGATGGACGAGAGTCAATTCAAGGACTGGAAGGCTTTTATCATTAGTGCTACAAGTGCCGAAGAACGATTAAAGAAGGCTCGCCAACTGGGATTACATATCTCAGAGGGAGAGAACAAAGGCAAGCGTCCCAGCACCACCAACGACAATGGGGGTAGCTCCTCCAACAACCAGGACAACAGAGGCAAGCAGGCTATGGTGGCCGATACAGCCCAGAAGCCTGAGTCGCAACCTGCGGACAAACAATGGCCTCAAATCACTTACTCTTTTGAAGACGGTCACGTCAAGCCTATTTTGGACATGCTCATACAAGGGGATAGGATTCAGCTTCCTCCACCAAGACGGGAGCCTCGGCCGGCTGATCTGGAGAACCCAAAGTTTTGCCATTACCACCGCTACGTCCACCATGCTACGCACGACTGCTACCAACTGAAACGATATATCCAGAACCTCATCGATTCGAACGCTCTGGCCATCGATTTCGAGGAGGTAATCGTGGCAGCCAACATGGTGTCCGTACAATTCGGCAGCTTCCCTCCAACAGAGACCCAGGACGGGGTTATACCCATCCCTCTGGCAACGATGGAGATTGCTAATCTCCCGCCTGCTCAAGCTGCTGGTCTAGTACCCCTCACCACATCACGAGGGGAAATCATGTGGGTCCATCCGGACCTAGTCCACGAGGTAACTCAGTCCACTCCATCTTCTAAAAAGAAAAGTGGAAAAGTCAGATCCTGCCGCACCACCTCAGCAGATGGAGAGGAAGTCACGGCCGTTGCTACTCGATCCGGAGCACAGTCTCAACCTGCGGCTGAAAACTCGACTGATGATCATCCGCCCATTACCACGGATGCTCCGGGACCGGCTCAGCCTTCGACGACCGACAAGCCTAGGCCGAAGGAGACTCGCTTCGACAAATTCCTCCGAAAGAAACATCTCAGGGGCTGGAGAGGCCCTACAACTTCGACATCTTGGCACAATTGGCCAATACACCGGCCAAATTGTCCTTATATGAACTCCTGAGACTCTCGAAGGATGTCCGCACAGCTTTGAGCGATGCACTTCAAAATACCGACGTACCTGGCTCAGGTCAACCTCACGAGAGAAAATCGGCCCGCAGACCTCCAAGACAGCGCCTGTACGGGAGCAATGCCCAACATCGTCTTCACTCCACAAGACATGCTCATCAAGACTAATCTACACGATCGCCCATTATACTACACAGGCTACATCGGCGACATAAAGGTGGACATGATGCACATTGACCCTGGGTCTTCCATAAGCATCATTCTGAAAGGACTACTGCATCATCTTCGCATTCCGATGCATCGCCTGACCCCTACAAACACCGCCATCAGCGGGTTCAATTCGGACAGAAGCTACCCAATCGGAAAGATCCGTCTGAAATGTCAGATTGGCGATCTCCAATCAGAAGTCACTTGCTACGTCATAGATGCCGACACTTCATACAACATCCTTTTGGGGCGCCCTTGGATACACGATTACATGATCGTGCCTTCCACGCTACACCAATGCTTCAAATATATCGACAAGCACGGCTTCGTGAGGACAGAATTTGCTGACATCGATCCCTTCAAAGTGGTCGAATCTTATTACTCGGACTCCTGCCTATACGAAAAGTCGAAGAGGCACATTGAAGGAGGAAGTAAACAAACTGATGATGAAGCAACCACGGGATCAGAAGAACCTCTGACAATCCACCTCCAGGCTCGCAAACCAGGCAATTCTGTACCCCTTACGGCCACACTGCGTAAGGACGCGGTCAGCCTCTCGGCATAGGAAGAGCAGTTGAGAATCCGGTTGCCAAGGTCCGGCCAGGTACCGAGACCCACGACAGGACCACTTACCATCAGATTGCCGAGAGTCGGTCAATCCCAAACAGAGAAGCTCAATCCCTCCGATAGACCTCTGACGATACGCCTGCCTAAGAAAGGTCGTCACCCCGATGCGAGGTCTGACACTTCAAGCGAACCAGCCACCCCTCGCTCCACATCAAGTACCGGACTGGGGGTTGCTAGTCTACCAACAACCCCACGCTCCGCTCCGTCAGTTGAACCTCTGAAGATCAAGCTGACTAGGACGCCCTCTCAATCTTCATTCACACAGGGGGTAGCCGAAGAGGAACCAGAGCTAGCCAAGTATGTGGCTGCCCACACTGACGCTCCCTCCGCAGATGATGTAATCCCTCTAGAAAAGATACCTTACTTCATCAATAAAGGGTTATCTTTGAACTACACCGAGCTCAATAAGCTATGTACAATGTATGCTATGGAACACGGTATAGGCACTCACCTACATACACAGGTGACAAATCTGTACACCGCTATCCAACTTACTCCAGTAGAAGACGCTTATCGAATAATCGAGGGAGGGGACCACCCAATCATCTTCGGCCGGACGAACAACCTGCATCCCCTCGCCATGGAAGAAGTCGACTTCGGGTCAGATGTTGGAAGACTGTCTTTGTATCTCTATAGTCCTCAATCCAAATATCTCATGCAGAAACAGGGGTATGATCTAGAGACAACGCCAGGACTGAACTACGGCACTGGACGACGATTACCTTTGAAGACGCCAGCCCCGACGGGCAAACCTCGGAACTACTATAACAAAACCCGATACGGTTTAGGGTATGTAACGCCTACTACGACCCCTAAAAGCTCAGATGAAGAATGCGACTGGCAGTCACATTCAACCGGATCACCGACTTCCGACTCAGATACCAGCATCGGAGATGTGTTCAGACAAGTCATGTCAGTCAACATGGCATTCACCGACGCTTACGAGGAAGACGAAGACATCCCCGAAATCCTTGAGCTAGAGCCATAGGCCCAGCAATTAGACGCACAATGGGAAAAGCGGTTCGAACTGAGAGAACCTCCTACCGAAGATGAGGTCATACAAGTGGATCTCGGCAGCGAATCTTCTCCAAAATCGATCTTTATCAGTAAAAGCCTAACTGACGAAGAACGAGAATCGCTGTTAGTACTTGTCAGAGAATACATTGATGTGTTCGCCTGGAGCTATGAAGACATGCCGGGGTTAAATCCTGACATCGCTCTCCACAAACTCAATATACGGCCAGATGCAAAGCCAGTCAAGCAGCAACAACGACGCTTCCGCCCAGGCGTCATGGACGCGATCGAAACTGAAGTCAACAAGCTAATAGCCAGCGGCTTCATTCGTAAAGAGCAACATCCTGATTGGGTCGCCAATATAGTACCCGTCCTTAAGAAGAATGGGAAGATTCAAATCTGCATCGACTTCCGCAACCTGAACGAGGCATGCCCCAAAGATGAATTTCTCCTTCCTATCACAGACATCATGATCGACAATACATGCGGCTTTGAACGTATGTCATTCATGGATGGATTCTCGGGGTACAATCAAATCAAGATGTCTCCTGACGACGAAAAGTACACTTTATTCCGAACCCCGATTGGCACATACTGCTACACAGTCATGCCATTCGGTCTAAAGAATGCTGGCGCTACATATCAGCGAGCCATGGGTATCATTTTCAGAGAACATTTGTGCAAGACAGTGGAATGCTATGTCGACGACATCACCGTCAAGAGTCGCCGTAAGGAGGATCATCTGCAAGACCTGAGAACGGTGTTCAACTTAATGCGAGCCCACAATCTGAAGATGAACCCTACAAAATCGTTCTTGGGCGTATCCAGCGGGAAGTTCTTGGGCTTCATCATCACTGCACGGGGTATCCATGTAGACCCGAGAAAACGAGGGCAATCATGGAGATGGGTCCCCCGAGAAATCTCTGTGAACTTAGAGGCCTCCAAGGGAGGCTAGCTTATATCAGGAGGTTCATTTCCAACCTCTCCGGACGATGCCGACCGTTCACCCACCTCATGAAGAAGGGAGTCTCATTCGTATGGGACGAGGAGTGCCAGCGCGCTTTCGATGACATCAAAGAATATTTATCAAATCCTCCAGTCCTGGTGGCCCCGGTCCCTGGAAAACCATTCCTGCTCTATGTACGAGCAATGGAACACTCCCTCGGTGCCCTGCTGGCACAAAACAACGACGCAGGCCACGAGCAGGCCATTTACTATCTCAGCCGAATGATGGTCGGGCCCGAACACCGATACACCGCTGTGGAGAAAGAGTGCCTCGCCCTGGTATTCGCCATTCAAAAGACGCGGCACTATGTCACGGGGCAAACCATATATGTGATCTCACGAATCAACCCTCTCAGGGTCCTCATGACCAAACCAGGGACACTCAGCTCCCGCCTCGCTACATGGGCGATATTGCTGTCCCCCTATAATATGGTCTTCGTCCCGCAGAAGGCTGTCAAAGGTCAAGCCCTGACAGACTTTTTGGCGGCCCATCCAGGATCGGAATCATCCAGAATATACGAAGAAATCCCAGATGAGGTCGCCGATTCGAATACAACCACCCACGATAACATATGGCGGATGTTCTTCGATGGTGCTTCAAGAACCGGACCCAAGGGAAACATCGTCGTCGGAGTCGGAGTAGTATTGGTCTCTCCTACCGGGCTAGTGATCAATCGCGCCTACTCTCTCACGGAACCCTGCTCTAACAATGTGGCCGAGTACAACGCTTTGGTCATTGGCCTCCAACTCGCAAGAAAACTAGGGGTAGAATACCTTGAAGCATACGGCGATTCGCAATTAATCGTCAACCAGATCCGGGGGACGTACGAAGTCCGCCATGAAGACATGATCCCTTACCACCAAATAGCGATCAATATTATCTCATCATTCGAGGGATTCTTCATCGAACACGTTCCCAGACTCCAAAATATCGAAGCTGATGCCCTAGCAGGCCTGGCTGCTTCCCTAGCAGTGCCAAACCACTCTAATCATCCGGTCGATATAATCGGCCGTGAGCTGGTCTGCCCCAAGAACAACGTTCAAGACATGGCGAGTTATTCTGCTCAGATAATCGACGAAGCGCCAGACTGGAGACAACCATTCATAGACTTCGTGGTCTACGACATCCTACCCGAGAACCCGAAGGAGGCTACTTCTATCAGACGGCGTTCTCTCAGATTCTTCTACGATACAGAGACGAAAATGCTGTATCGCCGCTCCTACGACGGATTACTACTTCGGTGCTTGTCAAACGCAGAAGCCAAAGAAGCCGTGCTAGAGGCTCATGACGGTGTCTGCGGGGCCCATCAGCCTGGCCCTAAGCTGCAAGATTGCCTTCGCCGGATGGGCTACTACTGGCCCACGATGGTGGCTAATGCGATAGATTATGCCAGAAAATGCAAGGCCTGCCAAGTCCACGCAGACTTCATTCACCAACCATCCGAATTCCTACATCCAACAGTGGCGTCCTGGCCATTCGAAGCATGGGGAATGGATATCATTGGTCCAATCACCCCACCTTCCTCCCGAGGACATCGCTTCATACTGGTGATCACTGATTACTTCTCAAAGTGGGCAGAAGCTGTCCCACTCGCCGAAGTCAAGACTTCGAACGTAATCAGCTTTCTGAAGCACCACGTCATTTACCGCTTTGGACTGCCCCGAAGGATCATCCATGATAATGGTCCGCAGTTTATAAGCCACGCATTCTACCGATTCTGCGACAAACACCGCATTCAGAATATCGCTTCGACACCATACAACCCGGCAGCAAACGGGTTAGCAGAGGCATTCAACAAAACAATCATCAAACTCCTCAAGAAATTTGTCTCCTCCAACAAACGCGACTGGAACGAGAAGCTCGGCGAGTGCTTATGGGCTTATCGCACCACGGTTCGAACAGCCACCGGGAATACACCATTCTCTCTGGTGTACGGGAGTGAGGCAGTTCTCCCATTAGAGACTCAGATTCCCTCACTCCGAGTCGCCCTCACTTATCAATTGACAACGGATGATAACTACCGACGTCGACTACAAGAGTTAGAGGCCTTAGATGAAAAACGCCTCCTAGCCCAGCAAAGGATCGAATTATACCAAGCACGCATCTCAGGAGCCTTCAACAAAAAGGTCAAAGTCAGAACATTCCAAGTGGGCGATCTTGTTTTGGCAGTCAGGAGGCCAATGGTCATGACTCACAAGACCACCGGCAAGTTCCAGCCAAAATGGGAAGGCCCATTTATCATCGAGGCCGTGTTCTCCAATGGTGCTTACCGCCTCGCCAAGCAGAATGGAGACTTGCTCATGTTGCCCGTCAATGGCAAGTTCCTGAAGAAATACTATGTTTAAACAACATTTTCCAGAGTTTCAAGTTATGTGCCCGCTGGTACCTCTGAACTCAACCCCCTAATTTTCCAACTTATCGAGTCACGTACCCTCTTGTACCGCTGAACTCATACCCCAAATTCCCAAGTCATGTACCTGCTAGTACCTCTGAACTTACACTTTGATTCTAACATTCACAGATTTTCGAGTCACGTACCCGCGTGTACCGCTGAACTCATGCCCTTCTTCCATAAAGATATCCCAAATTTCCAAGTCATGTACCTGCTGGTACCTCTGAACTTACACTTTGATTCCAACATTCATGGATTGTCGAGTCATGTACCCGCTAGTACCAATGAACTCACCCCATAATTTTCCAGATCTTCGAGTCATGTACCCGCTGGTACCGCTGAACTCACACTCACCATTCTCCAGATTCTCGAGTCATGTACCCGATGGTGCCTCTGAACTCACATCCTGGTCACTCTTTCAGGTAGAAAGTTATGTATGATCATACCGCTGAACTTTCTTCCTACAAGAGATCCTCCCTCATGATCTAATACCTGCACTCCCAGTACACAACAAAGGTAATAGATCCACAAATTTCCAAGACGACCATGTCCTCATCACCTCTGAGTCGTCCCATTTCCGCCAAAAACAAATCACCCTACATAGAATTTTCATGTCCTCATTACCTCTGAGTTATTCTACGTACCCCCCTTCATTGAGCCCACTCCTGTCATGTCCTCATTACCTCTGAATGGAAAGGCTCCGTCGAAGAAACCTTCATACTTGCCATGTCTTCATTACCTCTGAGTAAGTATGATGATCCCCTTTCGACCTATTATCTGTACCCACAATCGGAGTACGCCAAGGGTAATGGGTCCACAAATGTCCTCTGTTGACCACAAATGTCCACTGTTGACGACAAATGTCCTCTGTTGACCACAAATGTCCTCTGTTGACCACCAATACCCTCCGTCGAGTTCGCTCCTGCCATGTACTCATTACCTCTGAACAGGAAGACTCTACGTTCGAAAAACTTTCCTACTTGCCATGTCCTCGTTACCTCTGAGCAAGTATGCGAGTTCCCCTTCATCCTATTATCCGTATCCTAAACCAGGGTATGCCAAGGGTAATAGGCCCACAAATATCCTCAGCTAAATTTCTTAACACAAACCTATCACCTCATCATGCCCCAGGAGCCCAGCTGCTCTACGGCAATTCTTTTCTCAATACCAAGAGCACCCATGACCACTTTGCCATGGCTGCTTCAGGCATCCTGACCGAAACTTGTTATCTCTACCTAAAACCAAGGTACGCCATGGGTAACAGGTCCACAAATATATCCCCTATGCGGGGGAGAACATCACCACAATATCATAGGCACGACGACGGGCGGGGCAGCAACCGTACCCAAGGTGGAAATGGAGGCCGCCTTCTTGTCCTTCACTGCCACGATCTTCTTGGGAGCCATCAATTATCGAAGAAAAGAAAGGCAAGCGAGATAAGAGAATAAAGAAAATAAAAAAGTCTTCTCTCTCTTCAAACCCCTCCTATTTATAGGAGGAGGGGAGAAGGCGGACACGTGGGCCAATGACCGACTCTTGAAGAGCAAAACCGACTCCTTGGGTTTCATCTCCAAGATTCACCCAAGGCGCCAAATCCAAAAAGATTTAATGAACTGACCCTTGAGATTCCTCCTACAAAGACGGCGCTGAAGCAACTTGGAGATAAATAAAGACCCGCACACGTGGACTGGACCATCTATGCGGCTAACACACCCCCTGCGGCTGAAATAGTCATGCGAATAACACATCCAAGCAGCCAGGACATCTATGCGGTCGGGATTGCATATGTGGCTAATACGACCATGCTTCTTGTTCAAAGTATTTCAATTTTACAAATTGAAAACTTTGAAGGGGGTCCTGTAGAAGCATGGAAAATACTAAAGAAATTGACTCATGCGGCCAAGAAAGACCCATGCGGCTCAGAAAACGCATGCGGCTCAGGGAGTCATGCGGCATAAGGAGCTATGCGGCCGGAGGTATTCCATGCGGTTCAAAAGACATGTGGCGTGACAGTGCTCCCCTCTGATCCATGCTGCATTAATTGCTTTGACGGCTGACCCCTCTGAAAAGTTGACAGACCTGACACCAAAGCAGGTAATTATGACTCTGTCATGATGATGAATCTCTAGGGAAGAGAAAGAAATCTCTGACACGATCCCCCGAGAGCAACAAAATGCCACGTGGCCCTGCCACGTGGGTGTGCTTATGCGGCTCGAAGTGAAGACTTCCCATGCGGTTCAGAGTGAAGCTGTCCCATGCGGCTCGAGTGGAATCATCCCTATGCGGCTCAAGAAGATTATGCCCATGCGGCTCAAGCAGACACACCATTATGCGGTTCATGCGGCTCATCATATAGTTCAGAAGTCTGAAGGAGGGGGCCACTGCCCAGACAGCCCTGACACGTGTTCCAAGTCTTATACGGCCAAAAATTCATGCGGCCCAAATCTCATGCGGCCCAATCTGCATGCGCAATCAGTGACTGTTGGCTCTCAGGACACGTATCCTCAGCCGATCAATCTCCCAGATTTATGGCAATCCAAGATCGGGTCGAATCCCAGTGATTTGGGGCACGTGACAGGAGAATAAATTTGATTTATTCGCAGATATGAGAGAATCATTATAAGGAAGATTTATGCCAATCAGCATTGATTGCTAATGGGGATTTGGTGTAATCTACCCTTAATGGTTCTGATTCGTCACAACCAGAAACGAACGGCCTGGATTGATCAATCCCCAGGCTGCCGCCATCTCCAAGAGCTAATTATTGGCAACCCTAGTGATCACATCCCACTATTATAAATAGCAAGGTGCCATTCCCTTGTAATATATATAGAGAGATATACAAAAAGAAACCAGAGAAGAATACGTATACACAGAGAGACTTCCCCCATAGTCAGAGAGAGAATATACACAGAGAGAGAGAAGCCAGGAGTACAATCAGAGAGAGAGCAAGAAGGCATTTCTTCGTCAACGACCAAGCAGATCTTTCCTGAGTCAAGGCTGCGTATCGATCGTCCAAGGAGTAAGGTAGAGTGGCCGTCGCTTTTCCGAGCCTCTATCGTCACCCCCCAGAATCTAAAATAAACAATCGTACTTAGACTGCTGTACCTAGGTTTTCGTCCCTAGGCTTTCTTTGTACGAGCGAGTTTGTATTGTGAGTCTAAGTTCAGTCCTCCGATAATTGTTCTGTACTTTTACAATCAATGGAAAACAAGTCATCCGTACTAGTGGAGTGCAGTATCTGATTTGTGACTGTCGAGCCAGCTCTTCCTATAGGAGAGCTGGAACCGTTACTGCTTATTCTAGCGCGGTGGCCTTTCGAGGGACCGGTGCATTTCGTGCTTGCTTGTATATAATGGTTTGGCTAGCCCTGCTGGAATGCGATACGATCTGAGGATTCCTATATATATATACATATATTGCATTACTGGAATAATCCAGACAAATCATAGAAAGCCGTAGGATTGATTGGCCGATTGTAAGCTGACTTGTTTGTGATATATTTTCTTCTGTTAGCTACCGAGGAACATGGACTATCGTGGTGCGTGGTCCAACCCATGTCCTTGTTTGGTTGTTGGGTTGGGCTATTGTGCTGCGATAGGCTATGGACCGAAGTCGCGATCAGAAGCCCTTTTACCTGCCCATGGTTATAGGATATATCTTATCTCGGTACGATATTGGCACCGTTTGTCCTTGTTTGGTTGTAAGGGTGTCGTATTGTCTCGATGATATGGTATAAGCCTATAACTCATGAATCAGGTCTTATTTAACTCATTGGACTTATCTCACTCTTTTGTGCTCCCTTGTGGTACTTGCTATTCGGGGCCTGACCCCGCTGGTTTTGTTTGGCCAGATCTCGTAGCAGCTCCAGAGGATCCAGCCTTCCACCCGAACAATGGTGCACACCAGGAGTATGGGTGCCAGGGACCATGAGTGGGTTTATTCTTCACCGCTCTGATATCTTCTATTTTATACTTGGCGTTTAGCCACCGGCACTTGTTTAGCCGGCAGTTCTGGACATTAGTTTCCTTTTACATAATTGTAATTAAATCAGACTGCAGCTGACTATAGTTATGTACTATTGACTCTCGGAACTAGCTCATCATTTTGTATAGCTAGACTCATGAATCATTCTGATGAAGCGTCGGGGACGCCTTACTGCTTTGTCTTATATGATCATTATTTACTGCTTTTTGTTTTGATTGATTGAGACATAGATGCTCTGTGGGACCATAGGAGACCTGATTGTAGCATGTACCCCCTAGTCTCTCGACAGTCACGATCGCCGTATGACGTTTATATACCTCATACGGTGTAGCTGGCCTAGTCCGTCTCAGTATTCCGGTACTGGGGCGTGACAATAATTAACTAAATAATTATTTATAAAATTCTAAAAATCTCCATTTAAATAAATAAAAATAAAAATATTTCAAAATTTTCGGGAAGGGGAGCTACAAAGTCTATGTAGTAGCCGTTCCCTGAGTTTAAAGAATGTTAAGTCTAAGCGATGGTTAGTCGCCGAGAGGAAAAATGTCGGGACTGTAGGTCAGTCGTCGAGGCAACCCTTGTCACGACCCGCACCCTAGAGTAAGGGCACGCGATGTGGGTACGTCCAGCCTACGCCGCAGTGTCGACGGTAGAATGCTGCCCTAGGTCACATACATCTAACAGTTATACGGTACCTGTACAGTTTATACACTCCGAATGGAGGTGACATAAATAAGTACAACTCAATCACAACTAAGGAAGAAAGTACGATATGGTAGAATAGATGAAACACAGAATCCACAGATGATAATTACAGATAGAGAGATAGCTGAAGGTCTAAAATAAATATCTCCACAAATCCAGAATACAATCTCCAAATAAATACAAGTATATCTGACAAGACATGAAGATAAATAGAACTAGCCTAGCTAACTAGTCTAGTCTACAGAGGTAATATCATCAGCAAGTACTAGGTCCTCCTGGGAGTCCAGCTCACATGTGTCGTCTATACCTGCTCTATAATAAGTGGGATAGAACTCCTCAGTATCGTCTGTAAAATTTCAACAGGTCCAGTCAGGACTGGAGCGAGCACAGTATATCTTACACAGTTCATAATGTGACAGGATATATAAATATGCAATAGAGTAAGATACATGAAACGCTACAGAATATACATGAAGTAAAATAGAGAGCCGTAATGTAAATAGATACTATAAATAGAGAACTACAGTGAACTAATGATTTAGAGTACAAGATGAACATGTGAACGGCTTGAATTTGTACATAAGTAATCTAAGAGTTTGCGCATGAGTATACTACTTTGGAATTATTCACATGACCATTTATACTCCCCCGTACCCCAATCAATACACAAGGATCCAGACAGGTTATGTTATTGTACATGATATCACATGAAGGTCCATAATAGGGTGCACATGATTGTATACATGAGGGCTCCGTGAATATGAGAGTACATGAATCACGAGAGTGCACATGAATGGTGAAAGCACCGGAGTACATGATGAAAGTGAAACACACATGACATACTGTAACCCGATGCTCCCGAGGGGGATAACATCTCATGAAGGGATCCATATAGTACCAATCCGTGTTAAACATCGTGACAGCATCAAGTAAAGTAATCTAGAGCGTAAATGTAAATCCTATCAAGTATGAAACAGTTAGAGAATGTACTCGCCTGATATCCTGAACGTCTAAAGGAAATACTGCCTGAGGAGTGGTGTCTGGCTCCTAATCAAAACAATACAAGTCACAACATATCCCACTAATAAAGTAAGCTACTATGATGCATTCTATTACATGTCTAAAAGAGGAGCTGTACAAAGAAGAATTTCTACAAAGAAAAGATCCTAAGTCTACAGCTAGGCACAGCAACCACCATGCGCTCTCAAATAGGCGCATCTCGCCATGCGCTCTCAGCCAGGCGCATCCCTTCATCGGCTCAGTTATGTAACACCCAGTTTTCTAGATGAGGGTAATTTTGAAATTTTGTAATTATAATTATTATTTATTGATATTTATTTCATATTATGATTTTTGGTGATTTTTAATCATTTTTAAACTATTTAAAATCATGACTTGTGATTTGGTGTCTTGCTAGTGTAACTCTAGAGACAGCTTGACCTAGAGCCTAGCCATGTGATTAGGGTGTTTCATATATCATTTTTAGCCTAAGGGTATTTTGGTCAATTTGAATTTATTTGAATTTAATAGAATTTATTAGAATTTATTGGGATGCATGTGAATTTATTATTAATTAAATATTGCTATGTGTTATGGTAGTCCTTAACCTAGAAGTTTAGCCCTAAACCAGATTAGACATGGCCTAGATTAGGGTTAGTTAGCTTGGATTAGTCATGACTAGTCATTGCTTAGAATGATCAAGTTAGACTAGCTAGTTATAGTTAGTTGAGACTAGCATTGAACCCTAGGTTCCATCCTAGCCATCGATTTGACATGATGTGATGTTGACCATTAGATGGGATCCCAAAACCCTAGAAGTGGCCAGCCCAAAACCCTAGTTGAGCCTATTTAATCCCTCCCAAATCATTGCCTCTTGTTTATTCTCTTTTTTTTTCAAGAACAATGTAAGCTCAACTTCATTTCTCAATAACTTCTCCATTCCTCATCCTTTTTCAACCAAACTTCTTGCATTGTGACCTAACCATCACCCTCTTGCTGTCCATGGAGGTAGAACACTGATTTGGGGAATCCATAGTGCTCGGGCTACAGTAAAAGGGACTGCACTTTGACAGTTTTTAAGCTCGAGACACCCATTGGTAAATCCCTCATTCTCCAATTAAACTTGGTTTATCATCATGGATGCATAGCCCTAGGTCCCCTCTAGCTTCGGGTAGGATTTGAACCCAACCTGTGTCGGATACGTGTCCATATCGGACACGTATCAATAGGCTATTTAGGTGTTCGACCTATGTCTCAATGGATTAATTTTTGCTATTTTCAAAATATTTTTGAATAGAAAATTTGTTCTTCATGTTGCTTGTGTGATTTTACACGAATGGGGTGACTTCGAGCCGTGTCCGAGTCGTACTGGACTCGTGGATACAGCCCTGTACGCGGCCAGGGTTTTCCCTGTTACTCGGGGCCTCGTGCTCAGTGCACAGGCCACGTGGCGGGCCGTACTTGGACTGAGAGTGTCACGTCCCGATCCCGCTAGGGTCGTCCGTCTTGCTTGGATCCCTGCGGGATCGATCGTCCTCGCTAAGGTGTGATGCCGTGCAAGCCTAAGTTGCGCTTGCACAAGGCCATGTACCTGCACAAAAACAACTAGTCAAGCAAAAACACACGTACACACCCATCAGTTAAGCAAAACACACACACCCATTCATTGCAGAAAACCAAATGTTGGACATAGAGATTTAAAATAAAAATACTCATTTTATTGATAACTTGATAGGAATACGAGTACAAAGCCTTGCGAACTCAGATTTGCCTTATAATTTGGCTACATGATTTTCTTTGAAACACTCTTTTGAAATTAGCCACAATGTCCATACATCATATCCTTTATTACAAGCTGGAATTGAAAGACACCTTCAAAGGAAATAAAAACTTGAAACTGGACTGGAATGAAAAGTAAACTTCGAGGCGATCCACGAGCTCTACTGGGCTAGACGAGCTTCGGTGTCTCACTTGATATCCCCCTGTCTCCTTTTGCTTTTTGAAAAGGATGCCCACAACGTGGGTCAGCACACATCATGTACTGGCGAGCGACTTTTGGCCGAACTCGCAAATCTCTGCACTAAATCAACATGTTGAGCTAACATTTACTAGTGATCTTTCTACTTGTCTAGGTTCTTTTTAACAATTCATAAGAACATGACAGTAGAATATATCATAAGCAACTTACCATCGCCGGCAGTCATCCCTGCACAAAACTACGTTAGCACAATTTGCATAATGAGTAATTCATGATTCATTCTTGCAGATATTGAAGTTGTCATTCGGGTCATACAGGTGGACTATTCTACATGTTGGTCCATGGGTTATTCTCATGATTAGCCGCTGTGACTCTTTGGTTCAGCTCGTCGCTAAGGACTCAGATCGACTCCCATTTTCACATGGAGGCCCTAATCTCTCCTAGGTCGAGCGGCTCCAGGTGCCCCCAGATACCACCCGAGAGACAAATGTTTCCTTGTATACAAGTTGTCCGAGACCAAATGCATGCTCTAGCCGTTCTATCAGATGAGACACACTTGGACTTATGCACAGATATACGACACGTTTGATTCGTGCCTTCAGGTTCCTCTCAACACGTACAAGTTCGTCTGTACATGTCTACATTTTCAAGCATACTAGTGACAAGCAGATGATCATTCTTATTGAGCAGATCGAGTAGCAATACATATTCTTGCATTTGATTCAATTCAATTATCTTCTCTTATCTTTTGTGGATGTGGTATCGTTGATCATTGGGACAAGGCAATAGAGTGGACTAGAGATTATTTTTCTTAGGCGTACAGATCAATGTTTGTTCGGTTGAAGCAACTCACCGAGATGAATCTTAGTTGAGAGAAGGAGGGACTTCACGCGCCATTCACGAACAATTCATGCGACCTACATTGGCACCAACAGTTGATTAGCATACTTCGTCTCTTTCTCTCAAGATTCAGAATGAATACGAAATACGATAAAAGCGAACAATGAAAACCAATCATCGAAAACCAACACAAAAATGCATTCAACAAAACCAAGCAGCGAGAGAAAACATTCAGCAAAACTCTTGGATTTATTTCAATAGAAGCCAGTCCATCAATTGAAAAGGTTCATTACATTTCATCCGTGATCAATCGATACCGGCAAAGGTTTCACCAAATACTCAGTTCATGACTGAGTCAACAAGCCGTAGGTATTACATAGTGGACCACGAGAAGCGGGACACTACATAATAACCCACTGAGAAAAAGTTTTGTTCTCAAAACTTAAGAACAAACTCACCTCCACTATTGTTGCATTCTGGATCAAGCAACGTGGAGAGATTGAAGACGCGCGCTGTCGCCGTATTGGCATTCCGCAACTGCTGATTGTGCGGATTATCTCGGAGCGGCGGTGGGCCAGGCAGCTGCCCACGCTCTTTATTATCATCTTTATTCTGATCCGTTCTATTCTTTTTCGGACAATACTTGACTGAGTGGCCCTGTTGGCCATAACGAAAACAAGCGTGATTAGCGACACGGCAGTCCTCCTTGATGTGCCCACTCTTGCCACAGTAACTACAACTCTGGCTATTCACATAGTGGCAGTCCTCTTTAACATGCCCTCGTCGACCGCAGAAGCCGCATACAGGCTTGTTGTTCTGTTCCCCGTTAGTCTTTTTCTCTCCGTCATGATATCTCTTGGCGGGCTGATTCTGACTGTACTGCCCTTTATTGGACGCCTTCTTCAGCTGGAACTGCTCCACCTGTAGCGCCGCCTCAAATACTTGAGAATAGGACTCACATTCTCGATTCAGCACACTTAACTGGATGTCGTCATTCAGACCTCCAACGATTTGATTTATGCGAGTCTGCTCTATGGAAAGTATAACAGCGGCAAAATTTGGCAGCTTAGCAAACTCAGACTCATAGTCCTCCACGGACATATCTCCCTGTTTCAGTGTGATGAAGTCATCCTCCATCTTCTGGCTCATGGCTGGAGGCAGATATTGATCCAGAAATACCTTTTTGAACAAGGCCCATGAAATCTTTCCATTCCTAGCCGTTGCGAGAAGCGCCGGCTTCTTCGTCTTCCACCAATCCTTCGCCCGCAGCCGTAGGAGCATAACGGCACAAACTACCTTTTTGCTACTCGGAACTCCTATGAACACGAACAGACTCTCTATTTTATCAATCCAGTCCATCACCTTGTCGGGTGATGTCTTGTCTTCAAATTCCGGAGGTTTCGTGTCTAAGAAGTCCTTTGGCGAAAGGAAGTGTGCCTTGGCGCTGGCTGGGGCTCTTCACCCTCTACGGGCTCAATCTCGGGCGTTCCCGTTGGTTTAGTCGCTACGGTGGTACCTCGATTTGCCGCAAGCGCCATGACAATTTGAGTCAATGACTCCAACTATTTCTTCTGGGCCTCTATTTGGACCTGTTGTATTTGGTTGTTTTCCTCACTGTCCTGTCTCTACAGTTCCAACATTCTCATGATCTGTTCTATCGGATCGGTCGAGGCAACGGGTCGAGTAGGGGCCATTTCTCTACAAAAGAGTATAACTTCTGTCAGTCTCATAAAATAATATGGACTTATTGTATGTGGCATTGGTTTTCATAACTCAAAATCGGGACACTTTTGAAAGCCGTCAAAGTACTTTATATACTTTTTCAAAATCGATATTTACAAGAGGCCAAGGACGTAAAACTGTGCTCTGATACCACTTTGTCACGCCCCGATCCCGCTAGGGTCGTCCGTCTTGCTTGGATCCCTGCGGGATCGATCGTCCTCGCTAAGGCGTGATGCCGTGCAAGCCTAAGTTGCGCTTGCACAAGGCCATGTACCTGCACAAGAACAACTAGTCAAGCAAAAACACACACACGCACCCATCAGTTAAGCAAAACACACGCACGCACCCATTCATTGCAGAAAACCAAATGTTGGACACAGAGATTTGAAATGGAAATACTCATTTTATTGATAACTTGATAGGAATATGAGTACAAAGCCTTGCGAACTCAGATTTGCCTTATAATTTGGCTACATGATTTTCTTTGAAATACTCTTTTGAAATTAGCCACAATGCCCATACACATATCCTTTATTACAAGCTGGAATTGAAAGACACCTTCAAAGGAAATGAAAACTTGAAGCTGGACTGGAATGAAAAGTAAACTTCGAGGTGATCCACGAGCTCTGCTAGGCTAGACGAGCTTCGGTGCCTCACTTGATATCCCCCTGTCTCCTTTTGCTTTCTGAAAAGGATGCCCACAACGTGGGTCAGCACACATCATGTACTGGCGAGCGACTTTTGGCCGAACTCGCAAATCTCTGCACTAAATCAACATGTTGAGCTAACATTTACTAGTGATCTTTCTACTTGTCTAGGTTCTTTTTAACAATTCATAAGAACATGACAGTAGAATATATCATAAGCAACTTACCATCGCCGGCAGTCATCCCTGCACAAAACCACGTTAGCACAATTTGCATAATGAGTAATTCATGATTCATTCTTGCAGATATTGAAGTTGTCATTCGGGTCATACAGGTGGACTATTCTACATGTTGGTCCATGGGTTATCTCCATGATTAGCCGCTGTGACTCTTTGGTTCAGCTCGTCGCTAAGGACTCAGATCGACTCCTATTTTTACATGGAGGCCCTAATCTCTCCTAGGCCGAGCGGCTCCAGGTGCCCCCAGATACCACCCGAAAGACAAATGTTTCCTTGTATACAAGTTGTCCGAGACCAAATGCATGCTCTAGCCATTCTATCAGATGAGACACACTTGGACTTATGCACAGATATACGACACGTTTGATTCGTGCCTTCAGGTTCCTCTCAACACGTACAAGTTCGTCTGTATATGTCTACATTTTCAAGCATACTAGTGACAAGCAGATGATCATTCTTATTGAGCAGATAGAGTAGCAATACATATTCTTGCATTTTATTCAATTCAATTATCTTCTCTTATCTTTTGTGGATGTGGTATCGTTGATCATTGGGACAAGGCAACATAGTGGACTAGAGATCATTTTTCTTAGGCGTACAGATCAATGTTTGTTCGGTTGAAGCAACTCACCGAGATGAATCTTAGTTGAGAGAAGGAGGGACTTCACGCGCCATTCACGAACAATTCACGCGACCTACATTGGCACCAACAGTTGATTAGCATACTTCGTCTCTTTCTCTCAAGATTCGAAATGAATACGAAATACGATGAAAGCGAACAATGAAAATCAATCATCGAAAACCAAGACGAAAACGCATTTAACAAAACCAAGTAGCGAGAGAAAACATTCAGCAAAACTCTTGGATTTATTTCAATAGAAGCCAGTCCATCAATTGGAAAGGTTCATTGCATTTCATCCGTGATCAATCGATACCGGCAAAGGTTTCACCAAATACTCAGTTCATGACTGAGTCAACAAGCCGTAGGTATTACATAGTGGACCACGAGAAGCGGGATACTACAGAGAGGAGGGGCAGTGTCTGCGAACCTGTCCCCCAAGCCTCGTGTCCAACGGGGTCGTGTCGGACACGCGAAGTCACGCGCACGGGTCACACACGCGCCCGTTCAGTCAGAATCGCGTACTGATACGTGAGTCGTGTCCACTCTGGACACGACGTGGTCGTGTCGTGTTGGGTTGTCACTCTCCGATCCCGATATACGTATTCTTTCATGAATTCTGTACATGGTATCCCATATTTAGCATGTGCATAATTCTATTTATTATTATTTAATGGTTGCGTGTAATTTTTAAGCATGTCATTAGTGGAATGGTTAGAGCATGTTTAGAGATTAGGGTTTTCTTAAGCCAACCCAACCCCTATTTATATTCTCTTCCTCACTCTCTCTCCTCATTCACTCCTCCATTTATTTCCCTCAACCACCATCCTTAGGCAAGTACAACTTGCTCAAAAGTGGAGATTTATGCATTTTTCATTCTAGATTTTTTTCTTTGATATTATTTGTCTATATTGTTCTTCTCTTCATTCTCTACAAGTTTAGTTCTTGGAGTTTTTGATTTTAATGGCTAGTTTTATGTAGATCTAAGTTTCTAAAACTAAGGTTTTATGTATTTACATGGTTTTGATCTATCAAACTTGGTTATTTTCGAAAACTAATGGTCCTAGGTTGTAGAAAATTTGATTCTACACAATTTTGACCTTTGAAAAGTTAGATTTCGACTTGTTTTGAGGAAGTTATGGCCAAAACAATATTTGGATATTTTCTATGTCATCTGCCCTGATTTTGGCAGGGACGATGAATAGTGCTGCATGAATAGTGCCGCAGCCGCAGGAATGAATAGTGCTGCAGCCGCATGGATGAATAGTACCGCAGCCGCAGGAATGAATAGTACCGCAGCCGCATGGATGAATAGTGCCGCAGCCGCAGGAATGAATAGTGCCGCAGCCGCATGGAATGAATAGTACCACAGCCGCATGGATGAATAGTGCCATATGAATAGTACCACAGCCGTAGGAATGAATAGTGCCGCAGCCGCATAGAATAAATAGTGCCGCAGTCGCATGGATGAATAGTGCCGCATGAATAGTGCCGCAGTAACATGGAATAAATAGTTGTAACGCTCCAGTCCCAAAATATGTAGGACTAGGAACGTAGACATGCCAGCCGTATAATAAATATACGTAAGCTGTAAAATGCAGTAGAACCATAACTAATCTCATCCACGCAAAATAAATGAATAATATACCTCATATAAAGATAATGAATTGTCTTGATACAATATGTTGGGCGGAGACAAATCCACTACCAACAAGTAAAGAAAAAAATACATAAAAAAATATATGAATTTGGCGAGCGAAGCGAAGACGATCCAAGTGCAATCATCCTCGAGAAATAGCAATGAACACGGCTAGAGCTAAAGCACCTGCGAAAGACAATAGCACACACCTGGGGAGATAACCAGGTCCTCAGAGGGACGTAACAAGACACATAATATCATGCCATATAAACTGAATAAATATTGCTCAAATAAATAAGTAAATCGAATTATAACATGGTCCAATACGCACCTACTGAACGAGCGTACCATCCCCCCAACCAAACAAGGACATGAGATGGTAAACTAATTCACGGTGACGTATCTTTCCATGCTATGAATCCAATATGGTATCCGGACCCCAACAAGGTTCAATACCTTCTCATCGAAGTAGTAAGTCACACCTACAACCAAACAAGGACAAGATGTGACGAACTAATCCGCGATAAGTTATTGTTCCAAGCCACGGTCAGATACAAGTACCCAAACCAAAAGTACTCGTACCTAACGGATAAAGGTAGCCTACCGTTCTAAGTGATTATGTAGTTAAGAACAACCCTTCCTACGCATGGGCCCTGGCTGAATAGGATCGGCGTAGTCCCCCTTTGGGCACCAGAGGCCCCATCAGTAAGAGCATGACGTTCCGCAGAATCGTCAGTGGCCGTCAGTAATCATGGGTCATCAATCCCATATCTCCAACGGAGAGTCCGGGTCACAAGGGAAGTGCATCGAAGCCCATACGCTAAGGAATTATCCTCCCCGCCTAATGCCTACTATGTTGTATCCACAACATAAAACCACTATAACCGCTAAGTCAAACTAAGCATGCAACCTCTATTAGCGGTTATTCCTATCGTACGGCTTGTACGTACTGGTGGCCAGCCAATCATGTACTTCCGTGTTCTACATGCGACACACAACTTCGTGGTACAACGTGTCAAGGCCATGAATGCAACACACAAAGGTGGTCCCTTAAATCTAGGTTTAATGTGTAAGAAAAATAATACATAGCTGGAAAAATGAACAGTAAGTTCTAACAGGTTAAGCCATGTATCACAGTTTATTTTGCATAATGAAAATAATGAACAATGCATGAAATATGAGCTAAAATAAATAAACAGCAAATGGCAAGGTGTCTTGCCTGGTAGGACGCCTGGTGTGCTGCGGTGATCAAGGTGGCACGAACTGCGCCTTCGGTGCAATAACTATGCAAGGTGACCGCTGATGGTGACACGGACAGTTCCATTGGGTCCAGAAGGGTCAAATTGGTTAGGATGGACATAAGGTAGTACGGATTTGGTGACAGGACATGAATAAGAGGATTTAGTCATGGACAGGAGGGAATCGAAGTAAATAATATATATACAATTTTAGAAAACTATTTATAATAATCGAAAACTAGTTTGAGTCTAAATAATTATTGAAAAATACTTAAAGTCAAGAAAAATCATTTGTGGCTAAAAACTGTAAGTTTTGACAAAATAATTATTTCTAAGTATAAAAACTATATTTTATATATGAAAATATTTAGGTACTTTTTCGAAAATAATAAGGTGTAATTTAGGCCAAAACTATAACTCATCAAATATATTTATTTACCTCTAATTCGAAAAAATATTTTAGAGATAACTTGTCAAATATATTTACGTACATATAACTCGAGAAAATATTTTAGAGTTAAAGCTTACTTTGAAATTCGCTAGAAAATATTTGTAAAATGTTTCTAAAATGATAATAATAATGCAATTAGTAAATCTATCAGGACAACAAAAATAATAATAATAACAGTAGTAGTAATAATAATAATAATAATAATAATAATAATAATAATAATAATAATAATAATATGTAACAATACTAATACCATACTGTTAAGTAAAATTCGAAAGTAAAGTAAAATAAAATAACAATACTAATACTTTTACTAGTAAGATGTCCCTTATTAATGACTTAGCATTTTTAATGTTACAGAGGAAAGAGAGAAGAGTTAACTTCTCAACCATTTGCAGCATCCCACAAGCTGCTTCCTCTTTTCGAAGAAAAAAAGAATAGAAAAGGGAGAGAGAACGAGAGGGAGGAGTGGCGAACGCAGGCGGCGGATGTGCGCGGAGGTGGCGCACGCGGCGGAGTCTCGAAAGGGAGGAGGCCAGAGAGTGGGGGTTCCCGCAGAGGGCTCGGCGACGTGGCGGCGGTCGCGTCAGCGGGGGGAGGTACGGCCGTGGTGCGACGCGCTGGAGGAGAGCTCGAGAGCGGATGGGGTTCGGTGGAGAGGGAGCGCGGCGGAGGGATGGCTAAGGCGTCAAGGGCGGTGGAACGCGGTGGATCAATGGGTTTCCGGCGAGAGGAGGGTTTCCTGGCGAGAGGAGGGTTTGGGGAGTCGTCGGTCGGGCGGAGCTCCGGTCGAGGAAAAGTGCGAGCTGGGGAAAAGGACGGGGTTCGAGCGGAGGGGATCGGACTCGTGGGTGAGGACGCGGGGTCGGTGGTCGGATGGCTCGGCGCCCTCGAGTCGGAGTGCGGCCAGGCGGCAGAAACTCGGAGCGGCGGAGATGAGCACGGGGAGAGGCTGCGAGGGTTTGCGGCGATCGCGGTGGCGGAGGAGGGCTGTGCCTTGCCGGAGGGGGCGCGCAACCTGCGGAGGCAGGCGGAGGAAGCCGGAGATGAGCCCCGGTGTGCGGGTTCGGCGTCGCCGGCGGCCAGGTGAGCTGGTTTTACGGTTTTGTCTTAATTTTCCCCTTTTTCTCTATTGTGTGGTGTTTGGGCGGCGATGGCCGGAGTGGAGAAGGATTTGGGTAGTGTCGAACTGGTGGTGGTGGTCTGGTTGGTATCAGTGTAGGTGGTGGTGGTAGAGGGAGTCGGGGTCAGGGTTCCGGGGTGTTCGGTTTGTGGGTGCTGGCCATAGAGATGGCAGCAAAGGGAGATTTTGTCTCGGCCAGGGTGTCGGCCGGGACCTGCTGTAGGTGATGGCTGGGTGTGGGGTTGCTCGAGTGGCCACGCTACTGTGGTGGCGTTGGCGGTGGTGTTGTTTTGTGGCGGACAGGGTGGTTGTGGCGGTGTTGGTGACCATGCGGCCGGAGTTGGCCTAGCAAAGGGCGATGTGGTGGTCTGGTTGATGGGGGCCGGTAGGGCAAGACGGCGGTGGCTGGTGTTGGATATGGCGAGGGGGATGGCAGCGGACAAGGCGGGATTAGGGTTAGGATTGGAATTGTGTCGGGGGTGTCCGATACGGAAGAAAATAATATATGTGTAAATTATGGAGTAAGAATTTGGATGGACACAGACACGATGCACGGCACTTTGTGGTAGAAATATTTGTAGAAAAATTTTGGCTTGGGAAGAAATAATGGAGGAGTACCTGCCTATTTATAGGATGTGGGAATTCCCATTTGGATAGGATTGGGATTTATTTAAAACCCAAAGTAGATAATTCATGTATTAATTTAAAATCAATCAAATCCAATCCAAATCCAAATCCAATTAAATCTAATTAAATTCTCTTAGTTTAAAATCAAATCAATAAATCAAATTTCAATTATTTAACTATTTAAATAAATACATAAATTCAAATCAAGATTTAAATGGTCACAATAACTTCCAAATATATTTTTCAAAATACCAATAATAATAATTTCAAAAATAATAAATATTTTTAAATATCTTTTTGAACAATAAAATATTAATATTAATAAATCTCGAAAATTATACTTTTATTTAAAATAGACCAATAAATAATTACGAAATATATGTATGCAAAAATATTCTTTACATAATTAGGCTTTTCTAGTATACAAAAATATTATTTATTATTAATAACTTTTAGAAACAAAAGGCTTTTTATAGCAAGAATATTTATATAATATTTTGAAAGTATATAATAAAATAGAGAAAAATATTTTTCTAAAATATGTACGCTCGCACATATTTGCACTCGACGAGCAACTACGAAAAATAAAATTTCGTGCGCGACGTACAATACGACTATGCGACGTACAATTCAAAATTTTAAATCGGTACTAAATTTAATAAAAAAAAATATAGTAGAAATTTAGGGGGTTTTACAATAGTAGCGTAGCCGCAGGAATGAATAGTGCCGCATGAATAGTACCGCAGAAGGCCGCATAGTGCCGCAGAAGGCTGCATAGTACCGCAGAAGGCCGCATAGTGTCGTAGAAGGATGAATAGTGCTGCAGAATGTCGCATAGAGCCTATTTTGGCTGTTTTATGCCCTATTTGGCTGAATCGTGGCCAGAATTTCCCCCAACTCCCAACATAAAAGTTGTAGATCTTTGTCTTGGCTCCAAGAATCTTCATAACTTGTGAGCACTTCATACCCTAAGTGTATAGTACCTTCTTGTTCTATTTCCTCTTGTGTCTTGGTCCTCATTCCTGATCTGACTCCTATGCGTATGCTTGATAACCCTATGTGTGTACTAAGGTACAATCTATGTGAGCATCGATGTACTATCCTATGTGCTAAGTGTTCCTAAGTGATACCTATCAGTACCTCCAAGAGTCCAGCATTTACATAGCGATTGGTCAGTAGCAATGACGTGGTATGTGTTGTGTGTCGCATTACACCAAGAAGGGGGTACATACGTATGACTCTATGAGCCAGTACGGATCACTTCTTGGGGTACTCGTACAATGTACGACATCTAGGGAAGTGAGCATGTGACCACGACATGTGAACTCCGAGGATAAGAATCCCGAGATCGTGCCATACTAGCCACCCCAGGCCCAGTTCTGACGTGTCGGGTTGGCCGCCACGGATATGGTTTCACTCGCCTATAGCGGATGGCTATATCCGACTCCTACGAGCTATGTGTTATATTTTTTAGCGCGGTAGTCCTCCGGGGGACCGGTGCATAATCAATGTGCTATATGTCTTATAGTTTGGCTAGCCCTGCTGGGTTGACACGATCTGAGGATTCCTTTTAATCAGTATCGCGGGGATAACTCTGCCAAATATAGAAAGCCGCATGAATGAATGGCCGCTTGAAAAATGACTTGACTGTGCCTTGTAACTTTCGTTAGTAGCCGAGGGACATGGACTGTCATGGTGCGTGGTCCAACCCATGTCCTTGTTTGGTTGTTGGGTTGGGCTATCGTGCTAGGACAGGCTGTGGACCGAGGTTATGACCGAAAGCTTTTATTATTACTAGTATTATTATTTTGTGCTTGGGTTTTATCTCTCTTTTGTGCTTTCTTGTGGTACTTGCTATTCGGGACTGACCCCGCTGGTTTTGTTTGGCCAGATCTCGTAGCAGCGCCTGAGGATCCAAACTTCCTTTCCGGCGTCAATGGTGCATACTAGGAGCATGGCTGACGGGGGACTCGAGTGGATTTCTTCTCCACCACTCTAGTATCTTTACTTATGTTCTGGCGTTTAGCCACCGGCACCTGTTAGCCGGCTAATCTGGATATTTTGTCTTGTATAATTTGTAATTAAATCAGAATGCAGCTGAATACAATTATGTACCTATGACTCTCTGGGTTAGCTAACTTATAAAGCTAGATCCCCATGATTATTTTGATGATGCGTCGGGGACGCCTTACTGTTTTATCTTATATGATCATTATTTACTGCTTCTTGTTTGATTGATTGAGACCTAGATGCTCTGTGAGACCATAGGAGACTTGATTGTAGCATGCACTCCCTTGTCTCTTGACAGCCACGATCGCCGTATGACGTTTATATACCTCATATGGAGTAGCTGGCCTAGTCCGTCTCCGTATTTCGATACTGGGGTGTGATAAGGTTTTATTGGTGGCCCATGCAGGTCTGATTTTCAGACTTGTGGGGTATTACTATTATAGGAGTCTCAATCAAAACTTGTTCCCTTTGAATCTTTTGCCTCAATTTTTCTTTTCTCGCCTTGATTGATACCTTGAATTGCATCCTCGAATCTTCTTCGTCCTGTCATTTGATATCATGTATATTTCTCTATAGGGGTGCTTCGTTCTCAGTAGCTGGTGAGGCCAACATGGAGAAACGTTCAGTAGAGCATGGCTCGACGGGGTAGCAGCCGGAAAGAATGCCTTCTCCTGACCAAATTCGAGTGGAAGTTATATCAGAGCCGGTAGAACCGCAGGTTCTAGACACTCCCGCACCCCCAGCGGTACCGGCAGCGACGACAGTACCTGATGCTGCAGCACTTCTGAAGGTCATTCGAGGATTCCTGGCCACTCAGCAGCGTCAGGTGGCAGCCCATCAGCAACAGCAGACCCAGCAGCAGGAACAGAATATGCTACTGAATCAGGGGTTACAATTAGCCCTTGAAAGAAGTGTCAGAAATGATTCGGTAGTGTCGGGAAGGTTTTGTCGACTTAATCCGAGATATTTTGACGGCACGGAGGACGCCATCACGGCGGATGCATGGCTTCAGGATACTGAGGCCATATTGACTGCAGCTAAGGTTCCCGCAGAAGAGAAGGTTGACCAGGTCAGACTGTTACTTCAGGATCTCGCCCGCGACTGGTGGGCATCGGAAGAGATTAGAATGAGGCATCCTGTTCCTTGGGATAGCTTCAGTACCAGATTCAAGGCCAAGTACTTTGGCGTGGTAGCGCGGTATGAGCTACAATAGAGGTTTATCAGTCTCAAGCAGGCTGGTAAGACGGTGGATGGATATGCAGCGGAGTTCTGCAGACTGAGTCGGTTTGCACCAACGATGGTGGCTACAGAGCCAGAGAAGGCTATGAGATTCCAGCAGGGACTTCATTTGGAGATTCTACAGCTAGTAGAAGGGCACGACTATCAGACTTTTGACGCCGTTTTAACGGCTGCTCGGAGGCATGAACTCACCCAACAAAGGTTGGTGACAAGACATGGGGGCCAAAAGAGGTCCCATCCCCAGAGTAGGGGTGGAGGAGCAGTACAGCGAACATCGGCGCCAGCACCCGGCATCCTTATTCATGAGTCAGGAGCGCTGCGGAGGACGACGGTATCAGAAATAACAACACCAGCTCGGCATCAGCAGCAAAGGAACCAGCAGCAGCGCCAGGGGGCGCCCATTGCATGTACTTACTACGATAAGGGAGGGTACACTAGGGATATATGTCGTTCAGCTAACGGATTGTGCATGAGGTATGGCAGTCCAGACCACAGGATTGCCAATTATCCTATGATCCAGAGGCCAGGAGGACCAGTTCAGCAGTTTCCAGTATTGCCAGCTCCGGGGGCAGCACCGAACCGAGGACCAGCATTGGCCGTAAGGTCGCTAGCCCAGCGTTTACCGACACAGGCTCAGATGTTTTGCCAGGCGCAGAACCAGGAAGGCCCGCAGAGGCCGCAGCAACAGCATGGTCGAGGATAGCAGCACCAGGGAGCTCAGCAAGGCCAGGCCCAGGCCTTCACCTTATCACTGGAGGATGCACTAGCTTCAGGCGACGTGGTTGCAGGTAATATTTCTGTTACCTCTTTTCTTACAGTAGCATTGTTTGATTCGGGGGCTACCCACTCTTTTATATCTGCACGATTTGCGACACGTATTGGATTAGAGTTCGAGGCATTACCAGCGAGGATGAATATACTCACTGGTAATGGGCTCGTAGGAGTTAGCAGAGTGTGCCTAGCGTGTCCGGTCGTAGTGAGTGGGCGATTATTGCCCGCATCTTTGATTGAGTTCCCTATGGACAACTTTGACGTTATCTTAGGTATAGACTGGTTGAGAGACAGTCATGCGACGATAGATTGTCAGGGAGGTAGGATAGTATTTAAAGTACCTGGCGTTGAGGAGTTCGTCTTTGTTCGATCATTGGAGGATCGACCCAAGGGAATCGTTGCAGAAGCATTGGCAGAGTAGGAGCAGATTCCAAGAGTGGTCAAAGAATTTCTTGATGTATTTCCAGATGAGCTTCCAGGTTTACCACTGGTGAGGGATGTAGAGTTTTGCATTGAGTTGAATCCTGGGACGGAGCCTAAAGTCGGCAGAGTTTACAGGATGTCGCAGTCAGAGTTGGACAAGTTGTACCAGCATGAAGAAGAACTGAAGGCGAAGCAGTTTATCCGAGACAGTGAATCACCCTGGGCAGCACCGGTGATTTTAGTACCCAAGAAGGATGGATCAACGCGAATGTGCATTGATTACCGGCAGTTGAATGCAGTAACAGTGAAGAACAAGTATCCATTATCAAGGATTGATGACTTATTTGATCAATTGAGTAAGGCCTGCATCTTCTCTAAGATTGATCTTCGATCTGGATATTATCAAGTGAGGGTCCGGGAGCAGGACATACCTAAGACATCATTTAGATCGCGGTATGGGCATTATGAGTTTCTGGTGATGCCATTTGGACTGACTAATGCCCCAGCCGTGTTCATGGACTTGATGAACCGCATCTTTCTATCCTATTTGGATAAGTTTGTAGTAGTATTTATAGATGACATCCTCGTTTATTCCAGTAGTGAAGAAGAACATGAGAAACATCTTCGGACAGTTTTACAGACCTTGAGGGAGCATCAACTTTATACGAAGCTTAGTAAATGTGAGTTTTGATTGGATCGTATTTCGTTCCTGGGACATATTATTTCTGGAGCAGGAGTGTCAGTAGATCCGAAGAAGGTTGAGGCAGTAAAGAATTGGCCAGTTCCGAAGACGGTAGCAGAAGTGCGTAGTTTCTTGGGATTGACAGGTTATTACCGGAAGTTCGTGGCAGATTTTGCCAGGATTTTGGCACCCTTGACGCGTTTGACGCATAAGGATGTAGAGTTTGTTTGGTCAGCAGAATGTCAGACATCATTTGAAGAGTTGAAGAAAAGATTAATCTCAGCCCCGATCTTGACACTTCCAGTAGGATCGGGAGGGTTTACAGTGTATTGTGACGCATCCGGGAAGGGACTTGGGTGTGTATTGATGCAGCATGGTAAGGTGATAGCATATGCATCTCGACAGCTTCGGGACTATGAAAAGAACTATCCGACCCACGACCTGGAATTAGCAGCAGTAGTGTTCTTGCTTAAGTTATGGAGGCACTATTTATATAGGGATCGAGTGGAGATTTACACTGATCATAAGAGCTTAAAGTATGTATTTACCCAGAGGGACCTGAACATGAGACAGAGAAGATGGTTGGAGTTACTGAAGGACTTTGATGTAAATCTTCAGTATCATCCAGGCAAGGCGAATGTGGTAGTAGATGCCTTGAGTAGGAGAGGTGGTGCATTCGTTTTAACCTCGCAGAGGCATATTTTGGAAGACCTTCAGGAAATAGAAATTGAAATAATCTTACCACAAGATACATGAGTTATGGCCAGTTTGCAGATTCAGTCTACTTTAGTAGAAAGGATCAGAGCAGCCCAGGCAGAGGATCCGCAGATCCAGAAGCTTCGATCAGAGTGTGAGTCAGGTCTCAGGAAGGAGTTAGTAATCCATGAGGATGGTACACTTAGGTTCAGAACCCGTCTTTGTGTACCAGGTAGAGACCTTCGACAAGAAGTTATGTCAGAGGCTCATAGTTCTCCTTATTCCATTCATCCCGAAGGCACAAAGATGTACCAAGATATAAAGCAACACTTTTGGTGGAATGGTATGAAGAGGGAGATAGCGAGGTTTGTATCCAAATGTTTGGTATATCAGCAAGTGAAGGCAGAGCAGCAGAGACCAGCAGGATTGTTACAGCCGCTTCCTATTCCGGAGTGGAAGTGGGAGCACATCACGATGGACTTTGTGACCGGTTTACCTAGATCTCCGACCGGTCGAAACGTAGTTTGGGTAATCGTGGATCGGCTCACGAAGGTTGCTCATTTTCTTCCTTTCAGAGTAGGACAGTCTACTGAGCAGCTGACAGAAATGTATATGAAGTAGATTGTAAGGCAGCATGGTGTTCCAGTCAGCATAGTATCAGATCGAGACACACGGTTCACCTCTCACTTTTGGCAGAGTTTGCATCAAAGTTTGGGTACTAAGTTGAGGTTCAGTACAGCCTATCATCCGCAGACGGACGGACAATCAGAGAGAACCATTCAGACCTTGGAAGATATGTTTCGGGCTTGTACTTTAGACTTCGGCGGAACTTGGGAAGATCATCTTCATTTAGTAGAGTTCTCTTACAATAATAGTTATCAGGCAAGTATATAGATGGCACCGTTTGAAGCATTATACGGAAAAAAGTGCAGGTCCCCTCTGGCATGGAACGATGTGGGAGAACGAAAATTATTGGGACCAGAGATGATCACGCAGACAGTGGAGACAGTCAAGTTGATCAGAGAGCGGCTTCGAGTCGCGCAGGACAGACACCGACACTGGACAGATCAGCATCGTAGGCCTCTAGAGTTTGGCGTTGGTGACCAAGTATTTCTGCAGATTTTGCCTACTCGGGGTGTCATTAGATTTGGAACCCGAAAAAAGCTTAGTCCGAGATTCGTTGGTCCTTTTGAGATTCTCGCTCGGGTAGGCGATGTTTCTTATCGGCTTGCCCTTCCTCCCTCGCTATCTGGCGTACATGATATGTTTCATGTATCTCAGTTGCGTGGGTATGTCCCGGATCTGAGTCATGTCCTCGATCATTCGGAGTTAGTCGTTGGTACCGACCTAACTTACGAGGAACAACCCGTGTCTATTTTGGACCGGCGAGATAAGGTGCTTAAGAACCGGACTATTAGCCTTGTCCGTGTCGCTTGGGGCCATCACTCTCCGGGAGAGTCAACCTGGAAGCGCGAGGACGAGATTAGATCTCGGTATCCGTACTTGTTCGACTCAGAAGGTATGTTTCTCCTCATGCCTTGGTAATCCGATTACATGCATGTTTTGTACCATTTTGAAATATATGATCAATGACTGTAATGATAGGTTGCTTGTATAGATTATAATTGCACCTTGCTTGCCTGAATTTCTCTATCTTGTCTTGGCAGAAATTCCGAGGACGGAATTTTTCTAAGGAGGATAGAGATGTCACTCCCCGATCCCGATATACGTATTCTTTCATGAATTCTGTACATGGTATCCCGTATTTAGCATGTGCATAATTCTATTTATTATTATTTAATGGTTGCATGTAGTTTTTAAGTATGTCATTAGTGGAATGGTTAGAGCAAGTTTAGAGATTAGGATTTTCTTAAGCCAACCCAACCCCTATTTATATTCTCTTCCTCACTCTCTCTCCTCATTCAATCCTCCATTTATTTCCCTCAACCACCATCCTTAGGCAAGTACAACTTGCTCAAAAGTGGAGATTTATGTATTTTTCATTCTAGATTTTTCCTTTGATATTATTTGTCTATATTGTTCTTCTCTTCATTCTCTACAAGTTTAGTTCTTGGAGTTTTTGATTTTAATGGCTAGTTTTGTGTAGATCTAAGTTTCTAAAACTAGGATTTTACGTATTTACATGGTTTTGATCTATCAAACTTGGTTATTTTCGAAAACTAATGGTCCTAGGTTGTAGGAAATTTGATTCTACATAATTTTGACCTTTAAAAAGTTAGATTTTGACTTGTTTTGAGGAAGTTATGGTCAAAACAATATTTGGACATTTTCTATGTCATCTGCCCTGGTTTTGGCAGGGACGATGAATAGTGCCGCAGCCGCAGGAATGAATAGTACCACAGCCGCATGGATGAATAGTACCGCAGCCGCATGAATGAATAGTGCTGCAGCCGCATGGATGAATAGTGCCGCAGCCGCAGGAATGAATAGTATCGCAGCCGTATGGAATGAATAGTGCCGCAGCCGCATGGATGAATAGTACCGCATGAATAGTGCTGCAGTCGCATGGAATGAATAGTGCCGCAGTCGCATGGATGAATAGTGCCTCATGAATAGTGCCACAGCCGCATGAAATGAATAGTACCGCAGCCACATGAATGAATAGTGCTGCATGAATTATGCCGCAGAAGGCTGCATAGTGCCGCAGAAGGATGAATAGTGCCGCAGAATGCCGTATAGAGCCTATTTTGGCTATTTTTGGCTGTTTTATGCCCTATTTGGCTGAATCGTGGCCAGAATTTTCCCCAACTCCCAACATAAAATTTGTAGATCTTTGTCTTGGCTTCAAGAATCTTCATGACTTGCGAGCACTTCATACCCTAAGTGTATAGTACCTTCTTGTTCTATTTCTTCTTGTGTCTTGGTCCTCATTCCTGATCTGACTCCTATGCGTATGCTGGATAACCCTATGTGTGTACTAAGGTACAATCTATGTGAGCATCGATGTGCTATTCTATGTGCTAAGTGTTCCTATGTGATACCTGTAAGTACCTCCAAGAGTCCAGCATTTACATAGCTATTGGTCAGTAGCAATGACGTGGTATGTGTTGTGTATCGCATTACACCAAGAAGGGGGTACATACGTATGACTCTATGAGCCAATACGGATCACTTCTTGGGGTACTCGTACAATGTACGACATCTAGGGGAGTGAGCATGTGACCACGACATGTGAACTCCGAGGATAACCTAGGGATTAACTAGGCAACTAACTTGGTAGATGCATTGGGTGGGAAGAATCCCGAGATCGTGCCATACTAGCCACCCCAGACCCATTCCTGACGTGTCGGGTTGGCCGCCATGGATATGGTTTCACTCGCCTATAGTGGATGGCTATATCCGACTCCTACGAGCTATGTGTTATATATTTTAGTGCGATAGCCCTCCGGGGGACCGGTGCATAATCAATGTGCTATATGTCTTATGGTTTGGCTAGCCCTGCTGGGTTGACACGATCTGAGGATTCCTTTTAATCAGTATCGCGGGGATAACTCCGCCAAATATAGAAAGCCGCATGAATGAATGGCCGCTTGAAAAATGACTTGACTGTGCCTTGTAACTTCCGTTAGTAGCCGAGGGACATGGACTGTCATGGTGCGTGGTCCAACCCATGTCCTTATTTGGTTGTTGGGTTGGGCTATCGTGCTAGGACAGGCTGTGGACCGAGGTTATGACCGGAAGCTTTTATTATTACTAGTATTATTATTTTGTGCTTGGGTTTTATCTCACTCTTTTGTGCTTCCTTGTGGTACTTGCTATTCGGGGCTGACCCCGCTGGTTTTGTTTGGCCAGATCTCGTTGCAGTGCCTGAGGATCCAAACTTCCTCCCCGACGTCAATGGTGCATACTAGGAGCATGGCTGGCGGGGGACTCGAGTGGGTTTCTTCTCCACCACTCTAGTATCTTTACTTATGTTCTGGCGTTTAGCCACCGGCACCTGTTAGCCGGCTAATCTGGATATTTTGTCTTGCATAATTTGTAATTAAATCAGACTGCCGCTGAATACAATTATGTACCTATGACTCTCTGGGCTAGCTAACTTAAAAAGCTAGATCTCCTTGATCATTTTAATGATGCGTCGGGGACGCCTTACTGCTTTATCTTATATGATCATTATTTACTGCTTCTTGTTTGATTGATTGAGACCTAGATGCTCTGTGAGACCATAGAAGACTTGATTGTAGCATGCACCCCCTTGTCTCTTGACAGCCACGATCGCCGTATGACATTTATATACCTTATATGGAGTAGCTGGCCTAGTCCGTCTCCGTATTTCGGTACTGGAGCGTGACATGGGTCCTATGTGTAGCCTGACATGTGGGTTACACGTAGGCATGACCACGAGACCCCACATGTCCTGTGTCATGTTCTACAGACACGTGCACGTGTGCACGACACTGTGCAACACTGGGTGTACCCCATGTGTTTGTATCGTGTTAGACACGCCTGTGTCGTGTTTCCTGGACACGTAAGGACACACAAGACACGTGTACACATGCTTTGTTAATTACCCACTCTTGGTTTAGCATGTTAATGTGTTTTAATGTTCGAATTTGATGATTCACATGAGGGACTGATACGCAATGTTCAGTTCTGTTAATTCCAGAGTTCATTCCAATTTTAACTGTTAAAATGATGTTTTAAATTGATATGTTTGATCCTACATGTGTGTTGATACCTGTTAGTTAGGTTTTACACATTAGATTGGATTTGTATTGAAAAAAAGGGGATTTCGAACATTGAAATGGGACTGTTATGTACTGTCCTGATTTTTCCTATTGAACTGTCAATTTGTATATTAGGATCCGAGTTTTGATCTTCATTCCCTTCCTTTAAACTAAATTTTCAATGTTAGTTAACTGTCATTTAATTCATATTTAACTGTCAGGAATCCTAAGCTGAGATTTGATTCCCCTTTCTCAATACCTGAGTTGAATTCCTTTCCTTAATCAAATTGAAATGTCAAATTGATTTCATTCTTTGCTGTCAACTAATTTTGATACTTAAATTCCATGTTAGGTTCATTCACATTGTGTTAATTCCTGTTGGCTGTTTCATGGATGTTATGGTTTTCGAAATTGATTGGGATTTTGAATGAGTTTTGGCGCTTTAATTGATATAAAAGAAAACTGTCACATAACACTAAGCACTGTTGAATGTTGAACCTCATTTCCCTGTTAAACAATTTTGATGATCAATTGTCATGTAGACTCAATCCCCTGTGTGTTAGCACTGTCAATGATGGTTACTGATTAGTGGTTTTTTTTGTTGATTTCGAATTTGGTTTTGGGAATTGGACAAGGGTTGGACTGATATTCTGTTATGATTCACTGGTTTGAACTCAAAATTAATTCCTGATATTGTGATGTTCCCTGAAAATCTGAACATCCTTACCCTCCCATCACACTCACACACACTTGTAGAAACTGAGACTCCTTGTATACTCAAATTATGAGATTTCTAATGGAGTTTCGAATGTGATTTAGTGTGGCATAGGAAATTAGATGTTGAAATTGCTTTTGAGCTTTTAATTTACATTGAGTTAACTGTCCATGTAAACACATGTAAACCCTCACACATTGACAATTGTTTCACTGTCAACCTGTTAATTGTGCTGTCAATTAGCTAACTGTCATGCTCATTCACTGATTGCAATGCATTGTTTCCTATTGTGATACACACACATACATCGCAGTCCTAGTTACACACCACCACACTGCCTCACCATCATGTATATTCCACTCTACACACACCCTTTTGTATCACACTGTTTTCAGTTTAACACTAGCCTATCACTGTCATACCTTCACTCTCACACACTCATAGCAATGCAAAGTAATGAATGGAAATGCCATGATTGATTAGAAATGCCATGATAAATGTATAACAAATGCAAAAGTATGTTAGATAATGTAAATATGCAATGTTAGCCTATACAATGTTGGCTATGTATGCTTTGTCTAAAACTAAAATGTAGGCCATGTAGATGCAATATGGAATACATGATATGTTTAAATGCCATGATTTAGTATCTAATTCACATGCCATGTTATATGCCTAGCCTATGCTATGCAATATAAGCCATGTTATGTTAACTTAGCTAAAAATGCCATGAAATGTATGAACCCATGCCATGTGTGATATGCCTAGTGATCTAAACTAATATGGGCATGTGTAGATATGAGTAGACATGTACACTCTATGTGAATGTTGCCTAATATATATCCTATGATACTAATGTATGCATGCTACATAGATTAGGTGTTATTGGCTTGTATAGCCTTGGAATGGAGTGTGCTTGCTTGGATAGTCTTGGCTAGACCTAGAATGACTTGTTAGTCTAGGTTTAGACTTGGAATGGTTTAGTTGACCTAGTTTGACTAGTGTAGTTGACCATGATTGACCAAGAGTTGACTTTGGCCTAGTTCGACCTAGACAGCATGCAGATGCATTGCATATTACATTTATCATCCCCTGTATACATCTTTACTTGTGTTGCTCTAACTAGGAGTCAGGTACCTCATCTCGGACAGTACATTTACTTCAGACATTCAGATACCAGGCAAGTACATTCTCTGATCATTTCATAACTTGCTTAGAATTATATTCCTGCTCTAGTTTACCTTATTTGATGCTGTCACGATATTATCACGGATTGGTACTATATGGATCCTTTCATGCGATATTATCCCCCTCGGGAGCATCGGATACATCATGTCGTGTGTTTCATGTACATCGTGTATTCCTCGCTCTCATGTTATTCATGTTTATCATGTGTTACATGCTCGTTCGTGCTCGCTCGTGTACTCTCATGTGCTATCATGTTCGGTCGTGTTTCTCATGAATCTCATGTATAACCTATACTTCATGTGCACTCATTTATGAGCCTTTATGTGAATTTCATGTGCACCCATTTATGGGCCCCATGTGAACTTCATGTGCACTCATGTATGAGCTCTCATGTATACTTCATGTGCACCCATTTATGGGCTTCATGTGAAAACCATGTACGTAACATAACTTGTCTGGATCCTTGTGTATTGATTGGGGTATGGGGGGAGTATAAATAGTCATGTGAATAGTTCCAAAGTAGTATAGCCATGTACGCCTCTTTAGTATAGCCATGTGCAAATCAAGCCGTTCACATGTCGACTTTGTACTCTAAATCACTAGTCAATGGTAGCTCTCTACTTATAGTAGATATTTCTATTATAGTTCTCTCTCTGTTTACATCATGTACTTTCTTCCAGTTTCATGTATCGTACTCTCTTGCATGTTTATATTCCTTAACCTGTTATGATCTGCGTGAGATGTATTGTGCTCGCTCCCGTCCTGACTGGACCTGTTGAAAATTTTACAAAAGATGATGAGGAACCCTGTACCCCTTACTATGGAGCTTGCCTAGATGACACTCGCGACCTGGACCCCTGGGGAGGTTCAGGCAGCTGCTGAGGATGATACCCATTGCATAGTTTAGATAGTCTAGATTGTTTCCTTTTTCATGTTTAGCTGTTGTCCTTATTTTCAGAGATGTATATTTAGAGATGCTGAGACTAGTAGTTGTTAACTTGTTATTTCTTTCTGCTATACCTCAGTTGAGGATTTCTTTATCTATTTCATCGTGCCATATTCTATCTATAGATTGTGATTGAGTTGTACCTCTTTGTTGGCCTCCTTATGGAGAGTATTTCATGTTATGTTAGTTATAGTTCATGACCTAGAACAGCGTTCTACTGTCGACACTGCGGCGTAGGCTGGGCACTGTTACGTTCTCGTACCCTCACAGTGGGTGCGGGTCGTGACAAGTTATGTGCATCCTCAGTTATGTGCATACCTTCAGCGGCTCAGTTATGTGCATCCCTTCAGCAGCTCAGTTATGTGCCGTCCTTCAGCGTCCCAGTCAGGCGCATCATGAAGTGTCAGCATATGCGCCATCAAATGCTTCGACTAATGAAGCATTTATTGAGCAGAACGAGGGTGGCAATCAACCCTCTAGCTGGAGGAAGAGCTCTCCAAACCAAGGAAGAGAAGAGCACCGTAAATCAACCTGCGGCTAAAAAAGCAGCTTTCAACCCAACCAGAATGGGCAACACCCACTCTAGCGGGAGGAGGAGCTCTCCCAAAGCCCAAGGAAGATGATCGGACACCGCAATTCAGATCTGCGGCTCTTCCAGCATAACAGAGATGAGGCTCGAGCATCCCGATCTTTGGATGCAACATGCACCTTCCGCCTGCCTCAGAAGCCCTCGACTCCAACTTTTGGATGTAACAGTCACCTTCAAGTACATCAATGAAGACAATGCGTCGCATCTTCACCCTCGAGAGCATCTCGTCAACAGAATGTGCTCGGGCAAACAAGTTCATTTTGGGAGGACGTGAGAGAACGAGAAGCAAACCCTCTCCATGCCACTATTTATAGGCCGAGCAAATCAAACCCATGCGCCAAGTGGCTGGCTCTCCGAATCCCGTGCAATGAATTTGCATTGAATGGTGATGAACCTGACGCTTCGAATTCACCCAAGTCAAAAACGGCCATTTAAAGCACTCGAAGAACGTAACAGTCGGGCCCATAAAGACGTATCATGCAAACGGATGCGCCGGCCAGACCGCACATCATACTGAAACGCCTCATAAGGATGCGCCCCTGTGCGTCCCCATGCGCCTAGTGGAATGCCGATCGATATGCCCACTCAATAGCCTATCACCTGTCAAAGAACATTAAATACTGAAGTCTGACAGAGTTGGCAGCACGTCCCCCCAAGGACTGAACGATTGACAGCTTTTTCAGAAGACGAAGCGTCACCGACATCAGCATCATCATTACTCTCCTCCGGCGGTTACAAGCCACGTGGCCTCCCAACCATCTCGCATGCGCCTCCGTAGCCAGGCGCCTAAATCTCTGCATGCGCCTCAAAAGCCGTGCACCTCAGACTTTTATCTGATCCCTAAAGACAGAAGTAAAGTCACTGCTGAAGCCCCGCATGCGCCTCAAAATCCATGTGCCCTGACTGGTTCGTGACTCCTAAAGGTTATGAGCCAAAGTCTCCTCATGCGCCCAATCTATCACGACCCGCACCCACTTTTCGGACGCGAGCACATGAGCAAGCCAGCTACGCATCAAGCGTACTCCAGCCCGACTCGAATACATAAACGCTGTCAAGGCTATGGTATACTGCTAACTCATGGCAAACAAATCTATATCTCAATCCACAATAAGACAATAAGGATGAATGAACACTATGGGTCGTGGTCTGCAGCCCACTAGCATATATGTCCGATAAGACTCTAAAGAAAATAACAAGAGTCTAAAACTGAATCAAGAAACAGGATATCTCATGATAAGGTATGAAAGCATGAGCGGATAATAAACACAATAACGATACCGGAATCCCGCAAGCGTATCATCACGTCTGTCATCCAGAACTACTAGCTAACTCCATGCAATTGCTAAACCTGAAGAGATCATCAGGTCCTCAGAGGACATAGCAAGATACATAATATACATGCCTATCTAGCAGTTTTATCATGTGTAAGAAATAACAAGAAAGAACAAGAACAAGATAAATGACCACGAACACTAACACGAATGCGAACACTAGAACAACTACGCATAAATGAACTGCCGGATGAACGAATACACGAGATCAATAGAAGAACCAAACCCTCGTCCCGAGTGTGGACTCTCTGGTTTGAACTAAGCACTAACCCTCGTCCCGAGTGTGGACTCTCTGGTTAGCTCACGGTAAGACACCCTCGTCCCGTGTGTGGACTCTCTGGTGTAATTAGTCAACCCTCGTCCCGTGTATGGACTCTCTGGTGCCAATGATCACGACAAACACCCTCGTCCCGTGTGTGGACTCTCTGGTGCACCAAACAACCCTCGTCCCGAGTGTGGACTCTCTGGTTGTGTACAACGATAATCAAGGCTATGGCAGTTCACTACACGCACTCGTTCTGTGACACGACTCAAGCAAGGTACTGACAAAAAACTCTAAATGTGAAACACAAGGCCAAAACATGAACATGGCTATAAACAATAAAAACAACTCCACAAAAAATAACACGAAAAGCACATATCCATATATGATCCAAGACAATAAAATGAAAGGAACTGTATGTAAATAAAACTGTAGAGGAAGGCAAGGTATACTTGCCTTAGGTCCTTGCACAAACCGTAGTCACAAGTCGAGGATGAGGGGATGTCGATCTAGGAGCTGTCAACCTATAACACATATCGTACCATGAACCGTGCACGAAAACTATAAATCAATTCTAATGTTCTAGTTCTAAATTCATGGAATAGTGGCTAGTTGGGTTACTAATCTAATAATAATTAATTCTGGAATAATTTACTTAAAAACCTAATTTAACCTAATAATAATCTGAATATAATCTAAACATGCAAGTTTGGCCATCAAAAGTCATGTTTCCAATTTTGGAAACCATGGCACTCAAATCGAGGCATACCGTTGACTATTTAGTCAAATGTTGTGAACTTTAGATTTTAAAAGTGCACCTTGGTAAATTTCAGCGCCACGAGTGTGCTTGAATCAACCGTACCACAAAATCACGCTTCGGTCAAAAGATATCGCCGTTATGGCTAATCGTGACCAAAACGGTGATCAACCGATCAATTCTGAGTTCAACAGAATAAATAAAATACTAAATGAATGAAATAATTTCTGGAAAAACTATATGTCGTAGAGCTCTGTGTTAGCTTTCCGAAACTTCAAACGGTTCGTGATTTTGATTTCTGGTTCTCCCGGAATCTCGAAAACACCGAAACGTGTCAAGTTTTGGACAACCGATACTCTAAGAATTTTCCAGAATTTTAGAAATAATATCTATGAAAATAAATTACATATTCAGAAATTTTACCTCAATACAAATCCAACAAAAAAAATGACGCATGAAAATCATGTCGGAGTTGACGGCAATCGCTTCGGGAAGTCGGAAACCCTAGATGAGGTCTCCCACAAAAAGCTGCTAAAATTTCTAGGTTTAACGAATATAATAATATATATATATAGGAGAGAGAGTCGGTGGGCTGCTGGGTGCCGACAGGTGGGCCCAGTGCTGACTGTACAGCTGACTGTGCAGATGACTGTGTAATTAGTTAATTTAAATGCAGAAATCGTTAAAAACTCATTTTAACTTCAAATAACTCCAAATAAATATCAAAAAAATCCAGAAAATTGTAGAAAATTATAGAAAATACTTTTAACCTTCTAGAATATAAATAAAAATGTTTTACCTCATATTAGTCCCAAATGGCCTCATAATAAATATTAGAAGCCTTTAAAAATATATAAACCTTAATGAATAAATACTTAAATATTGCCAAAAATTATGAAAAAATTCTAGAACATATAAAATAGCATAATGAACCCTAGAAAAATATTTGGGGTCAATATATGCTCATAGGCTTGCACAGTAAATTCTAGAAGTCTTAGAAAATATGTTTTTCCTATATTTAATTATCTAAAAATCCCAAAAAAATTGTAGAAAAATACAGAAAATATATTTAACCTAATAGAGCCTAAAGAAAAATATTGTGTCTCAAAATAGTCACAAATGACCTTAAAATAAATTATGAAAGTCATTCATAAATATAAATCTTCATAGAATAAATATTTAAAAATATATAAAAATGTCTAAAAATCATAATAAAATATAATATAGCTATAGAATGCATATAGACCCTATCTAGAGATCATGTGACTACAAGATGGTTATAACTTACCTGTGGGCTTAGTCACAACTCCAATGATCATAGAAAAATTAAATGTAAACTAATCAAATAAAAAATAAAAATATATCACAAAATTTCAGGAAGAGGAGTTACAAATTTACCCACCTTAAAAATAATTTCGTCCTCGAAATTTTATAACTGTTCCTTAAAAATCAAAGTCTACTATTACCTTAATCTCCTCAAATTTAATTTCTCAAAAATATTTTATGACCTTCTCTAGTCATTTTATAACTCAGAATATTGAGGACTTCTACCCACCTTTGGTCACACTACTCCTCAAAACACGGTCACTAAAATCTTATAACATTCTAACTAGTTGCTAACGATTCTACCAACAGATATCTAGGGCGTATGGCATCTATAATCCCGCATATCTATAAGCAACCAAATATTCAATAGTCAAGCAATATTATATAATAACTTAGGAATCTCTGATGAATTCTAGACAGCATGATCATTTGTCATCCCGAAATAGGAAGGAACGAGAATCAATGGTACGGGAGGGCAAGGAAGAATAATCGAGAACGGATACGAGATTTCAAAGGCGGTAGAGAAATTTCTAAGAGAATTTTCAAGGCAAAGTGGATTAAGATTTCTAAGGTTTAGTTAAATTCGCAAGCTCGTATCAGTACAGTTACGTAACCAATACGATATGCTCTGACCTGTATGGGCCACCAAAACAACTTGTCACGACCCGCATGCACTTTTCGGATGCGAGCACGTGAACAAGCCAGCTACGCATCAAGCGGACTCCAGCCCGACTCGAATACATAAACGCTGTCAAGGCTATGGTATACTGCTAACTCATGGCAAACAAATCTATATCTCAACCCACAATAAGACAATAAGGATGAATAAACACTATGGGTCGTGGTCTGCAGCCCACTAGCATATATGTCCGATAAGACTCTAAAGGAAATAACAATAGTCTAAAACTGAATCAAGAAACAGGATATCTCATGATAAGGTATGAAAGCACGAGTGGATAATAAACACAATAATGATACCTGAATCCCGCAAGCGTATCATCATATCTGTCATCCAGAACCACTAGCTAACTCCATGCAATCGCTAAACCTGAAGAGATCATCAGGTCCTCAGAGGACATAGCAAGATACATAATATACATGTCTATCTAGCAATTTTATCATGCACAAGAAATAACAAAAAAGAACAAGAACAAGACAAATGACCACGAACACTAATACGAACGCGAACACTAGAACAACTACGCATAAATGAACTGTCGGATGAACGAATACACGAGATCAATGGAAGAACCAAACCCTCGTCCCGAGTGTGGACTCTTTGGTTTGAACTAAGCACTAACCCTCGTCCCGAGTGTGGACTCTCGGGTTAGCTCACGGCAAGACACCCTCGTCCCGTGTGTGGACTCTCTGGTGTAATTGGTCAACCTTCATCCCGTGTGTGGACTCTCTGGTACCAATGATCACGACAAACACCCTCGTCCCGTATGTGGACTCTCTGGTGCACCAAACAACCCTCGTCCCGAGTGTGAACTCTCTGGTTGTGTACAACGATAATCAAGGCTATGGCAGTTCACTACACGCACTCGTTCTATGACACGACTCAAGCAAGGTACTGACGAAAAACTCCAAATGTGAAACACAAGGCCAAAACATAAACATGGCTATAAATAATAAAACAACTCCACAGAAAATAACACGAAAAGAACATGTCCATATATGATCCAAGACAGTAAAATGAAAGGAGCTGCATGTAAATAAAACTGTAGAGGAAGGCAAGGTATGCTTGCCTTAGGTCCTTGCACAAACCATAGTCACAAGTCGAGGATAAGGGGATACCGATCTAGGAGTTGTCAACCTATAACACATATCGTACCATGAACCGTGTACGAAAACTATAAATCAATTCTAATGTTCTAGTTCTAAATTCATGGAATAGTGGCTAGTTGGATTACTAATCTAATAAAAATTAATTCTGGAATAATTCACTTAAAAACCTAATTTAACCAAATAATAATTTGAATATAATCTAAACATGCAAGTTTGGCCATCAAAAGTCATGTTTTCAATTTTGGAAACTATGGCACGCAAATCGAGGCGTACCGTTGACTATTTAGTCAAACATTGTGAACTTTAGATTTTGAAAGTGCACCTTAGTAAATTTCAGCACCACGAGTGCGCTAGAATCAACCGTGCCACAAAATTACGCTTTGGTCAAAAGATATCGCCGTTATGGCTAATCGTGACCAAAACGGTGATCAATCGATCAATTCTGAGTTCAACAGAATAAATAAAATACTAAATGAACGAAATAATTTCTGAAAAAAATATATGTTGTAGAGCTCTGTGTTATCTTTCCAAAACTTCAAATGGTTCATGATTTTGATTTCTGGTTCTCCCGGAATCTCGAAAACACCCAAACGTGTCAAGTTTTGGACAACCGATACTCTACAAATTTTTCTAGAAATTTAGAAATAATATCTATGAAAATAAATTACATATTCAGAAATTTTACCTCAATACAAATCCAACAAAAAAAACGGCGCATGAAAATCACGTCGGAGTTGACGGCAATCGCTTCGGGAAGTCGGAAACCCTAGATGAGGTCTCCCACAAAAAGCTGCTGAAATTTCTAGGTTTAATGAATATAATAATATATATATATATATATATATAGGAGAGAGAGTCTGTGGGCTGCTGGGTGCCGACAGGTGGGCCCAGTGCTACTGTACAGCTGACTGTGTAGATGACTGTGTAATTAGTTAATTTAAATGCAGAAATCGTTAAAAACTCATTTTAACTCCAAATAACTCCAAATAAATATCAAAAAAATCCAGAAAAATTGTAGAAAATTATAGAAAATACTTTTAACCTTATAGAATATAAATAAATTTTTTTTACCTCATATTAGTCCCAAATGGCCTCATAATAAATATTGGAAGCCTTTAAAAATATATAAACCTCAATGAATAAATACTTAAATATTGCCAAAAATTATGGAAAAATTCTAAAACATATAAAATAGCATAATGAACCCTAAAAAAATATTTGGGGTCAATATATGCTCATCGGCTTGCACAGTAAATTCTAGAAGTCTTAGAAAATAGGTTTTTCCTATATTTAATTATCTAAAAATCCCAGAAAAATTGTAGAAAAATACAGAAAATATATTTAACCTAATAGAGCCTAAAAAAAATACTGGGTCTCAAAATAGTCACAAATGACCTTAAAATAAATTATGAAAGTTATTCATAAATATAAATCTTCATAGAATAAATATTTAAAAATATATAAAAATGTCTAAAAATTATAATAAAATATAATATAGCTATAGAATGCATATAGACCCTATCTAGAGATCATGTGACTACAAGATGGTTATAACTCACCTGTGGGCTTAGTCACAACTCCAATGATCATAAAAAAATTAAATATAAACTAATCAAATAAAAAATAAAAATATATCACAAAATTTTAGGAAGAGGAGTTACACAATCCCAGGCGCATCCTATCAGATCACTCCCCACCAAATCCGAGATCTTCGAGCCATGGAGCTACGACACGCGTCCTTTGACTTGATTCAGCCTATGTAGGGGTGCTAATCACCCAAGATCTCAGCAACTGAAAGATCCTCTCCGTTGCTACGTGTCAGCTCGGCCGCAGCCCACAAAGGCAACAGGAAGGGTTCAACTCCTCAATCAGAGCACATCGCCCATGCGCCTCCATCAGCAACCACCACGTGGCGTCCTCGCGTACAGGCGCATCCTATATATGCGTGCATGAGCAGCCACCCTGCAAAGCTATAAATAGAGGGATCACTTCCTTCTTACAAACACACATCACACAACCACCGACATACATATAGAGAGAGGCAGATACAGACATTCAACGTCTTCTTCCTCTCCGTAAGCTCCGGCACCCAGAGCAACTCAGACCTTCAGAGAACCGAGAACCGTCGTCAGATCGTCAATGGAGTCAACGCATTACCACTCGCTCCATCGGCACAAGGGACCCAGATAAACAAAAGTGTACTCCTAGGACTACGTCTAAGTCCTACATTGTAACACTGTTCTGTTTGTAATTAAAATTTGCAATCAAAAGATTTTAATGGCAAACAAGCTGGCGACTCTGCTGGGGACCTCTTTCTCCTCCACCGAGAAAGCTGTGTCGCAATCCGACGACGTGAAGGTGGGCTCCTCCCACAAGATGCTGGTCGTACGCCTCAATCAACAGGCGTATAAGGAGTTCATCTCTGAAGGCAGTGCGAGTCCTTCGAAGCGGATGCCGAAGTCGAAGAAGACTCGCCAAGTCTGGGTGTGCAAGGTCGACGCCTCTGGCACCACCACCGAATGGGATGCGCCAATGCAGCTTTCCCTTCCTGCTGACGTCCTCAGCAACCAAGATATGCCCACCGGTGCAGCACATCTCTTGGGGAAATGTGCGACTGACCACATTCCCCAGCCATCTTTCTCTCAGGCGAGGAAGATACGTCGACGGAGCAGGGGCGTAGCTAATGCCCCGCGCATCACCTCTGATGCACCACAGAAGGTCTCTGTCTTTGACAGACTCACTCGCTGTAGTGGCAAGGAGAATTTGGACTCTGTGTACTATACGCCCCAGCGGGCTGGTACGAAGATGTCCAAGGCAGCACGGGCCATACGCCTCAAATATGCTATATCGGCTGCAAATCAGAAGCATGCGCTCACAATCATGCGCGCTGCTGATGGTAAGCTATATAAGATCGCCTCGGGTGCTTCTGCGTCGAAAATGAGTCGACCTTCAAAGTCCTTGTCTCACTTGGACGCATCTGTTGCGTTCGCAACTAAGTCGAGCAAGGCAAACTCTGTGGTCTTGAACTCCCGTGCCTCAACTGGTTGTGCGTCTGAGGTTTGTTCAAGTTACTGTAAATGTTGTCCCCCTACTACTGATCTGAGCGCCTGTTTGGTGTTGGATCCGGGGGCACAGCATTCACTTAACCACCCCGGCGCTTGGCCTTGTCATGCGCCTGATGGGGATGCGAAGGTGGCACTCTCCTCCAACGATCTGCGTAATGTGATCACTCACAAACGCCGATCAGGAGAGTCGACTGACAAGCACAATACGCCCCTCACAGGGCACACCTGTGTTGTAGTCACCATCAACTGCTGTTGCAAGGCAGCAGTTCCACCAAGACAGTCGGTGTTCCAGCGGCAACAATCATCAACACCCCTCCGACGTTACCTCGGAAAGAAGGTATCAATAAAAGAGGAGCCAGAACTAAAGGTTGCTTCATGCAACGTAATCTCTAATTCCTCGTCAGTCCGAAAGGCGACTGGCAATTCGTCGTCCTCGTCCAAGAGCCAGCCGAGGAAAACCAAGACAACTGTCCCGTCCTCCAGAGTATTTAAAGGCACTCGGGGGAGAAAGAAGATATTGGAGGAAGCTGAGGGTAGTCAAGCCCTTGTTGATCCTCCTTCTGAAGACGAAGATGTCCTCCAGAGCACAGCTGGGGTGGATCTTCATCCTGGAGACGAAGTCAGCCTCCCGGATGTAGCTGGGGGTAGTCTGGCCCCTGTGGACCTGTGTCTCGAAGACGAAAAAGTCCTCCTAGACAGAACTGGGGGTAGTCAGGCCCTGGCGGATGCTCCTGAAGACGAGGATGTCCTCAAGAATGTAGCTGGAGGTAGCCAAGACGAGGCTCCGAGGGAAGTTTCTCTTCTACAAGAGAGCGAGGCCGAAAGCGAAGCCTCAACTGATCCATCGGACTCCAGCCGTGTCATGACAGTATACATGACTGGGGGTGATACCGAGCCTGATGCGCCGCCAGCAGACCTCGTCCAGCGCATGGATACCTTGAAGGGAGGACTCAAAACCCTCTCTGCCTCCAAGCAAACACTGACGCAAGCAGTGTTTGAGATAAGGTCAGCTTTGGCCAGGGCACCGTCTACTGGTCCTGACCCCGGGGCCAATGGAGAATCAAGCGTACCCCTTCAACGGGTATCCTTGGATACAGATCGTCGCGAGGCACCACGGACGTCGGAGCCCTCAAATGCTCAACTCCAGGTAGTACCACCTTTCTCGACTCCCAGCTCCACGGAAGACATGGTCGAGATGATCAGGGACTTGCGCGAGCGCTTTGAGTCCAATAATAGACAAGAGGAGCGCCAAAAGATGGGGATCCCCCAACCTTATCCCCTCGAATGGAACAAAGTGGTTTATCTTCCTAAGTATAAACCACAAACATTGACGCCATACAACGGGAAGGACTCTCCGTGTCGCTATCTGACGTACTTCCTGTCTCAAATAGGACATCTTCCGAAGGAGGACGTACTACTCACCAACATATTTGTCGGGGCACTGAAAGGAGTGGCGTACAACTGGTACTGCAGTCTCCCCGATAACTCTATATCTTCCTTCGACGATCTGATACGTCTCTTCCTCGACCGTTTCTACGACGGCGGGAAGGACATGACAATGGCGTCCCTCATAGAGATACGCCAGAAGGAGAAGAAAACAGTTCGAGTATTCATCGAGCGCTTCCGACAGGCCTGCTTCAGACTGCCCCCGGGCATGCCAGAACATACACTCCTCTCCTCCTGCAGCATGAACATGCTGTCTGCAGTCAAACACTAGCTCAACTCTACTCCTCCTCCCGACTGGAGTTCTTTGATCATCGAAGCCGAAGCAGCAGAAAAGAAGGCGTCCAATGCTCACCTTCTGGGAGTTAGTTTCCCTGCCTTTGAGGACAAGGGGAAACGGCCTGCAGCTAACAACTCCGGACGAGAGACGAAGGGGAAACAGGCGTTGACTGTCAATGCCTCCAAGGTGTGTCAGCACCTACTCAGAAGCCTCCACTTGCACCAAGGCCAAAGGAGGTTTATTCTTTCAACGATGAAGACACCCTACAACTCTTTGAGATACTGAAGCAGGGTGACAAGATCAAATTGCCGGACCCGAAGCGTTCCGATGAGGTTGGAAAAGTGGACAATCCGAGGTACTGTCACTACCATCGGTTTGTCGGACATCCAACTAAGGACTGCTACGTCCATAAAAACTATATCCAGCGCATGATCAATGCGGATGTTATCTCTGTCGACTACGAGGAGAAAACGGTCTCGGCCAACCTGGTGTCACTCCAATTTGGCACCTTGTCGCCAACCACAACTCAAGTTGGCATCATCCCTATCCCTAAGGCGACAATGGAGGTAGTCAATCTACCACCTACTCGTGACAACGTGAGTGGACTCATCCCACTCACCACATCTCGGAGAGAGGTCTTATGGGTTCACCCTGATCTCGTCTCCGAGGGTACGCTCTACCTCCAAAACTAAGGGCAGAAAGATCAAGTCTTGCCGCATGGTCTCTTCCTCTGCGGAAGAGCAACTTCCTGTACAGACGCATTCACATCAGAACGCCCAACCTGACGAAGCTGCCGTCGAGGTGGTGCCTCCTTGCACCGTCCCTGCTGCCCAGGAAGAGGGCCCATCTAACCTCCAGCAGCCAATAAGCAGAAGCATATAGAGGCCTGTTTTGACAAGCCTCTGCGAAAGGAGAATGCTTCGGGGCTAGCCAAGCCCCACAAGTTCGACATACTGGCATAACTTGCCAGTACTCCTGCCCGCCTATCTCTGTTTGAGCTCCTTCGTCTTTCCAAGGACACTCGTGAAGCTCTCTGTGAAGCCCTGAAGGATGCTGAGTCCTTCATCAGTCAGGTCAAGCAGCCTGAGGATACTCGGACTACATGTGCGCACTGTCATTATGCGGATGAAGTTATCCCCAATATAACCTTCACCCAATAAGACATGCTGCTCAAGCACAACCGACACAACAGGCCGCTGTATTATACAGGGTATATCGATTCCATCAAGGTGAAGCGGATTCAGATCGATCTGAGGTCTTCCCTCAGCATCATTTCGAAGACGCTGCTCTCAATACTGGGGATCCCAATATACCGACTGGCATCTTCCAACACAACAATCAGTAGCTTTAATGCTAGCAAAAGCGAGCCGCTAGGCAAGATACGGCTAAAGTGTCATATCGGTAACCTCAGAACCGAGGTGACTTGCTATGTCGTGGACGCCGATGTCAACTACAACCTCCTACTGGGTCGTCCGTGGCTGCATGAGTACATGGTGGTGCCATTTACACTCCACTAATGTATGAAATACGTGTCCACCAATGACATCATCCGGACGGAGTTCGTAGACATTGACCCTTTCAAGGGGGTCGAAGCCTACTTCACTGATACCACCTTGTACAAGTCGCCCGACGAGGAGGAAGCCAATGATGCTGACGATGAAACAGAAACGGCAGCAGAGTCCGACATGAAGCCAGAGATGATTTCCGATGCTCCATTAAAAATTTGACTCAAAGGGAAGCCGCCTCAGACGTTGCCTCCCATGTACATCAAGCTACCTGAAAAAGCACCAACTGCTCCAGGTAGAACACCTACTGAAGCTCCCTTGAAAATACGGCTCAAGGGAAAGCCGTCTCAAACATCGGCTCCCCTTGTAGCAAACCTACAAGGAAAGGCACCAATCACTGAAGACGCAATTGAGGCACCTCTGAAGGTGCGTATTAAGGGCAAACCGCCGTAATCATCTGTCTTATCCAAGCTGCCGGAGAAGGCCCACATAGCCCTCTCGGACCCTAAGATCAAAGCTGTGGTGGACTCTCCCGATCCAATCCCAGTACTCACAGATGAAGAGCTAGGGGAATATATCTCTGCTGATATAGATGCACCCTCTCTGGACAATGTAATCCTGCGGGACAAAATTTCGTGTTTCATCAATAATAGAGTGTCTTTTAATTATTCTAGTCTTCCACATTGGAATGCCATGTATATATTAGATAACGCTCTACGGTCGTTGCAAACACAAATAACGACCGTCCATCATGTAAATTGAGTTGTCCCGTCTGAAGGGGTCTGTTTTGTAGTTCCACCGCGGAATTGAGACAAAGAATCTATCATCTTCGACAGAGTCGAGCATCATCAAGACCTCCCGCCACTCGAGCAAGAATCAGATACCGACAGAATACAAGTCTATCGGTATACGGACAAGGCAAAGTACCTCATCCAAAAGATGGGTTACGACCTAAAAAGCAACAAAGGCCTGAACTACGACAAGGGTCGACGTCTTCCTCTCCGGCTTCCAACACCTAAAGGAAAGCCGCAGGACTACTATCATCGAACTCGACGGGGGTGGGCTATGTCACGCCGCCGTCAACTCCAGAGAGTTCGGAGGCAGAAGAGGCAGAACATTCTCATTCATCCGAAGCATCAACTTGGGATTACGATACCAGTATCGGCTCAGTCTTCAAGAAAGTGCTATCAGCCAACATGACATCTGCACAATCTCAAGAAGATGAAGGCGAAGACCAAACGCCAGAATTCTTCGAAGAAGAACCCTGGGCTCAACGCCTAGAAGCACAGTGGGAGTCTCGTTTTGAATTACGTGAACCCCCTACTGAAGACGAAGTCGAGCAGATCGACCTTGGAGATGGATCTTCATCCAAACCCATCTTCATCAGCAAAAGCTTAAAAGGAGAAGATCGGGAATCTTTAATCTAGCTGGCTAAAGAATATATCGATGTCTTCGCCTGGAGCTACGAAGATATGCCAGGACTTGACCCCCAAATTGCGATGTATAGGCTTAACATCTTACCTGATGCCAAGCCTATAAAACAACAACAGCGACGTTTTCGTCCTGACATCATGAACGCTATCGATCAGAAAGTAGACAAACTCCTGACCAGCGGATTTATTCGTGAAGAACAACACCCGGATTGGGTAGCCAACGTCGTCCCTGTCACCAAGAAGAATGGGAAGATACGAGTCTGTATCGACTTCAGGGATCTCAACACTGCTTGCCCGAAGGACGATTTCCCGCTTCCAATTACCGACGTGATGATCGACAATATATATAGCTTCGAACGTATATCTTTTATGGACGGGTATTCGGGCTACAACCAGATCAAGATGTTCCTCGATGATGCAAAACACACGTCATTCAGGACTCCGAAGGGGATTTTCTGCTACACAATGATGCCCTTCGGCTTGAAGAACGTCGGTGCGACATACCAACGAGCTATGAGCACCATCTTCCATCAACATCTTCGTAAGACAGTCGAATGCTATGTTGATGATATCGCAGTCAAGAGCCGTCTCAAAGGAGATCACCTACAAGACCTTAAGACAGTCTTCGATCTCATGCGAGCACATCAACTCAAGATGAACCCCGCTAAATCCTTTCTTGGGGTTTCTAGCGGAAAGTTCTTGGGCTTCATTATCACGGCAAAAGGCATTCATGTCGACCCCGAGAAGACCAAAGCCATCCTTGACATGGACCCTCCGAAGAACCTCTGAGAACTTCGAGGTCTACAAGGGCGTCTGGTATATATCCGGAGGTTTATAGCAAACCTTTCCAGAAAATGTCAACCCTTCACCCAGCTCATGAAGAAGGGGGTCTCTTACGTCTGGACAGAGGAATGCCAAAAAGCTTTCGATGACATCAAGGCTTACTTGACGAGCCTGCCAGTCCTGGTGGCACCCGTCGCCGGCAAACCATTTCTCCTCTACGTCCGTGCCATGGATCATTCCCTCGGCGCTCTGCTGGCTCAGAACAGTGATACAGGCTATGAGCAAGCTATCTACTACCTTAGTAGAACACTGATCGGGGCCGAACACCGGTACAACCCCGTTGAAAAAAAGTGTTTGGCTTTGGTATTTGCCATCCAGAAGACTCCCTATTATGTCTCAGGCCAGACAATTAATGTCATCTCCCGAGTCAATCTACTCAGAGTTCTCATGATGAAGCCAGGGTCATTGAACTCCCGGCTAGCTCCATGGGCAATCCTGCTAACGACATATAACATGGTGCTCGTTCCACAAAAAGCCGTCAAGGGTCAGTCTCTGGCCGACTTTTTAGATGCACACCCCATCCCAAAGTCCTCTAGACTCTATGAAGACATCCCGGATGAGGTCCAAGAATCAAACGTCACCGAAGAAAGCTCCGTCTGGCGGATGTTTTTCGATGGCGCTTCAAGAACAGGCCCCAAAGGCTAAATCATCGCAGGAGTGGGGGTAGTCTTAGTCTCCCCCGATCAGCTGGTCATCCAGCATGCCTACTCCCTTTCGAAGCCGTGCTCCAACAATGTTTCCGAGTACAATGCGCTCATCATGGGACTCCAGCTGGCGCAACAGCTGGAGGTGGATCATCTGGAAGCCTACGGCGACTCAAAACTCGTCGTTAACCAGATCAGAGGGCAATACGAAGTTCGCCATGAAGATCTGATTCCTTACCATGAATTTGTATTGGACATTATTTTAACCTTCACCAAGTTCTTCATCGAACATGTACCTCGGTTACAAAACCTGGAGGCTGACGCTCTAGCTGGCCTCGTAGCCTCATTGGTAGCACCCCTCGGGACTCAACACTACGTCACGGTAGTTGGTCGAGACTTGGTCTGTCCTAAAAATAACCTTTGCTCACAAATGGCCCATGCCATGTCAACAAGTGCTGGTGTTAATGTCCGAGACTCGAGGGTCCCGTTCATCGACTTCGCTGTCTACAGAATTCTCCCAGAGGACCCAAAAGAAGTCATCTCAGTCAGGAGGCATTCCCTTCGATTTTATTACGATACAACTACTAAAATGCTTACCGACGCTCCTACGATGGACTTCTCCTTTGATGTTTATCCAACGAAGAAGCAGCCGAAGCCCTTCGAGAAGCTCACGATGGAACCTGCGGGGCCCATCAACCTGGCCCTAAGTTACAGGATCGACTGCGACGTATGGGCTACTACTGGCCAACCATGGCAGCCGACGCTGTCGACTATGCTAAAAAGTGTCATGCGTGCCAGCTTCACGCTGACTTCATCCATACCCCGTCAGAACCATTACATCCTACGGTCGCCTCCTGGCCCTTTGAAGCTTGGGGCATGGACATTGTGGGACCAATCACCCCCACTTCATCAAGGGGACACCGCTTCATCCTAGCCATCACCGACTACTTCTCCAAATGGGCAGAAACAGTTCCACTGACGGAAGTGAAGAGCTCTAGGGTGGTCAGCTACATCAAGTACCATGTCATCTACCGTTTCGGGGTACCTCGGAGGATTATCTACGATAACGGTCCTCAGTTTATCAGCCATGTTTTCAGCAGATTCTGTGACAAGAATCACATTCAAAACATGGCATCAACCGCCTACAATCCGACAGCAAACGAATTGGCCGAGGCATTCAACAAGACTATTGTCAGGCTACTCAAAAAGGTCGTGTCATCCAACAAATGCGACTGGGACAAAAAGCTCGGCGAATGCCTTTGGGCCTACAGTACAACAGTACGGACCCCGACAGGCAACACACCATTCTCCCTGGTCTACGAAAGCGAAGCGGTACTGCCTCTCGAGATCCAGATACCCTCACTCCATGTAGCGATCACAAATCAACTAATAGAGGAAGACAATCAACGTCGCCGTCTGCGAGAATTGGAGGCACTTGACGAAAAATGTCTCCTAGCTCAATAGTGCATCGAACTCTATCAGGCCCGTATATCACAAGCTTTCAACAAGAAGGTCAAGCAGAGGACTTTCCAAGTAGGTGACCTGGTTCTGGCAGTCAGGAGGCCGATGGTGTTGACTCACAAGACACCAGAAAAGTTCGAGCCCAATTGGGAGGGACATTTCATCATAGAGACGGTATACTCAAACGGTGCTTACCGCCTCGCCAAACCCAATGGAGACTTGTTCATGATGCCCATCAATGGCAAGTTCCTAAAGAAGTACTACCCTTGACATCCTTCAGACATGTATTTCTATCTTCACCCAACAAGGGAGTCTGCGGACCCAATCATCAGGGCTCACAAACAATTCCCTTCCACAAAATCTTACGCTTCCGGAACCCAGCTGTTCCGTGGTATTCTATTCTCCAGTAGAAGGACAACCACGTCCACATTACCTCTGAGTTATTCCCCTACACCCTACAAAGCGGAATTTTATACTCTGTAAGACTACGCTACCCATCATGTTTACTACGTCCACATTACCTCTGAGTAAACATCCCGTACAGACAACCCCTGCATTGTCGTACATTGATCGCAGAACTTCCACGTCCATAATACCTTTGAGTAGTTCCGCATATCCCCCAGAGTCATTCCTACCACGTCCATAACACCTCTGAGTAGGAAGATTCCATCATTTGAATCCCATATTTGCCACGTCCACATCACCTCTGAGCAAACATGTCGGTTCTCTCGAACTTATTATCTGTACCTAAAAACCAAGGTGCGCAAAGGATAATAGGCCCACACAAATCATCAAATTCATGACAGTAAAAATGAACACACCATAAAAACTCTGTATTCTTTATTCAAAAGTAAAGGATTACACCCCCAGCAAGAGTTGCACAAAAAAAGAAAAGATTACAATCCCTAAACATCCCCGGGGATGGCCGAAAGCTCTTCAATCCGACGCTTCAAGTCTGCCGCCCGAGTCTCTACGGTCGCCAGGACCCGGCGTTCGGCTTCTTGACGCATCGTTTCTATGGCCTCAGGAGAAGTGTCATCCTCATGCTTCTCGTCCAACTATTGTCGTTGCTGGGCCAGGGTAAGAGCCCGACGGGTGAAAGCTGCTTTTTCCTTCTTAGATGCTACATGTTCAGCCTGAACTCGCTCAGCATCTAATAAAAGTTGGGCCCGCTGGTCTTCAAGGAGGCGAATCTTGGCATCAACCTTCGCTATACTAGCGCCCAACGCAGCTCGTAACTCCACCTTCTCCTGCGTGGACTGAGATAACCTCTCCACCGCAGCCTCAGTTTTAGCCACCTCACGTTCCCAGACACCCACGGTGGCCTGATAAGAGGACTCAGTCTCAGCGATCAACTTCTTCTTTTTTGCGTTTATCAGGGCGGAGAGGTCATTTTGCTAGATACACTGAAACTCGTAAAGTAGCTGGTCCAGCTCGGCCACCGAGGCCTCCAGAATCTCGGCCATATGATCATGGCCCTGGTGGGAACGTATCAGACCGATGTGAGGGAGTGCTAAGGTTTTTGCCATTGTAAAACTCCCATTGGCATCTATCACTGCCGATACGCCCCTCTGCAGCATCTTATATACTGCCTCAATAATAAACTTTACATACTCATCTGCATCCGCCAGCACCTGCGACGTTATAGCAGGAGTTGGAGGAGTTGCTCTAGACAGCGGACCGGAAGAAGGCCCGCCGGCTTCAGTCTGCGAGGCTGAAACCTCGGCATCAACGGACTCTTCCTCAACAGGGGCTTGACTACTAGCCCGAGGAGCCAAAAGAACAGAAGGAGCCGAGAGAGGCGTCGATTTCGTACCCCAAGTAGAAGGAGCAACAGAGGGTTCCAGCAAACCCTTACCCTTCTCAAGCTCGGAGGGACCACCGACGTCAGGGGCTACCGCATCCGTCCCCAGTACTCTATCAACAGGTCGTACGGGATATTCCCCCTCTGGCAGAGCAGCAAGATCAACACTTGTTTTCTGACTCGGCTCCCTTGGAGTCAGGATTGGCGGACAAGTCTCATTTTCACCATCAAATCCCTTCACAGGGATAGAATCTGTCGCTACCTCCCGGTCGGCAGCCACCTCAGCCTTCGCTACTGAGTCTGGGGTAGGGCTCGGCAACGCTGCAGCCGACCTCCCCTCATCATGACAAGGAGGGGAATCAACCCTCTTCTCTGTTTCAATCACGTCTGTCGCCCCCGTAACAGGCTCACACACCTCTGGAGGAATGTCATCTGAAGACGACGAACTCCACTCCACTTCCTCATCAGGAAGCCCCGTGTCTGCTGGACCCTCAACGTCCAAGGCCCCCATGGCGGCTTGCACCATCTCGGGAACTGCTACATCATCAGCTTCCTTTCCAACATAGTCTGGAGATACTGGAATCTCCATAACAATGACATCGTCCGGGTTCTCCTCCATGGGAGACATCACAATCGGCAGAATGCGCTCTTTAATGAGCCCGCCACCTCCTTTGGTCTGCTGGCACCAGATCTTGGAGTATGGGGTCTCCTTTTTAGCGGCTCCTACAACAAAAGAAAGCGTAGGTCACAAGATGTTGAACCTAACCAGACTATATGGGACAGCCTTACCTCCGCAGGTGCTGAGTCTGATGACACTGTCGGTGACAATGCCTTCTTCTGTCTCTTTGGCGCAGAAGAGCCAGCCTCGGTATCAGCATGTCTTTTCGGTTGATCGACCGAGGGCTCTGCCTGACCCCCAGTGGATACGACAGGTGTACCTCGATAACCCACCTCTGGCAGACGGTACGATCGAGCCTTCGCCAATATATTCCCAGTCGTCCCTAACTGGGTGCCGACAATGAAACTGGTCTCCCGATCATATCCGGAGGGCACGGCGTTCATGATACAGTAAAATTTGGCGGCCGAAAAAAGAATCGGCGGTCGCGGATTCTGAACAGGCAGCTTAAAGTGAGCTCCGGTACATCCGGCATTGTAGTAATGCCAAGCTCGTGCACCATCCAGCAAACTTCCAGTATACCCCAGGTTAATACTGGGGTTATCTAACATCAACTGAGCATAACTGAATTGTCGTGCAAAATGGCTCGACAAATACGGTTCCAGGTAACACTGATTCATATTCCGGTACACCAGATGGGACGGCCGGATACTTTACAACCAGCAAAATTCCCATAGAGGCAGAGTGGTGGCATCTTCACCCGAATCCATTAAGTCTTCATTGGCCTCAAAACCCAAAAAGATGGGACCAACTTTGGTGATCTCCCACCCCTGAAGGTGGGATAAAACTTTCTTGCAAACAGGAACACCAGTATGCGACCAGCTCCTCTAGTGGAAACGGCAGAGGAATGCATCTCCGGCCCTGTAGTCTTCTTCCGAGCCCGGACTCATCACATTAGGATGGTGTAAAATTAACCACCCCATCAAATAATGGAACGGCAGTTCGGCACGGGGGAAGTTGTCATTCCTACCTCGCTCATGAACCACATTTCCCGTAAATTCTCGTAAACATCGCAGCAGGTTACACGCCATTGCGGGGAGTAGAGCCAGGCGATGGCCAAAAACCAACTTGACAGCTGGCAGGATTAGGTTCCAGGTCACCCTCTCCACAGAGCCTGACCCGCCCAAGAAGACATAATCCCGAAGTCAAATCATCAGATACGCAGCTAACACTGCTTTTGACAACATCCGATGAGTAAGGTGCCAGAAACAGCTATAGGAGCGTTCGTCCGACTGCCGGTCCTCGTTTTCCCGGGGATTCTTCTCACTTAACCTGCTCATTTCGGAGAGCACCACGCTACTAGAAAGTGCTGGCGGAGTGGTAAACTGAGATGGATCCTCCTTGTCTTGCTTAAAGACGTAATCTCTCCAAGCGGTCACATGAGGCTGTGATCCGCCCTTATCCTACTTCTGCATATAATAATGATGACTCGCCACTTCCTTGAAGACGGCCATCATCTCCTCGGCTTTGTCCTCCAGGACTTGGAACTCCTCGTTGGTCGGGAAGTATTCCTCATAAGGTTCTGATCCCCAAGGGAGCTTTGACACCTCGTACATTTTATGAAGTGCGAGTCCCAGCTCCCCCACCGGAGTAAAGAAAGTCCCGATCTGGGTGTTAAACATCTCCAGAAGTGCGAAAAACATATGTCTGTTGATGTCGACACCTGCCTGAGTAGCACGGATTGCGGCAGTCAGCCCAATCTTTCGGAGTTCGGTTCGAAACCGTGACAGAATCCAGAGTGTTAGCTTGTCCCATTTGGAAATATAGTGACACCAACCCTCTACCCAAAATTTACCTTTCGGGTACAATCGCTCCAACAACAGCATACGATTTACAAAAGTCAAAGCGCTAAAAGCAAATGTGTTGATGGAAACGTCACTGTAAATGCTCCCAGGACGGAGAGTCCGCCAGGTGAAAGAAGGCCCAGCCCGCACGGCGGTCAAAGTATCCCTCTGATCGGAGGTAGAGTCGATATTAATGATGCCTGCCACCGCTCCCCCCTGAGATGGGGTCAGCTCCTAAGACATCCACCTCTTGGAAGCAAGACGACAGAAAGCCGTCAAAGGCCATTGACGCTCAAGTTGCTTAACAGTCATATACACCCCCTTTACTGTAAAGAACCAATCTTCCTTGACCTTTAACACCTTTGCTTCAATAGAAGTAAGGCGGTCCCCAAACAGGAACTCAGGCTTCAAGAAAGTCACATTATCAGAAGTGGCAGATTTCAAAACGCCACGCTCCATCATCCGTTGGAGGAACCCATGCTGTTGTTCTCGGATTTGAGTCATTCTTTCGGGAGACTGATCCAGCATAATGGTAGCTTGGGCAGGGTTTATCACCTCCTCATTATAATCCACTCCCATCTGACAGAGGGCAGCGTCCAGAAGCACTTCATTCAAGAGCGGGACAGTCATCGACACTGGTGGTCAACAAAAGAAGGCAAAGATTCAGATATGTTAGGAACAACAAAAGAATCCGAGCCACGTTCTCATCAAAAGTGCGTACCCTGAACCAAGGCTCAGGCGTATCTGAAGAGAAGCCTCGGCGCATCATCAAGGTCTAAACCCATGCGCGTCAGCGGTGGAGCTTCGACGCATCATCAGGGTCTAAACCCATGCGTGTCAGCAGTAGAGCTTCGGCGCATCATCAGGGTCTCTACCTATGCGCGTCAGCAGTGGAGCTTCGGCACATCATCAGGGTCTAAACCCATGCGCATCAGCAGTGGAGCTTCGGCGCATCATCAGGGTTTAAACCCATGTGCGTCAGCGGTGGAGCTTCGGCGCATTATCAGGGTTTAAACCCATATACGTCAGTAGTGGAGCTTCGATGCATCATCAGGTTTTAAACCCATGTACGTCAGCAGTAGAGCTTCGGCACATCATCAGGGTCTAAACCCATGCGCGTCAGCGGTGGAGCTTCGGCGCATCATCAGGGTTTAAACCCATGCGCATCAGCAGTGGAGCTTCGGCACATCATCAGGTTTTAAACCCATGCACGTCAGCAGTAGAGCTTCGATGCATCATAAGGGTTTAAATCCATACGCGTCGATAAAAAAAAAACGTCAGCACATCATCAGGACTCAAGGTCCATGCGCGTCGACGTATGTGAGTTCTAAAAAATGGCACAGAAAGATATGGTAAAGAATGATGAAACCCACCAATCATCGCCGACCGAACGTCGACGGGCAGCCGTGGGACATCATCTGTGGCAGCCTCTACATGCTCTTTCCCTTTGCCTCGTCCTCGGCCAGCACCGCCGCGAAGAGTCTTGGGAGCCATTTCTTGAAAGAAGAAAGTTAGGGTTTTACAAAAGAAGAACTCTAAAAAAGAAAGCAAAGAGAGGAAGAACTCTCTCTCTCCATCTCACGTCTATTTATAGGCTCAGTCGTACGGGTGAAGCGATGAAGTGTGACCTCAGCCGCCGCCTCGAATTCTGTGAGGTGATAACTGCAAATAAATCCAAAAAGATCATCATTAATCTTCTTGGTTATCGAAGCATTATCATTTGTATTTACTGAGAGTGGCATGCGCCCCATCACTGATGCGCGGAGCAATCATGCGCCCGAACAGTCATGCGCCCCATTGAAAATGCTACCATGTTTCTTATTCAAAGTATTCCAAAACTTGGCAAAAAGTTTTAAAAACTTTGAAGGGGGTCTTGTAGAAGCATGGAATTTCAGGACCAGAAATCCTATGCGCCAAATATTACATGCACCAGGGAGCACAGAGGAAGTACATGGCACAGCAAAACAAAAGTATAGACATTAAAAGATGATTTTTTATTTCATATAAAAGTCTATTACATGTCTAAAAAAGGAATGGTACAAAGGAGAATTTCTAAAAATAAAAGACCCTAAGTCTACAACTAGGCACAGCAACCACCATGCACTCTCAAACAAGCGCATCTCGCCATGTGCTCTCAGTCATGCGCATCCCTTCAGCGGCTCAGGTATGTGCATCCTCAGTTATGTGCATCCCTTCAGCGGCTCAGTTATGTGCATCCTTTCAGTAGCTCAGTTATGTGCCGTCCTTCAGCATCCCAGTCAGGCGCATCATGAAGTATCAGCATATGTGCCATTAAATGCTTCGACTAATGAAGCATTTATTAAGCAGAACGAGGGTGGCAATCAACCCTCTAACTAGAGGACGAGCTCTCCAAACCAAGGAAGAGAAGAGCACCGCAAATCAACCTACGACTAAAAGAGCAGCTTTCAACCCAACCAGAATGGGCAACACCCACTCTAGCGAGAGAAGGAGCTCTTCCAAAGCCCAAGGAAGATGATCGGAGCACCGCAATTCAGATCTGCGGCTCTTCCAGCATAATAGAGATGAGGCTCGAGCATCCTGATCTTTGGATGTAACATGCACCTTCTGCCTGCCTCAGAAGCCCTCGACTCTAACTTTTGGATGTAACAGTCACCTTCAAGTGCATCAATGAAGACAATGCGTCGCATCTTCACCCTCGGGAGCATCTCGTCAACAGAATGTGCTCGGGCAAACAAGTTCATTTCGGGAGGATGTGAGAGAACGAGAAGCAAACCCTCTCCATGCCACTATTTATAGGCCGGACAAATCAAACCCATGTGCCAAGTGGCTGGCTCTCCGAATCCCGTGCAATGAATTTGCATTGAATGGTGATGAACCTGATGTAACACCCAGTTTTCCAGATTAGGATAATTTTGAAATTTTATAATTATAATTATTAATTATTGATATTTGATTCACATTATGATTTTTAGTGATTTTTAATAATTTTTAAACTATTTAAAAACTGGTTTAAGTCATGACTTATAATTTTGATGTACTGCCAGTGAAACCTTAGTGACTGCATGATCTAGAGCCTAACCATGTCATTAGAATGACTTAATTATCATTTTTAGCCTAGGGGTAATTTAGTTATTTTGACTTATTTAAATTATTTGGTGATTTGTTGAATTGGTGAATTCTAGTTTGACTTTGACTTGTTGAGACCTAGTGGACTAGCCTAGAATCTAACCCTAGCCATGGTGACCCTAGTCTAACTTGAGTTAACCTATTTTAGTCATTAGAGAATAGTTTTAGAATGAGGGGATTTGGTTTAGTGAATTTAAGTCATGGCTTATGGTTTCATGAAATGACTTATGGCTTAATTATTTAATTGACCATGACTTAAGCCCATGGGCCATTTAGTAAACCCTAACCCTAATTTTTGAGCTTATGAACATCCACATAGGGATCCCCACCCTATATAAATACTTGTTCATTAGGGCTTGCCTCTTTTTTATCATTCCAACACTTGGAGAAAAGAAAGGTAAGTTTTCCCCTTCCAAAAATTCCCATTTTATTCATTTGATATCCTTTTTGATCCTAGTCTTTTGTATTGGGTTCTAATTTAATTTTATGGACTGTTGGTGGAGAGCTATTTCAGTTTTGGGCTCATTTGGAGCATTTGGCCATCAAGAGGAACACCCCCATTTGGAGCTTTTCCATGCAATTTGCACCTATAGGTAAAACCCTTTAAATTGCATTATTTTTGTGATTTCTTTGCATGATGGTTTAGGAATAGATGTCCCCTAATTTCTGGAGGAATTTCGTGTCATTTACTTTAGGTTTCGTGTCCGTATCGGACACGTATCGAACCTATAGGCTAAGTGTTCGACGAAATGCCCGAACCGATTCGATTTGCAAATTTTGCAAATATATTTGAATAGAATCCTAGATCTAGGGTTTGCTTATTGATTTCTGTGATTTCTTCCTGATTTTAGAGTCGTGTCGTATCCACACGAGGACACGAACATGCTGTCCGTGCACTGTGCACTGTGTCCTGCATCACGGGGTCTATTTCTCCCGACACAGGATACGTGGAGTATGAGTGTTGGGGCAGTGACTGCCACCATGCTCCCAAAATTTAGGAGCATCTCGTTTTGTGTACGAGGAGAAATTCTCCCCGCACTGGTCGTACGGGACACGCGCGAGCTGTCGATTACGCGTGTAAACAGACGCTGATACGCGGTTCGACACGACACCACGAGTTTCGTGGACACGGCGCAGGCAGTGGGACACGCTCCCCTATCCCTGGTGAGTGTCTGGACACAAGCACGATGTGTCACGTGTCGTGTGTCATGCACACGACTCTGTGACACGCCTGCACGATACTTGGTGTGCTCGTGTGTGTCTGTGTGTGCTCGAGGTGTCTGGACACTTCGTGTCTGATTGTTTGGACACGAAACCACATGTTACAACACGTATGGATGTGCTAGATTAGTTACCAACCTATAAATTGGTATATTAACACGATTTGAGTTCGAATTTTACATTTCCCAAATATCACTGATACCATGTATTTATTTCAAAAATCCTGAATTGATTTCCTTTTTAATCTGATTAAAATATTGTTTTAAATCACTAAACTGATTCCTACATGTGTAATGGATACTGCTAAATCGGATTTTCATGTTAGATTGGGTTTTGCAATAGTGAATTGGAATTTGAACATTTGAAATGGGTTCGATGGGGTTGGACTGATTATGATTAACTGTTATATACTAAACTGTTTTGAATTCCTGCAATGTAGATGAGTGTCATTCCCTAATCACTGGTTTTTCTGATTCCTAAACCTGAGAATCAAATTCCCTAACACTGTCACAGGGTCACTCATGTATACAGGTTGGTATTCACTGATTCCAGGGTATGCACTTCACTGATATGGTACACAGAGTCAATGTTGCACTGTTTTTCTCATTTTCTGATTTTGGGTTATTTAAACTACTTTTTCCTGATGTTTAATCACCTAGATTAATTTCTATACATGTGTATTAGGTTGCCTTAATGTTCTGTCCTAGGTTGCTATGCCACAATGGGATATCAATCGAATTTGGGATGTCTCAGTCCACTACATTGTTATTTCAGTCCATTTGTGGTTAATCCATTGTTCAAACTGTCATTTGATCCTCATGCTTGAAATCGAATTGTTCACTGTCATGTAGGTTCCTAAATCTAAGATAGTTCACTGTCACATAATATACTCTCTACACAAACACACACTTATCTACACCATGCCACATTCCTCATTGACACCCTATTTTTCCTATACACACTCACACAATATGAGGATAGTCCCATATTCATGTACCTCACTGTCCTCTATTTCACCCACACACTATATCACATAATACACTCTAGAGCCACTTGACACATTACACTACACATTATATTAGGTTCTTTTCTTGAGATTTCTATCACACACACAAATGTACACACACACCACTCTACTAAAAACTGAATTCCCTCTTGACACTCACCCACATGAACACCTAAGTTCATCCCTATACACACATTGTTTTTCTCTTTCAGGTTTACACATGGGCTGATTTGTTCCCTGTTACACAACACACACACACACATCCCCTCAACTCTTCCCTGTTACACACACACCACATGGCTCACATTAGCACTGTTAATTGATATTAGGCACTGTCTAAAATCTAAGAAAAACCCTATCTACAACCCTGTTTTCCAATTGCACATACACACCTAGCACTTGACACATTGAAACCCTTTCATATGTTCCTTGGACCTACACTAGATTCTAACACAATTTGTGTATACATATGCATGGATGAATGTATATATGCTAGTATGTAGGAATGCATGTAGGTAGACAATGATATGAAATATAATGTAGTGTACAATGCATGTGATAGAGTAAGTTAATGAGTGGTGTATATATGCAAGTTATAAATGCAATAATGAGTATCCTATCTATACAAGCATGGACATATAGAACTAAATGAATGCATGAATATATGTATAGATGATAATTGAATTGCCCTTTCACTAAGCCACACATGCACATTGCCTATACCTTCACCACACCATACACATACATGTATACCCACACATGCACATGTATCCTCTCTTTATCACTATATGTTAATATATTTATTTTGCCTATGGCCTATAGCCTATGGTTTCTAGCTTATGTTTATGGCATGAATGCCCAGTCAATACGTGTAGTTGGCTTGTATAGCCCAGTTTTGATGTATGTTTGCTAGTCTAGGCTTGGTTAGGCCTAGCGAGACTTGACTAGACTAGGATTGACCTAGTTTGACTATTGTAGTTGACTTGGGTCGACCCAGAGTTGACCAAGTTTGACTTGGACCTAGTTTGACCTAGACAGTTGACCAGGCTTGACTTAGAGTTGACTTTGACCTAGATTGGTCTAGAAATTATGTAGATTGTATCATAAACATCATTTACCTTGTTTTAAACATATTATAACCTGTATTACTTTGTTTAGGACATTGTGACTCTGGTGCAGGCATCTGATATTACACTACCCTTCTCAGAGTAGCAGGCGAGTACATTCTCTGATAGTTCTTCTATTTACTTGTCGTTTACTATACTTCAGTTGTAGCTAGTTCTATTTGATTCTGTATTACAAACACGATTTGATATTACTGGATCCATTTCATGCGACACTCACTTATTTAAGTCTGGCCTATATTCTGGAACCACCTATTGGAACCACCTACTGGAACCACCTACTGGAACCACCCTGGAATCATTTACTGGAACCATTCGTGTACTGGTTGGACTTATACTATTTTGTGTCGGATTATGGATTCACTCGTACTTGCTGGGCGGGGAAATATTGGAATAGGCATGTGAACATACCCAAATACTGGAACCACTCCCTTGGAATTATACTGGAACGATAGCCATCCCACACTTAGCCGAGTGTGCGGTGTGCCGTATTACCTACAGCCGTTCACATGTCGATCCCGATATTTTAAAACACACTGTTAGAGTATAGGCTGGACTCACCTTGGAACCTTTGATCACCAACTGGACTCACCTTATACCGGACTCATCTTGTACTGGAACCACCTGGTATCAGATTCATGTTGTCTGGATTTACTTGGGTTTTGCACTTGTTTACATTTACTATCTGGACTTATTATGTTACCTTAGTTCAGCTAGATTTATTTATAGTCTTCATTGCCATCATTCTTCTCTTGTTTTAGTTACTTTACTTTCCTTGTATCATACTACCTCTCTATGCCACAACCTAAATATAAACTGCCATATTCATCAATATAACTGCTTATAACTGCTTTATAGTTCTCTGCCATTTTATTGGGTTTTTTTTGATGAGTTGTACTCGTTCCTGTCATGACTGGACCTGCTAAAATTTTTACAGATGATTGCCCTGAGGACACTTGCCTACATATTATGGACCCGGAGACAGGATGGCTACCTTTGGCCCCGACACTCATGAGTGATCGAGATTTAGTTTAGTAGAATAGCATACGTTTTTCTATGTTAAACTTGTTGTAGTGGATTGAGACTTGTGTAGTATTTGAGATTGTTGAGAGTTGTTATTTTAGTAGTTGTCTTCTATTCTTAGTTATTTCTTCTATGTTATCCTATCGTGCTTAAACTGTGATTGAGTTACGATACCTTATACTTGTCCTCCGTTCGAAGTTGATTATGATGAGTACATTATTCATTGCGTGAGTTGTTGGTTAGATAGTAACCTAGAACAGCGTTCTACCGCCGACACTGCGGCATAGGCTGGACGTTGTTACGCGCTCGTACCCTTACAGTGGGCGTTGGCTGGGTGTTGCAATCAAAAGAATTTATGGCAAACACACGTTACCGTGACTTTTGATTTGGGAGCACCAGACCAGTCATTTTCTTGAAACCAACTTCTCATGCATGATCTACTCGAGATGCTCTTCACCCATGACCTTCGTGTCCCACTCAGACACACCATTTTGTGCTCCATTTGCTTCATACAACTTTTCTGACACGTGACCCGGTTTTATTTCACCCCACGGTGTCATATTTATTTTCTGATTTGAATTGTGGATACCCTGTTAACCCAAACCTGACAACCCCAAATATGGACATGGCCCACATGAAGCCTACTACCCGCATGACACTTGTGTCCCATTTATTGGAATCCCCACATGCTACTTATTTACCCATGATTATAAACACTTATTTAAATTCGATTACTGTGCCATGTCCGATTTTGATCCAACCCGGCTCCACTGAACCCAACTCCAGCTTCATGTTTCCCTCTCTCATGACGCCCTCACTTTCTTTGCCCGAAAATAATATTAAATACCCTTTCTACATATTTTTATATTCGATGAAAATTTTTATTGATTTTAAATCCCAAAAATAAATCCAATCCCCTAATTAATTTCTACCCTTGATTTCCCTCCTATTTAATCCTAGCCCTCCATCCCTATGGCAGCCAACACAATACCCCTCCTCACATATGGCCGATCCTAACTCCTAGGAATAGTTTCTATCTCTAATTTCCCACTCTCATTGATTATTACACTCTTTCTTTCTCTCTCTTTCTGATTTTTGTTCAACAACATTCAAACTCCACACACACAGCCTCCCATGATCGAGCCCAGCCCCAGGCCGACCTCACCCCCTCTCTGGCCGTACTGCCACCCCCTGGCCGAGTACGGCCGAACGCCACCACCAGCCTTCTCCCTTCACTTACCTCCTCCACCTTCTTCCAAATGAATAACCTCCACCACCTTAGCCGTATGGCCGCCGCCCCCGCCGCGCCTTCGCCGGCCGGGCCAGGCCGTGCAGCCTCATGCATAGCTGCCAACAGCAGCAGCGCACAACAGCGTTTGCGTAGCTCAGCCGGCCGGAACAGCCCTTGGCCGCGTGGTGCAGCACCGTCACCGCCGGCGTGGCCGCCGTGGCCGGCCTCGCTTGGCCGAGTACACCTCGGGGTAGGCCCCGTGGCCTTTGCTCCTCTCTCCGACGTGTATCGGAGGCGATCCGTGCGTTTGGCACAGGTTCCCGTCGTAACGAGCCCGAAAACGAAGCTGAAATGCCGCCCCATCGTAGCAACTTCGTACACAATTTTCGAGAAATCCGACCGTTGGATCGATAATTTCTTTGCTCCGTCACAATCTTGGTATATCCATCTTCACTCCTGTCAATTTTTGTCCGTTAATTTTATCGTTTGATACATCAAAACCGGCCACCAAGTTGACCGTTTAAATTGTATAAATTTTGGACAGTTTTGCGGAGTCAACTTCGTCGGCTTGTACCTCCTCTACCGCAGCTCCATTTGGCATGCTACCAGTTCCGGTGCAAAGCTGGTATAACCCTCTTACTACCCCTCCAGTTTTGTTTTATTGTGAGCTTGTTTGATTGGTTGAATTCGACGCCAAAGTTGGCCGTCCGAATTCATAATTTCTAACTTGTAAAATTTTATTTTTGAACACGGGACTCCAGATTTCATTTCTGACATCACCAATAGACTCGTGGCATCGTTCTGGCATGTTTTCATATAAAATTTGTTAGATTTGGAGGACGTGGGCCGTGGTACGCATTTCGGTGCAAAGCGGGCCCCACAGTCCGGGTCAACGGGACTTTTTGACGTCGGCTCATCGGAATCCAATTCCGGATACATCGTTGAGTTTGTATCGTCATTCTGGACTCGTTGACATATAATTTGCTAGGTTTTAGTGGATATTGGTTTCGACACGCATTTCGGTGCAAGTCGGATACCAATATCCGGGTCAACGGATCGTTTTGAGATCGGCTCATCGGAATCCAATTTCGGATATATCGTTGAGTTCGTATCGTCATTCTGGACTCATTGACATATAGTTTGCTTAGTTTTGAGAACATTGACTCTGGCACGCATTTTCGTACAAATCGAAATTCTAAGTTCTGGTCAACGGACCAAATTGAGATCGGGTCAACGGAATCCAATTCTGGATATACCGTTGGGTTCGTAGAGTCATTCTGGTTTCGTGGACATATAATTTGTTATATTTTATAGACTTATTTTCTTGCACATTTTTCGGTGCAAAACGGCTCCGACATGGATACCGTTTTGACCCGAAATTACTTTTTTGCCCTTGTGTCCAAATTGGACCGATGGATAGGCTATCCTAGCTAATTTGACCATTCTAGACACGTTGGCGATGTTTAATTCATCATCCGACAATGTTGTAGATAGTTTCTCTATGTATCACCTTTTATTATAATTAATTCTCATAATATTCGTATTTCGGGATTAGTACAACGAAACTGAGATCGGTCAATTCTAGTGATCTCACGTCGCTGAAATTGAGAAGATGGACAAGTGGATCACTATAATAAGATTATTAACTTTACCGTTGATCATCTTATCTCGATTTGCGTGTCTTAAGTTTCGACGTACAAATAACGAAGTACACTTTATATCTTTGATAATTAAACTAGAATTGACCCTGTTTGACCAGAGTTGACCAGTTGACCAAAAGTCAACTATAAGTCAACACTTGACCTAGTTTGACTAGATTGTTGACCAGAGTTGACCTAGAGTTGACTTTACTTAGAAGAGCCTAGAATAATATAGATTGCTTGTAGAAATTCAATTATTACAACTTGAACACCTTGTAACCTGTGTTGCTTTAAATAGGACTCTGTGGCTTCAGTTGGACCCATATTCCTATCAGCTGTTCAGGTTATCAGGCGAGTACATTCTCTGACCGTTTCATACTTGTCTGGGTTTATATTCTTGCTCTAGATTACTGTACTTGATGCTGACACGATTGTTATCACGGATTGGTACTATATGGATCTTCTTTTGAGATGTTATCCCCTTGTATTCACTAAATACATATTGTGATGTACGTTTCACTTACATATTGTATTTATTGAATACCCTTATCCTTGTATACTCATTGTGCATATTGTACTCTCATTATCACATGAGTCCCATGGATAGACCATTGTACAACTATTGTATAACATTATACATCTATTGTATAACATTGTACATCTATTGTATAACATTGTACACTATTGTATAAGATAACGTAACTGGAGTGGATCCTTGTGTATTAATTGGGGAGGGAGAGTAGAATTGGTTATGTAATCAAATCCTATTGTGCAATATTGTATAACTATTGTATATGTCCATTGTGCACTCACGTACAATGGAGTTACCATTGCATTGTCCTAAACCGTTTACATAACCATATTGTACTCTAAATCAAATATTGCTTACGGTTCTTACTTATCATATATAGATATTTTTTATTATCAAATTTCTACTGTTTTCATATACATTCTTCTTTCAGCGTTTCCTGTATCTTACTCTATTGCATGCTTTATATTTCCTAACTTGATATGAACTGCGTGAGATGTTTTGTGCTCACTCCTGTCCTGACAGGACCCGTTGATAAATTTTACAGATAGCTTGGAGGTTGCCTGCTAGCCTAGAGGAGACACAGTAGAGGTTGTATAGATAGTTATTTTAGTTGTCTTGAGTTGTATTTACTTTATGGATTATTGTATTTGAGATTTGGGATGTTTTCTGGGTTTGTGCATCTTAGACACTTAGACTTCTATCTGCGGTATCTCTTTGTGGATTTCATGTTTTATTTATCTTTTATCATGCTCTACCTTAGATGTGATTGAGACTGTATTTGCTATGTTACCTCCATTCGGGGTGTATATACTGTACAGGAACCTTTATATTGTTAGATATTTGACCTAGGACAGCGTTCTACCGCCGAAACTACGGCATAGGCTGGATGTACCCACGTCTCGTGCCCTTACTCTAGGGTACGGGTCGTGACATATACAGAATCTGATAAGGAGTTTTTTCTAATGTGATTGAGTACCTTCAAAAATATCCTAATCCTACTGTAGGCTGCAGTGATACACTAGTTCGAATACCACTGCATTTCTAAACTAGACCTGCATGGGCCACCACTAAAAACGTGTCACGACCCACACCCTAGAGTAAGGGCACGCGACGTGGGTACGTCCAGCCTACGTCGCAGTATCGGCGATAGAATGCTGTCCTAGGTCACATACATCTAAGAGTTATAAGGTACATGTACAGTTTATACACTCCGAATGGAGGTAACATAAATAAGTACAACTTAATCACAACTAAGGAAGAAAGTACGATACAATAGAATAGATGAAACACATAATCTAAAGATGATAATTATAAGATAGAGAGATAGCTGAAGGTCTAAGATAAACATCTCCACAAATTCAGAATACAATCTCCAAATAAATACAAGTGTATCTGACAAGACATGAAGATAAATAGAACTAGCCTAGCTAACTAGCATAGTCTACAAGGGTAATATTATCAGCAATTACTGGGTCCTCCATGGAGTCCAGCTCACATGTGTCTTCTATACCTGCTCCGTAATAAGTGGAACAGAACTCCTCAGTATCGTCTGTAAAATTTTAACAAGTCCAGTCAGGACTGGAGCGAGAACAGTACATCTCACGCAGTTCATAATGTGACAGGATATATAAATATGCAATAGAGTAAGATACATGAAACGCTACAGAATATACATGAAGTAAAAGAGAGAGCTGTAATGTAAATAGATACTATAAATAGAGAACTACAGTGAACTAGTAATTTAGAGTACAAGATGAACATGTGAACGGCTTGAATTTGCACATGAGTAATCTAAGAGTTTGCACATGAGTATACTACTTTAGAATTGTTCACATGACCATTTATACTCTCCCGTACCCCAATCAATACACAAGGATCAAGACAGGTTATGTTATTGCACATGATATCACATGAAGGCCCATAATAGGGTGCACATAATTGTATACATGAGGGCTCCGTGAACATGAGAGTACATGAATCACGAGAGTGCACATGAATAGTGAAAGCACCGGAGTACATGATGAAAGTGAAACACATATGACATACTGTAACCCGATGCTCCCGAGGGGGATAACATCTCATGAAGGGATCCATATAGTACCAATCCGTGTTAAACATCGTGACAGCATCAAAAAAAGTAATCGAGAGCGTAAATGTAAATCCTATCAAGTATAAAACGGTCAGAGAATGTACTCGCCTGATATCCTGAACGTCTGAAGGAAATACTGCATGAGGAGTGGTGTCTGACTCCTAATCAGAACAGTACAAGTCACAACAAATCCCACTAATAAAGTAAGCTACTATGATGCAGTCTACATGATGTTGGGTCAATTCTAGACTAAAGTTAACCCTTGTCAACTTCAGTCAACTATCTAGTCAAAGCTAGGTCAACTAGGTCAACCTAGACCCAATCAAGTCTCACTAGGCCTAACCTTGTCTACCCTAGTAAGTATACCATACACAAGTCACACCTAGCCTAATATGACCCCACTCATGAATATATTTACCTCATGCCATAGGCTATACTACCTAAGCTAATAGCCAAATTTACATATAAGGCAATACACCCATTTCTACCATATAACTATTTACACATTATATATATGAATAGGCAATCTATTTTACATCACACTATCACCTTAAGTTATATATATATATATATATATATATATATATATATATATATATATATATATATATATATATATATATATATATATATATATATATATATATATATATATAGAGTTAGAGAGGGAAGAGCATGCACATGTGAGTGTGAATGTGTGTGTATGTAGGCTGAAATCAATGTGTGCAAACATTGTATATCATTCTCAGATTTCCAGTGAGTGAAAATAGTGTGTACATTTGTGTATTAGGTTAGCCATGTATTCATTGTGTGTGTGTGTGTGTGTGTGTGTGTGTAGCTAGGATACATGTGACATGAATTTACCCATGTGTGTGTGAGTGTGCCAATATTGTGTCTCAACAGTGTGTACATAATCTCAGATTTAGGCATGACAGTTAGAGTGGGCTAATCCCAGGTTTTGTGTGTTAGGTGTGACATAAAGTGAGTGCAAACAATGTTTGCAAACCCAGGCTTGACAGTGTTTGTGTATCCCTAATTCTCAGGTTGCAAAACAGGAATTTTAGTAGGAAGTGTTCTCAGGAATTTCAGATTGGGTGTGAGTGTTCTGTGTACATAATAGTATCATGAGGTAGCAGTAAAGGAGATTACTGTAATGTGTGACATAGTTTTCTGGTTTTGTGTGTTAGGAATAGGAAAATCAGTGTGACAGGAATATATAGGAATGACCAGTGTACAAACTGTGTATTAGTGTACCTGTTTAAACAGTTCAAGAGAGTGACAGGAATGTGTCTCAGGCTGTGTACCAATCCCTGATTTCAATCCCATTCGAAATCAACCCTAACATGATATCTAATTCCCCAGAAATTAAATAACAGGAAAAATAAGCAGTATATAAGTATTCTCAGCTAGGTGACAGTCCCATGTTCTCAGGATTCAGATTTTAGAAACTGTATATCAGTCCAAATATTACATTGAAAATTCGATAGCCAAATAACAAAATTGAAGCTAAATCTCATGCCTAGCATAAACCCTCACATGTTAGCTAATCCCAGGTGTGATTACAACACTAATTAATCATTCAACAGTTTAATTAAAATATCAAAACTCAGATTCACCCAACAGTAAACGTGTATCAGTAAACATAGGATACATGGATTAGATTACTAAAAACTCGATAAAAAATCATAAACAATTGGTTGGTAGTTAATGTCAAACATATGTACGTGTTATACACGCAGTATCGTGTCCAAAAACAGGACACGAATGTGTCCAAGAACTCACGAACACAGAACACAAGATTGGACACGAACAATGTGACCCGTGCACGAGTCCTAGCTCACTCGATACGAAACTATTAGACACGAGGCTTTGGGGCTGTCGTGTCAGACACTGCCCCTACCTCTGTGTCCAACCTCACGTGTCCAAGTGCCCTAAAACAGCCGCACCAGTACACGAGTAGCAGGACAGCCCGGCTGCACGCGCGCAGGCGTGTCCATGAGCCCAAAGCGACACAAATAAGATACGATCCGTGCTCAATCACAAAGAAAGTGTTAAGCCACATTAAAATGAAATTTCCTATTCACATATAATTTGAAAATATTGATGAAAAGCCCACTGTGGCATTTCATCGAACTCAACTACACGTAGGCTGATACGTGTCCGATACGGACACGAAAGGGACACGACTCCACACGAAATCTATACCTACAACTAGAGGACACCTAGGGCTATGCAAATATACAAAGAAATCAGAAAACTAATGGTTAAAAAGAAGTTACCTATAGGTTGTTCCTTCTCAAGAAAAATCCAAAAATGAAGATCCTTCCTTGCTAGCTCAAAGCTCCTATGGAATCCAAAACTGAGATTCACCTCCATCAACAGTAGGAGAACAATAATCAGGTCACAATGCAAATGATTTAAATGAAAAAGGATGAGAAATGATCAAAATAGGAAAGGTTGAGGGAAGAACCAAACCTTGCTTTTGAAAATGGAAAAAAATATGCAAAAGAGGCAAGAAACTTTGGGAGACATTAAATAGGGGGGTGGATCCCTAGGTGGCCGGCCCAAAATTCTAGGGTTAGGGTTTAGTGGATCAATGGCTCTCCTATCATCAAGTCAAATCAAGGGTCCATAAATTCTAGGTTACATACTAGTCTAAGTCATGCATCCTAGTTAGCTCTAACTAACCATGACTAACTAATACTAACCATGACTAACTAAGACTAACCATGACTAACTAAGACTAATCTAGGCTAGGTCCAATCTAGGTTAGGGCTAATCACAACACATGACAACTAAGTGATGATGATGAGGCTATGAATTTACGTTAACTCTAGAAGTTAGCATAGGTGCGCGATCATGGACAACTTGTCGATAAGGGCGATTGTTTCTTCGAGCAGCACCCCGGGGCCACGGGATCGACTCGGCCTAGGAAGAAACATGGTAATAGCCGAGCTGGGTAATAGGCAATGGTAGTTCGGGGACTTGTATCGGAGATTGCAACTTGGGGTACAAGGATCCCGTTTACCAGGCTATGTCCGTGATGGCTTATCATGCCAGTGACCATTCATATAGATGGGTCGGCACGAGCAGCAATCCGTGTGTGTGCCTTTGGATTAAGTTGAGTCGAATATGTATGCAGTTAGAAGACAATGTTTGGGCCTAAGATTTGGCTTCGACATAAGCGACGTGCTTCGGATGAGTTGTGGTGTCGAGTCTTAAGTTGTCGGCATAGAATTGCATAAGTTGGTTTGAGTCGTTGGAGTTTAAGTCAGGAAACCGCCGCAAGGCAAAGTTGGTTAAGTGACTCTATGTTCACAAGTCTCAATTGGGTCAGTTGGTGACCAAAGTAACAAGGGCCGCGTTAGAGACAATGTGGTTTAGTTTCACTGAAATGCGAGGCACGGCCTCAATATGGGTCCGTAAGTACGGTTACATGGAAATAGAGTCTATCGTGTAGTTGTGTCTCTGATTTTGGGCCCTAAGGCAAAGCACGACTTGATAGGTTAACGTTGTTGGCACGAGGAGGAGTCTAGAGGCAAAGTATGAGTAACGTTATTGTTGCAAGCATGGGATAGTCTAGAGACACAAAATAGGTCAAGGCGTCAGCCATAAAACTGATCATAAGACAAGACTAGAAAGACAATTGATAAGAAGGGACTAAGTTGCACAAAGTAAATCAAACGTGTTGGTTTTGTATGGGTGGGCGAGGAGCTCATTCCACCAGTACAGTTGAGTACTGACACCCACATAGTTTTCATGTGCAGGCACAGGTAGAAGTTCGTAGAGCGGAGCTCGCTTGGATGAGTCGAGGTACGGAGTTTTTTGGCGATTCGAAGCGTGCGACCGTATGGAGTCAAGACTTATATGGGACATAATGTATGGGCATCGCCTTTCGAAGCATCAGCTGGTTCAAGATTTGTATTGAGAGATGAGAGATAGATGAGTGAACTTATAAAATATAAGAAGAGTGAGCTTGAGTGATTGTAATCTTGGCCTTGCGCCCCCTTTGTAATCATTGTTCCAATATCAATAAAATGTATCTTTTGAATGACTTATGTTTTATTCTAAATTTTTGCTGCTATTATTCAATGTCTCTGCTTGGGACTTCCGTACGATGACCCCGTCGCAGTCGTTGTAATCGGTCGTTGTGGAGCCTGCCTTGTACGAGTGTAATCTAGGCTCGTGCGGCATCACGCCTTAGCGAGGACGATCGCTCCTACGGGAGCGGAGTGTGACATAATCGTATCAGAGCACGGCTTTACGTCCTTGGACTTTCGATTGAATTCTTTAACTCCGTCGTTTCTGCAAACTCTGAATTGTTGCTTCCGCATGTTGATATCGTTGGTGTGCTCTCTCTCAAATGTTCCACGCGATGTCCATACAATAAGTCTATCTATTTTGTAAAGCGTAGGAGAACAGTTTTGACAAAAAACAAAAAGATGGTTTGCGTAAGCATGGTTGACTAAGTCAGGCTGGGCATGTACACCAAAGTTGCGTCGACCTTACAAGAGTCGAGTGCTGGATTTGTAATATTTCGAGTACGAAATGAGTTGGACTCAATTGAGTAAATGAGATGACTATCAATAGGGGTGCTATCGAGCGACAATAATGTCGGTGCGATATAGATGAGCGTAGTTTAAGAAAATCATTCGGACGGAAATTCGAGGAAATAGATTGTATATCAAATAATAAGTTGAGGATTTGTTGAATGACTTCATCCCTGAGTGGTGTATGCGATAGCCTCAGGGATGTCGATCGATCGATTGAGGATGTGGGGTATCGATGAGTCTATCAGCAAGCGTTGTGTTATGTAAAGCCTTAGATTGAGTGTCGTTGAACAAGTTATAGTCTTGAGATTTGACGAGTTGATTCAAACAACCTAGAAATTGACGCGCATAGGACATACATGGGATTGAGGATTATGCAAGTATAAAATACGAAGGTGATTGAGTAGATGAAATCAAATCGAAGAAATCGATAGGTGGATCGTATAGAAAAAGTTAGCACGAGGAAAAGATAGCATGATTGAAAAAGTTGAATTTTTGAAGTTATACGATTGACTCTAAGGATTGGATTGAATATTGTTCGATGATTTGAGTTAGCAAAGTAATGATGTGAATCGAGGTAATACGTTGGTCAATAACTTAAGATAGATGGAATGAACAATACGTGAATTTGAATGTTTAGGAGATTATCCAGTCGGATGATAGCATCATTCGCACGACTCAAAATTGGTTGAGAAGGAAGATCGACAGGTTACGCATATCATCGATGGTAGTGAGGCGTATCAAAGATCGATATACGATAACTCGAGGGTACTCTGACTCGGCGAATGACAATCGTGCATGTGTTATTGTTCGGTTGGATGCTATACTTAGGATTTTGATTGAGATGAATGTTGGATTAAAATAATTGTGTCTTGATGGTTACGCGGATAACCACAACGTCGACGTTCTTGTCTTACGCATGCGCAACTCCAGCTTCGCACATGCATCGCATCAGATTTGGGGCGATCGTTCTGTAACACCCAGTTTTCCAAATGAGGATAATTTTGAAATTTTTTGATTTTAATTATTTATTAATGATATTTAAATCATGACATGATTTTTGGTGATTTTTAATCATTTAAAACTATTTTAAATCATGACTTATGATTTGGTGTCTTGCTAGTGTAACCCTAGAGCCTAGCCTTGTGATTAGGGTATTTTATTTATCATTTCTAGTTTGAGGGGTATTTTATTCATTTTTGTAATTTTGGGAATTATTTGGAATTATTATGTATTATTTAGAATCATTAGAATTTATGTGATTTTTAGTGATTTTAGTATAATTGATTTTGGTCCTATAGTTGACTTTGACTAGTGTTGACTTTGGAGACTAACCTAGAGGCTAACCTAGGTCATGACTATTTGATTAGGATATGGAACCCTAGCTTGACCTAAGTTAGTGATAATTAAACCATTAGATTTAATTTGGGGAGAATAGGATTTGAATTGATTAGGAAATGACTTGTGATTTCACAAGTCATGATTAGTAATTTTGGCCCATGGAAGCCCATATATCACCATTGGAACCCAAACCCTAACCCTAATCAGCCCATGGCAGCCAACCTAGGGTTTTACACCCTATTTAATGCCTCTTCCATTTGTTCTTGCCTCTTTTATTAATTTTTTCAAGTTTTGAAGAAAGAGGTTTGTCCATTCTTCCCCAACCCATAGATTATTCATTTTAATTCCTTTTCTACTCTAGTCTTTTGCATTAATTCCTAATCCAGCTCTATTTCATGTCCATGGAGAGAAATCTCAGGTTTGGACCAATTTGGAGCACTTGGCCATCAAGAAGAAATCCCCCTTTTTGAAGTTTTTTCATACAAATTGAACATGTAGGTAACTTCCTATTCCTTCTATAGATTTTTGATTTCTTTGCATGAATAGGAAGCCCTAGGTGTCCCCTAGCCGTAGGTATTGGATTTGTGTCGAGTCGTGTTCATTTCGTATCCGTATCGGACACATATCAGTCTTAGAATCTAGGTATTTGATGAAATGCTTGAGTGGATTGAATCCAAATATTTTCAGAAACTAATTGTACAGTCTTGTAGCCCTTTATGTCAGGATCACGAACCACAAGCTCTGAGCACGAATCCATGCAGTTTTCGTATCGAAAATTGACACGGACACGCAGTACGATGCCGTGTGCGGCTGCCTTGCTGTTGGACACGTCGTGTGCACTGTATACGACACATTTAGACACGATACTTGCTGGACACCTTGGACACATGACTGACACGACACGTATGAAATTTGAGGAGAAGTTATCGAGTGGATTGGAAGAAATCCCAATCGAACCCGATTTACACTATGCTGTGCGCGTTCAGTCGAGGGTTCAGATACGGCCCTAGAACACGGACACGGCATATTGTGGACACGGTGCAGGACCCTAGGCTTATAGCCCTATCCTAGGCGAGACTCTGTTCACAAGCACGAGACACGTGTCGCTCTGTGTCGAGAGCACGAGGCTCCGTCCTTATCGTACGACACTGCCTTGTCAGTTCAGTATTTTGTGTGTTTTGATTTATTGGACACATTTGTATCCCGTTTTTGGACACGTGAAGGTTTGTGAGACACGTGCACGTATGCTTGAATGATTACCAACCTTTATATTGTAACATTAACTGGTGTTTGGTGTTAATTTTCCAGTATCGTATATTCCTCGGTACGGCCTGTATCAGAGTTGTTGCTCTCTGTTTTTTTCTCACTTGATTCATGTATTTAAATGCAGATTCTTGTTATTTTATAAAGTTCGATTTGCTATTGGTTATCTAACCATATTGCTATGCTTAGTTTCGATTTATGGTGATTAGATTGGTAGGGATGTTCGGATTTCCAATTTTCCCCAAACTGCGTTCATATTTACAACATCTTCCTGGTTTCAATGATTAAGTTAAATTTCAGATGTTATGCAATGCTGAACTGTTAACTAAGGTATACACATATCTGTTGTTTTAGTTCATAAGTTAACTGGTTGAATTAAAACTGAATGGAAGTTCGAAGCCTTGGGATTGAGTTAGTTGAGTTAGCATGCCAACTTGGACTGAAACTGAAATTCCTATTTTAATCTGTTTTAATTGATGTTTAGATAGTCATGAATGATCCCACATAATTTCTAGCTCATGATAGATTGATTTTACATGTTAGAATAGGTTTTGGATTCATGAATGGGATTTTGGACAATGTGTTGGGCTTCGAATATGCATGACTGATACATGAATTGAATGATATTATTTTCCTATTTAAAACTGTCAGGTTCTCCTTAATACCTGAATTGATTTCCTATCTTTAATTGTTTGAAGTTAGATTCAATATTGTGTAGATCACTGTAAGGATATGTGATGGGGTTGTTCATTGTCGAATTGAATTCATTTCCTTAACTGAAATTGATCCACTGTGTTGGGCATTGGTCCCCCAGTTTCAACTGATTTCTGAATGTTCATTTTGAGGCCAATAGCCATATTGTTTCACTGACCTATATGCAGACTCCTATCCAGCCTAGTAGCAGTCCCATTTCACCCTTATCCAGCCTTGTATAGCAGTCCATATTAGCCCCACAAAATCAGTCCTAAGTAGCCCCATTTCAGCCACCTTAGCACTCCATACCAACCTATAAAACCTGTCACTAAACAGCCCCTACAAACCACACCAAACTAATCCCTAAACCTGTCCATTAGCAGGCCTATTAGCTGTCCTAAACCAGTCCCTATCACTCATAAAAACCTGTCATTAGCCCCACAAAATAGTCCTTGAGGTTCGGCCCTTTACACCCCCATAACAATCCTTGTTGACTGTCCATGACAGTCCCCAATTCACCCCACACAGCCCCTCACTTGTTGACTACCCTCTTATCACATCCTCACACTGCCATGTACATTCACACTCATCTTTCCACATACATTACACAATACTGTATTCCTCACACATTCACTCACACACACATGCCTGAACACATATCACACACACCCTCAAGACTCACACACACACACACACACACACACACATGCCACTGTTTCCTGTTTCCAGGAATTCTCATACTTGCTCCATACAAACATTGAACCCTCTAGCCTTCACTAACACACACACATGTACACCACATTCCCTTCCTATCCCAATATATATGTACATGTATATATTTATCTAATGTGTATATATAGATAATATGTGTATGTATATTTAGGTGTACTTCTATTTTAGATTGTATAAATATATATGTGAGATGCAATATGTGTATTCCTATATTAGATTATATAGTTATATCTATGTGTGAATTAAATATAGACATATTGTCATGTGTGTAATGTTATGGTTTGGTTGGTTCATTAGGCATGGTATTGCCTAATTAGCCTATGGCCTAGTCACTTAGCCTATGGCCTATCTGTGTGTCAGTTTAGGGCCTAGATTAGACTTGTGTAGTATAAACTCATAACTAGTGTTGATTTATCTTTTCATGTACACCTCCATGTTCACACACACACACATAGCTTTACATGTTAGTTCCTTTCTCTTATATAAATATATATATAATATTGAATATGTATGATAGTGATGTATTTTGATATGTGACTTGTGTTGGCTTGTATAGCCTTGTGATTGGTGTGTGATTGCTAGACTAGGCTTGGTTAGGCCTAGTGAGACTTATTAGACTTGTTTGGGTCAGTCTTGACCTAGTTGACCTAGTTTGACTAGTGTAGTTGACTAGAGTTGACCGAGAGTTGACTTTAGTCTAGTTTGACCTAGACAGCATGCAGATGCATTACAGATTTTATTTTTCATCCCCTGTATACATCTTGACTTGTGTTGCTCTAACTAGGAGTCAGGTATCTCATCTCGGACAGTACATTTACTTCAGACATTCAGATACGAGGCGAGTACATTCTCTGATTATTTCATATCCTGCTTAGAATTATTTCCTGCATTAAATTACTTTACTTGATACTGTCACGTTGGTCACGCGGATTAGTACTATATGGATCCCTTCTTGAGATGTTATCCCTTCAGGGAGCATCGGGGTACTCTATGTTATGTGCGTTTCACTTACATGGCGTATCATTATGCTTCTTTGGTTCTTTGATCACTTGTAACATATACTCATATGATCACAGAGTCTTCTTTGAATCCTTATCCCATTTATTGGGTTTCCCAGAATTCCCATTTATGGGACTACTATGTACCACCCTTTGGGGGCTTATCACCCTTTGGGGGCTTACCACCCTTTGGGGGCTAACCATCCTTCAGGGGCTTACCACCCTTCGGGGGCTGTTACATAGAATCATAACATAATCTGGTTGAATCCTTGTGTACTGATTGGGGGTACGGGGGAGTATAAATAGCCATGTGAACAATTCCAAAGTAGAATAGCTATGTACGCCTCTTTAGTATAGCCATGTACAAATCAAGCCGTTCACATGTCGACTTTGTACTCTAAATCACTAGTCACTGGTAGCTCTTTACTTATAGTAGATATTTCTATTACAGTTCTCTCTCTGTTTACATACTGTATTTCCTTTAGTATCTATATCTTACTTTACTGCATGATTATATTTTCTAACCTGCTATGAACTGTTGAGATGTACTGTTCTCGCTCCCGTCCTGACTGGACCTGTTGAAAATTTTACAGAGGATGATGAGGAACCCTGCACCCCTTACTTTGGAGCTTGCCTAGATGACACTCGCGACCTGGACCCCTAGGGAGGTTCAGGCTGCTGCTGAGGATGATACCCTTGCATAGTATAGATAGCTTAGACTGTTTCTTTTCATGTTTAGCTGTTGTCCTTGATTTCAGAGTTGTATATTTTTTGAGATGATAAGACTTGTATTTCATTTCTGTTGTACCTCAGTTGAGGATTCTCTTATCTATTTTATCGTGCCATATTCTATCTCTAGATTGTGATTGAGTTGTACCTCTGTGTTGGCCTCCTTATGGAGAGTAATCATATTATGTTAGTTATAGTTCATGACCTAGAACAGCGTTCTACCGCCGACACTGCGACGTAGGCTGGGCATTGTTACGCTCTCGTACCCTCACAGTGGGTGCGGGTCATGACACATTTTTAGTGGTGGCCCATGCAGGTCGAGTTTGTGTAGTGGTATTCGAATTAGAGTATCACTACAGCCTGCAGTAGGATTGGGATTATTTTTGAGGTACTCAATCACATTAGAAAAAACTCTTAACTGGATTCCTGCCATCTAAATTCCTGTTGAACATTGCTTCCTTGAATAACTGTCCTCCTTTGAATTACCGTTTCTATCTCAGTATTGATTCCTTGTTTGATCTGTCTCCAGGATGGCGATCGAGACACGATCGCATCGCTCTGGCTCAGCAGACGCTGGTGAGAGGCCTACCACCCCTCGCCTGATTATGGACGCTGGGACCACAACACCCCCTATTTCTGCTCATATAGGAGCTTCTGCAGCCTTTGGGAGTGCACCTCCACCTGTCCGGAGGTCTTTTTCCGTCATTCCAGATATGTACCAGCAGCAGTTACCTTCAGGATAGTAGATGCGGCTCAGATGTTTACCCTCTTCCAGCGATTCTTGGAGTTTCAGCAGCAGATACAGCAGAGCCAGTCTGCTGATATCCGACAGAGCATATAAGATACTCACCAGTTGGTCAGGACTACAGTAGAGCTGGTGGCTGCTCAGCCACAGGGAGGCCAGATGCAGCCGTATCAGCCAAGAACTCTAGACATCCAATCCTTTAAGAAGATGGGACCCCGAGACTTCAAGGGTACAGAGGGCATCATATATGCTGATGATTGGATAGAGCACATTAAGGAGATATTCCGATTGGCACAGATACTAGCTGGATTACAGATCGAGGCAGCGGCCAGTCAGATGCAAGATTTGGCCCGTACTTGGTACCAGACGGACCCGAGGGTTGGTACAGCCGGTCAGACTTGGCAGCGTTCAAGAAACTATTCAAGGAATAATTCTTTTCCGATACCGCACTCCGTACTTTTGAGGCGCAGTTCGAGAGTTTGGTTCAGGGAAACCAGACCGTTGAGGAGTACGCTAGAGAGTTCAGCCGTTTGAGCAGATTCATCGAGGATCTTATCGAGGTCGGAAAGGCGAGGAGGTTCCGCAGGGGTTTGATCAAGGAGATCAAGTCATATACTAAGAGCGGCCGCGATGCCACTTTCGAGCAGATTCTAGTAGGAGCCATGACAACGGAGGACGATCTTGGGCTGAAGGAGAAGAGGATACGGGACACTCAGGGAGCTAGTGGCAGTGCGGGCCCGGCCAAGAGGCGCCACCTACAGTTTCAGCAGCAGTATCCGCATTAGATGCCCCGCTTGTAGATTTAGCTACAGTATCCACAGCAGATGCCACCCCTATAGTTTCAGCAGCATATGCTACCTCTACAGTTTCAGCAGCAGATGCTACCTCTACAGTTTCAGCAGCAGATGCTACCTCTAAAGTTTCAGCAGCAGTACCAGCAGCCGAGGGTCTACTTTCAGCAGGCGCAGCAGCCGCAGAGGCAACAGCAGACCCCGGGACAACAGCTTGTTATCATTTGCCCTTTTTGCAAGAGACCAGGGCACGATTGGGGTGAATACCGGAAGAGACTGGGCAGATGTTTGCTTTGCGGAGGATCCGATCATCGTCTGAGAGAGTGTCCCGAGTCATCGGGACAGACAGTTCAGGAAGCAGGAGCTAGGGCCCCGGTAGGCCAGCAGAAGGGATTACCCTTACCGACTCAGCAGCAGAGGTACATGCAGCATCAGCAGCAGGCCAGGGGAGGCCAGCAAGGGCGAGCTTTCGCCAGGACAGTCGAGGATGCTCAGGCCGTTGGAGATCTAGTTGCAGGTTCCGTTCTTTTGACTCAAATTCTGTAATTGCCTCTTATAACTGTCTTAAAATTTCGATTCCCTCTGTTTCCTTGTCGATTTATCAATTTCGTCCTGTAGTTCTTGTGTTATGTTTGATTTTTTTCTGAGATGAATCATATGGGCTAGGTCACCTTGGTTATAGAATCTAGAATCTTCGATGGTTGTGTTTAGCTGGCATAGTGAGGACATATAGTCAGATTTAGGACATATTTCTCGGGTGTGGGAATTTAAGGTTTTTGCTGCCAAGCATGCGGTAATGCAAAAATTTTAAATACCATGATTCTAGAGATATGTGCCTTATTCGAGGACTCTATGATTATCGTAGCCTTGCTCACTAGCATGACGAAGGTTCTGAGTATCATGATTTTGGACAGACGCATATGATTGTCTGACGGTATGTTTGAGACTTTGATTGTGGGGTGTTTGACCTAGAAGGACTACTACCATCTTAATTTCGAGGACAAAATTTTTATAAGGTGGGTAGGATTGTAACATCCAGTTTTCCAAATGAGGGTAATTTTAAAATTTTGTGATTTTAATTATTTATTAATGATATTTAAATCATGACATGATTTTTGGTGATTTTTAATCATTTAAAACTATTTTAAATCATGACTTATGATTTGGTGTCTTGCTAGTGTAACCCTAGAGCCTAGCCTTGTGATTAGGATATTTCATTTATCATTTCTAGTTTGAGGGGTATTTTATTCATTTTTGTAATTTTGGGAATTATTTGGAATTATTATGTATTATTTAGAATCATTAGAATTTATGTGATTTTTAGTGATTTTAGTATAATTGATTTTGGTCCTATAGTTTACTTTGACTAGTGTTGACTTTGGAGACTAACCTAGAGGCTAACCTAGGTCATGACTATTTGATTAGGATATGGAACCCTAGCTTGACCTAAGTTAGTGATAATTAAACCATTAGATTTAATTTGGGGAGAATATAATTTGAATTGATTAGAAAATGACTTGTGATTTCACAAGTCATGATTAGTGATTTTGGCCCATGGAAGCCCATAGATCACCATTGGAACCCAAACCCTAACCCTAACCCTAATCAGCCCATGGCAGCCAACCTAGGGTTTCACACCCTATTTAATGCCTCTTCCATTTGTTCTTGCCTCTTTTATCAATTTTTCCAAGTTTTGAAGAAAGAGGTATGTCCATTCTTCCCCAACCCATAGATTATTCATTTTAATTCCTTTTCCACTCTAGTCTTTTGCATTAGTTCCTAATCCAGCTCTATTTCATGTCCATGGAGAGAAATCTCAGGTTTGGACCAATTTGGAGCACTTGGCCATCAAGAAGAAACCCCCCTTTTTGAAGCTTTTTTATGTAAATTAAACATATAGGTAACTTCCTATTCCTTCCATAGATTTTCGATTTCTTTGCATGAATAGGAAGCCCTAGGTGTCCCCTAGCCGTAGGTATTGGATTTGTGTCGAGTCGTGTTCATTTCGTGTCCGTATCGGACACATATCAGTCCTAGAATCTAGGTGTTTGATGAAATGCTTGAGTGAATTGAATCAACATATTTTTGAAAACTAATTGTACAGTCTTGTATCCCTTTATGTCAGGATCACGAACAACAAGCTCTGAGCACGAATCCATGCTGTTTTCGTGTCAAAAATTGACACGGACACGCAGCACGACGCCGCGTGCGGCTGCCCTGCTGTTGGACACGTCGTGTGCACTGTATACGACACATTTGGACACGATACTTGCTGGACACCTTGGACACATGACTGACACGACACGTATGAAATTTGAGGAGAAGTTATCGAGTGGATTGGGAGAAATCCCAATCGAACCCGATTTACACTATGATGTGTGCGTTCAGTCGAGGGTTCAGATACGGCCCTAGAACACGGACACGGCGTGTTGTGGACACGGTGCAGGACCCTAGGCATATAGCCCTATCCTAGGTGAGCCTCTATGCACAAGCACGAGACACGTGTCGCTCTATGTCGAGAGCACGAGGCTCCGTCCTTGTCGCACGACACTGCCTTGTCAGTTAAGTGTTTTGTGTGTTTTGACTTATTGGACACATTCGTGTCCCGTTTTTGGACACGTGAAGGTTTGTGAGACACGTGCACGTATGCTTGAATGATTACCAACCTTTATATTGTAACATTAACTGGTGTTTGGTGTTAATTTTCCAGTATCGTATATTCCTCGGTACGGTCTGTATCAGAGTTGTTGCTCTCTATTTTTTTTTCTCACTTGATTCATGTATTTAAATGCAGATTCTTGTTATTTTATAAAGTTCGATTTGCTGTTGGTTATCTAACCATATTGCTATGCTTAGTTTCGATTTATGGTGATTAGGTTGGTAGGGATGTTCGGATTTCCAGTTTTTCCCAAACTGCGTTCATATTTACAACATCTTCCTGGTTTCAATGATTAAGTTAAATTTCAGATGTTATGCAATGCTGAACTGTTAACTAAGGTATACACATATCTGTTGTTTTAGTTCATAAGTTAACTGGTTGAATTAAAACTGAATGGAAGTTCGAAGCCTTGGGACTGAGTTAGTTGAGTTAGCATGCCAACTTGGACTGAAACTGAAATTCCTATTTTAATCTGTTTCAATTGATGTTTAGATAGTCATGAATGATCCCACATAATTGCTAGCTCATGATAGATTGATTTTACATGTTAGAATGGGTTTTGGATTCATGAATGGGATTTTGGACAATATGTTGGGCTTCGAATAAGTATGGCTGATACATGAATTGAATGATATTATTTTCCTATTTAAAACTGTCAGGTTCTCCTTAATACCTGAATTGATTTTCTATCTTTAATTGTTTGAAGTTAGATTTAATGTTGTGTAGATCACTGTAAGGATATTTGATGGGGTTGTTCATTGTCGAATTGAATTCATTTCCTTAACTGAAATTGATCCACTGTGTTGGGCATTGGTCTCCCAGTTTCAACTGATTTCTGAATGTTCATTTTGAGGCCAATAGCCATGTTGTTTCACTAACCTATATGTAGACTCCTATCCAGCCTAGTAGCAGTCCCATTTCACCCCTATCCAGTCTTGCATAGCAGTCCATATTAGCCACACAAAATCAGTCCTAAGTAGCCCCATTTCAGCCACCTTAGCACTCCATACCAGCCTACAAAACCTGTCACTAAATAGCCCCTACAAACCACACCAAACCAATCCCTAAACCTGTCCATTAGCAGGCCTATTAGCTGTCCTAAACCAGTCCTTATCACTCATAAAAACCTGTCATTAGCCCCACAAAACAGTCCTTGAGGTTCAGCCCTTTACACCCCCATAACAACCCTTGTTGACTGTCCACGACAGTCCCCAATTTACCCCACACAGCCCCTCACTTGTTGACTACCCTCTTATCACATCCTCACACTGCCATGTACACTCATACTCATCTTTCCACACACATTACACAATACTGTATTCCTCACACATTCACTCACACACACATGCCTGAACACATATCACACACACCCTCAAGACTCACACACACACACATGCCACTGTTTCCTGTTTCCAGGAATTCTCACACTTGCTCTACACACACATTGAACCCTCTAGCCTTTACTAACACATACACACATGTACACCACATTCCCTTCCTATCCCAATATATATGTACATGTATATATTTGTCTAATGCGTATATATAGATAATATGTGTATGTATGTTTAGGTGTACTTCTATTTTAGATTGTATAAATATATATGTGAGATGCAATATGTGTATTCCTATATTAGATTATATAGTTATATCTATGTGTGTATTAAATATAGACATATTGTCATGTGTGTAATGTTACGGTTTGGTTGGTTCATTAGGCATGATATTGCCTAATTAGCCTATGGCCTAGTCACTTAGCCTATGGCCTATCTGTGTGTCAGTTTAGGGCCTAGATTAGACTTGTGTAGTGTAAACTCATAACTAGTATTGATTTCTCTTTTCATGTACACCTCCATGTTCACACACACATAGCTTTACATGTTAGTTCCTTTCTCTTATATAAATATATATATATAATATTGAATATGCATGATAGTGATGTATCTTGATATGTGACTTGTGTTGGCTTGTATAGCCTTGTGATTGGTGTGTGATTGCTAGACTAGGCTTGGTTAGGCCTAGTGAGACTTATTAGACTTGTTTGGGTCAGTCTTGACCTAGTTGACCTAGTTTGACTAGTGTAGTTGACTAGAGTTGACCGAGAGTTGACTTTAGTCTAGTTTGACCTAGACAGCATGCAGATGCATTGTAGATTTCATTTATCATCCTCTGTATATATCTTGACTTGTGTTGCTCTAACTAGGAGTCAGGTATCTCATCTCGGACAGTACATTTACTTCAGACATTCAGATACGAGGCGAGTACATTCTCTGATCATTTCATATCCTGCTTAGAATTATTTTCTGCATTAAATTACTTTACTTGATACTGTCACGTTGGTCACACGGATTAGTACTATATGGATCCCTTCTTGAGATGTTATCCCTTCAGGGAGCATCGAGGTACTCTATGTTCTGTACGTTTTACTTACATGGTGTATCACTATGCTTCTTTGGTTCTTTGATCACTTGTGACATATACTCATATGATCACAGAGTCTTCTTTGAATCCTTATCCCATTTATTGGGTTTCCCAGAATCCCCATTTATGGGACTACTATGTACCATCCTTTGGGGGCTTATCACCCTTTGGGGGCTTACCACCCTTTGGGGGCTTATCACCCTTTGGGGGCTTACCACCCTTTGGGGGCTTACCACCCTTCGGAGGCTGTTACATAGAATCATAACATAACCTGGTTGGATCCTTGTGTACTGATTGGGGGTACGGGGGAGTATAAATAGCCATGTGAACAATTCCAAAGTAGAATAGCCATGTACGCCTCTTTAGTATAGCCATGTACAAATCAAGCCGTTCACATATCGACTTTGTACTCTAAATCACTAGTCACTGGTATCGCTCTACTTATAGTAGATATTTCTATTACAGTTCTCTCTCTGTTTACATACTGTATTTCCTTCAGTATCTATATCTAACTTTACTGCATGATTATATTTTCCAACCTGCTATGAACTGTTGAGATGTACTGTGCTCGCTCCCGTCCTAACTGGACCTGTTAAAAATTTTACAGAGAATGATAAGGAACCCTGCACCCCTTACTTTGGAGCTTGCCTAGATGACACTCGCGACCTGGACCCCTGGGGATGTTCAGGCAGCTGCTGAGGATGATACCCTTGCATAGTATAGATAGCTTAGACTGTTTCTTTTCATGTTTAGCTGTTGTCCTTGCTTTCAGAGTTGTATATTTTTTTTGAGATGATAAGACTTGTATTTCATTTCTGTTGTACCTCAGTTGAGGATTCTCTTATCTATTTTATCGTGCCATATTCTATCTCTAGATTGTGATTGAGTTGTACCTCTGTGTTGGCCTCCTTATGGAGAGTAATCATATTATGTTAGTTATAGTTCATGACCTAGAACAGCGTTCTACCACCGACACTGCGGCGTAGGCTGGGCATTATTACGCTCTCGTACCCTCACAGTGGGTGCGGGTCGTGACACGTTCCGCGTGAGCGCTGACATGGTGATTCATGTCACGGGAATGATCGAACTCGAAAAATTAGGACGCGACAACTTTGATTGTCTCGACTTGTTGGCTTGATGCAAAGGTGAATTCAAGGATTTGTAGGACTTGTGATTGACGAATGAATGAAACTTGAGGATTTAGTAGGTCCAATCCGCGCATCGAGAATGAATTAGTCTAGACACAAAACAAGAGTTACACCCCGATGAGAATGACTATTCTGTGGGAGCGTTGCATGGTGATTTCATGCCCACCGTGGATAATCGGACTCGCGTGAGATCAGAGCATGGCATATTGTTAAGTCAGACAACCTTGTAATCAATTACGTGAATTGGAATAGATGACTTAGGGAATATGAAATGTGAATTATGGTTTAGCATTGAATTGCGTCGTAGCATGCTTGACTTGGAAGGATTGATAGGCGGATTATGTCGAACGTGTTCGAAGAGATAGACTATGCGAAATGGTTTGTTAAAAACGAGCGATATTGATACGTTGTGGAATTGGTTGAACGTAAGTTATTGTAGGATGGCTTTGCTGAACGACTCAGACCCCGTACGACAAATGTCGGGATGTGTGTAGGAAATCAATGCTCGATGTTTAGAAATTAGAGTGATGCGAGCTTGGGTAGAAAAATCCCGTACTATCAACGTGGTTTGATCTTAAGATGGGGTTAGTGTTTATATCGTTGTTTGGGAACTATGATTCCAATACTGACGGAAAGACATAGCCGAGCGGTTAGGCAGACGACAGAGTACGAAGTGGTTGGATTTGTGGAGGCACCACTCGTGAGTCTCGATTGACATGCACGTATATCCGGGATGCCCGAATATGTGCATGATCTGACTCGAGTGGTGATGGGGGATTCTCTATCACGATGCTCGGCTGAAATGCATGTATTTTGGGGACGCCTAGAATATGTGCACGATCCAACTAAGTGATACGTTGAATCAAGTGAGACTGAGGAATAAAAAAGTGTCGAGGATTTTGAAATCGTATTAAAGGAAAGATTGAGAGTAGCACGAGCGTGGCTCGGATTTGAAAAAACACATAGGAATAGTGTGCGCGAAAGTCCTTGAATGTCGAATCAAGTTATAAGTCGATAAGTGTACTCAGTTAGTTTCGAGGATAAAACTTTTTTTGAGTGGTGTATGATGTAGTACCCCGTTCCGCTCAGTCAATCGGAGGAATTGAAACGCCGACGGCGTTCGGACTTAGCCTTGCAACGGTTGCTTGAAGACATCGCTCGGTCGAGACGACCGCTCGCTCAGGAGGGGTAGTTTCGGTGAACTTGCCTCATCTTTGCCTTCACATAATAAATCGAAAGTTTTCAAATGCACAAGTAGGCTTGATAATAAAAGAGATGAATCCACATAGCTAAGGGAATAATCCCAAGTCGAGTAGGATTGAGTTAGAATATAGAAAGGTCCAACGGTCTGCTTAGAGTTGGTACACGGAGTGCTTTGAAAATGACACTCGGTCCTTCGTCCTGTGACTTGGGAGAAGGAAAGTTGGTCTTTATACAAAACCATGAATTAGCCTAAGTCTTAGGCATTGCCCGCGTAAATGTTCGATAAAGCATACGCGTTTCCTCGATGCAAGGCTTGGCATAGCCTTTGCTCATCCCTCGAGTTAAGTTGTAGGCTCAATTAAGTTAGACAAAGTTATGCCGGTCGACCTAAGTCGTTCCAAGTGTTGTCCCGCTCTTTCTGCGATTGTTAAGTTAAATAGTCCCACGATCCCAAGGCCCGTCATATGAGGTATGACTTGGGCGATAGCGTTGCGTAGAACACGAGTTGGTTTAAGGCATGAGCCACAGTTGGTTCAGTTGAAAGTTAGCCACGGTCTGTCGATACTTAAGGAACATGTTATGTTCAAGTTAAGTGGGAAGGCTATGCAGAAGCCGTTCCCTGAGTTCAAAGAATGTTAAGTCTAAGCGATGGTTAGTCGTCGATCAGTCGCCGAGGTAACCCTGGTTTGGGCTCTGCAAAAGAAGTGTGAAAAGTGGAAGGAGTAAAGAAAAGAAACTCAGTGATGATGATGAGGCCGTGCATTTACGTTAAGTTTAGAAGTTAGCGTAGGTGCGCGTCATGGATAACTTATCGACAAGGGCGATTGTTTCTTCGAACGGCACCCCGGGGCCACGGGACTGACTCGGCCTAGGAAGAAATACGGTAATAGCCGAGCTGGGTAATAGGCAATGGTAGTTCGGGGACTTGTATTGGAGATCGCTACTTGCGGTACAAGGATTCCGTTTGCCAGGCTATGTCTACGATGGCTTGTCATGCCAGTGACCATTCATATAGATGGGTCGGCACGGGCGACAATCCGTGTGTATACCTTTGGATTGAGTTGAGTTGAACGTGTATGCAGTTAGAAGACAATGTTTGGGCCTAAGATTTGGCTTCGACATAGGCGACGTGCTTCAGCATGAGTTGTGGTGTCGAGTCTTAAGTTGTCGGCATAGAGTTGCATAAGTTGGTTTGAGTCGTTGGAGTTTAAGTCAGGAAACCGCCGCAAGACAAAGTTGGTTAAGTGACTCTATGTTCACAAGTCTCAATTAGGTCAGTTGGTGACCAAAGTAACAAGGGCCGTGTTCGAGGAGATGTGGTTTAGTCTTACTGAAATGTGAGGCACGACCTCAATATGGGTCCATAAGTACGGTTACATGGAAATGGAGTCTATCGTGTAGTTGTATCTCTGATTTTGGGCCCTAAGGTAAAGCACGACTTGATAGGTTAACGTTGTTGGCACGAGGAGGAGTCTAGAGGCAAAGTATGAGTAACGTTATTGTTGCAAGCACGGGATGGTCTAGAGACACAAAATAGGCCAAGGCGTCGGCCATAAAACTGATCCTAAGACAAGACTAGAAAGACAACTGATAAGAAGGGGCTAAGTTACACAAAGTAAATCAAACGTGTTGGTTTTGTATGGGTGGGCGAGGAGCTCATTCCACCAATACAGTTGAGTACTGACACCCACATAGTTTTTATGTACATGCACAGGTAGAAGCTCGTGGTACGGAGCTCTCTTGGATGCGTCGAGGTACGGAGTTTCTTGGCAATTCGAAGCGTGCAACCGTATGGAGTCAAGACTTATACGGGACATAATGTATGGGCATCGCCTGTTTCACTTAACAAAATGCCTAAAATTGGCTTTTGAAAGAAAACTAGAAAAAGTACAAAAGTACAAATAGATTCCGGAGAGTATTGCTATGGAAGTCTAATCTGAAAGCGATCACTTTGCTCCTTGGACCATACGATGATGATGAAGAAAACTGCTTGAAGAAGACGAACAATCGAAAGAACTAAGTCACCAGAAAGGTATCGAACAACGGCACTGATGGCACAGTCAAATGCTTTCCTGCTTTGCTTCACCCTGTTCTTGAGAAAAAGTTGAAGAAATGCTTTTGGGAATATCACTCTGAAAAATATGAATTTTCTCAGAATCTTCTCTCCTGTCTCTCTCTGATCTCTTCATCCTTTTGTATATAAAAAATGTCTATTTATAGACTAGACCTCTGTGCGTAAAAAGCAACCAAGTTGGGTCTCTACGCGAGTAACTGTCACCCACGATGAAAATCAACTCTACGCATGATGACACGTGTCCCATAACTTCAACAATATAGGGAGGGCACATACACACGTTCCTCGATAAGTGTGGCATAAAAGCCACATATGCAAACCACGTTCTCATTTAGCTAGAAAAGATCGGGCGTAAAAATGACCCAAAATAGACTTTCTGCGTAAAGTAGCAGACTGGGCGTAAAATAGCCCAAAATAGACTTCCCACGTAAAGTGGCTGAAAAACAGCCTTGAGCGTAAAATTAGCTCAAATAAACTTTACGCACACAACAGCCTTGAGCGTAAAAGCTCGAATAGCTTTCGTGCGTAAAAGAAGCAATTTCTTGAGCGTAAAGTAGCCCATCTGCACACTAAACGACAAGTGTTGGGTTTGGTGTAAATCAAATCTTCTCGGCTTCTGTGCAATCCTGCTGTCAGAAAATTATTATGTCAGAAATAGTATCACGCGCATTAAATGCGATGATTTGACAGTCTGTCCTTCGCGTAAAATTTTTGAGGATGGCTCTTGCGTAAAGTAGCTCGCGTAGAGTTTTACTCTGTTTGGCTTGCGTAAAGTCTGAGTTTGACTCTATTTGACTTGCGTAAAGCTTGTAACTTCTTTGACTTGGTCTATGAAGTACTTTTTATGCTCCTACAAGACCATCTTCAAAGTTTTCAAATTATTTTTAAAATTTGGAATACTTTGAACAGAAGCGTAAAATCAGGGATATTCAACAGTCTGCGTAGAATTCGTAATACCCAACGGTCCGCGTAAAAGTCTAGATATCCAACCGTCAGCGTAAACTTCGGGGATTTGAACCGATATTCAAATTTCTCTATAAATAGGGCTTTATGAGTAGAGAGAGAACTTTACTTGTCTTTTGCAATCCCAAACTTCTTTACTCTTCTTTCTTTGAAATCCCAACTCAAATCCATGGCCCCCAAGAACAAGACCGCCGCCGGCAGCAAGGGCAAGAAGCCCGCCGCAGCTTCATCGACAGCCGACAGCGCAGAAGCCAACATCCCATCATCAGCAGCACCCCGACAGAACCCCACTGTGGCTCCGGCCATGAAAGGTAGAATACTACCTAACTTCGGCCGTGAGTTCGCCGGAGAAGAAGAGGACTTGAACTTTTAAATTTCACGCCCACGTTATACGTATCAGCGTAAAAATTGAAATAACAAAATATGCCCACGTTATACGTGTCAGCGTAAAAATAAAAACATACGCCCACGTCTATACGTGCCAGCGTAAAAATCACAATACGCTCACATCAATATGTGCTAGCGTAAAATTCACAATACGCTCACATCAATAAGTGCCAGCGTAAAATTCACAATATACTCACGTCAATTCGTGCCAGCGTAAAAATTCACAATACGCTCATGTCAATACGTGCCAGCGTAAAATTCAAAATGCGCTCACATCAATATGTGCCAGCGTAAAAATTAAAATACGCTCACGTCAACACGTGCCAGCGTAAAATTCACAAGTGAAAGACTTTGCGTAAAACAAAGAACTTTTATAATTTCAAAATTTTATCATCTTAATTTTTTACGCATAAGCGTAAAGTTTGCATAGTCAGAGTCTTTATGCGTAAAACTCAGATTAAGCCATCTGTGTAAAAATTCAAATTAGATTTTTACTAACTTGATTTTTCTTTTTCTTTTTCTTTTGGCAGTGGACCTGCAAATTCATCCGCTTGCAGAAATATTTGGCTCACCAGCTGGTATGGTGGGTTCAAATTACTTGGAGAATTTGTCCCACGTTGAGTTCCCTCAGTCAAATCCAGAATGCCCTGAAGGGAGAGCACAGCTGATAGCTGCTCAAGGGGACAGAATGCTACTATCCATGATAAATGGGAAATTGTTGGTATCACTAGATGACCAACAATTTTTGAAGCCAGCTTTCTTGTTCGGGGATGTGATAGACTTCCAATCACAACCACACCCCAAAAAGGAGTCCTGGATGTTCAAGTTTGGAGAAAGGGCAGTGTATCTCCTCGACATGGCCAGAGATTATCCCTTATCCGCATTCGTCCATGCCACCCATCCCTGACAGATGCTATAGAACCTGACTCCCAGCAGTCATGGTAGGCCGTGCAGAATTATCTTTAAGAGGGATAGAGCCAACGATATGGGGTATCACGTCAGTGCTCCCAGTGGTGGTGGTGTCCATTTCTCTGGTCTATTGCTTGGATTTGCACCGAGTGAAGATTCGGCTCTAATCCAACCGGTACAGACCCCAATGTTTATTAACAAGTTCATAGGGGCTGCAGTATTATATCCCCAGGCCAATCCTAGGCTACCAGGGTGGTTGACTCCATATAATCAGAACTGGATTCAGTTTAGTGCCTGGATCATGAAGAACTTAAGAAGGACCTGGAATCCATTGGCCTTTATGAAGTGGTAGCCTCTACGAGCCTGGGTATACCGATGAATAGTAACCTATTCTTAGCTTTGATGGAGCTGTATATGAGTTCAACAGGAACTTTTGCAACCCCACTCGGTGAGATGGGTCTTGTCCTACACGAGATGCAATTCATCTCTAAGTTGCCGATGGGTGAAGCTCCCTACAAAGAGTATGTTCCCTCCAACCGGGAACTAGCAGAAATCAGAGAGAAGAATCCTCGATTAGTTGGGGTCTACCAAGAACTGATGTGCCATTACTTAATTTGCACATCTATGTATGACAGTGGATCGCACTTGGCATACACTAATAAATGGACAACTTATCTATTCTATCATGAGAATAGAATATCCAAGAACGAACATGGGAGATTTCAAGAAAACAAGGCTCCAACTATCAACCCTTGTTCAGTAATCCCTTCAGATCTGATGAATAGTTTAATGATCTCACATAAGTCTCCGGACCAGTATCTGTCCAAAAAGACCAGAGACATCCCTACGGGGACTGAAACCTTGAGCCACTTGAGGCATGGTAGTCAGAAGATCTCCATGAAAGCCTTGCTGGCAGCTTTCTTTCTTTATGGCTGCGGAGATGGGTTGTGCCCGGGATCAGCATAGTAGACAGAATCCACCGAAACGTATTGTGGCCGGCAGTACGTTTGGTGTTCAAGGTCAGAATCAACCTGCTATCGGCAATGGTGTACCGAATAAATGCAGGTTTGCGGACCTTTGGTGAGGAATAAATCAACAATGCTCCTCTCCGAAAAGATTTCCCAAGGGTGGAGATGCCCTATACTTATCTAATGGGCTGGCTACTGCATCATAACTGCAGTTTGTTGCCACCGGATCCTAGAGATAATACGGAAGTCTTCCTCCAAAAATTCAACAAAGCCACATGGATTGCAACTACAGTGGCAGATATCCGAGCAGTGCTGAACTATTCCCATGTATGGAACTTCTTCTGTACAAGGCCACCAGTTCCAGCCGACTACCTCAGCGTACAGTTTGAAGATAGAGGAGAAGGGAGGTCTTCATTGCCTGTGCCAGTTCTCAAATGGCTACAGTGCATGAGACCCTCACATCTGATGTACATGAATGAAGACAGCTGTGCGTTCGAACCATATCTACCATGTCGGTTCGCTCGCCAGTTTGGATATGACCAACTTCATATTGGTAATCCCTCCACCAGCTTCTACCATTATGGAAAGCTAATTGATGGTACGAGAGCCTGGAGATACTTTAGCACTGCTTGTACCGACGCTAAATTCAGAGTATCGACTGCTACCAGCACAACCGAGCTACGTATACTTCATACGTATGCTCGCTTTTATGCATCCATCCGCTCCTTCGCCCATGGCTACAACCTGAAAGGGAGTCTAAGATGGCCCAAAGAAGAGAATGTTGAAGAGCCAGTCAGGGTATTTCCAGACATACCCGATGATGCTGCTGTTCCAGATGAGTATCTGGAAGTCATCCCTACGGAAGCTGGGAAAATAGCAGCGGGACCAATCATTATCGGCAAGACTTGGAAACGGAAACAAGATGCAGCTGTTACTCTTCCTGAGAAGATCCTCCCAGAGAAAAAGAAGAAGGTTACCGTCAAAGGGCCTTCTAGACCAAGAGCCGCTAACCCAAAGAGTGACACTCCAGTCGAGGAGCCGCAACATATGACATCTTCTTCAGCTTATCCTGGAGAAGGATCCTCGGCAACAGAAGCAGTGACGGTCCTATCTCCTGGACGCCTCAGCTCATCACTTCATCTAACTTTGCCTCAAAAGGCACAAGTTATTGAGGATGCCGTCATAACACATACTGTTGATTCAGAGCTCATCCCATCAGGTGAACCGGCTATTACCTTTGATGATGATGACTGGGATGGGGACTATGACTCATACCTGGCACGTTCTATACCTACTCCAGGTAAATATAAATCACACAAAATCTATACAAGATTATGTATTATGATTTTGTATATTAACTTATTTTGCGTCATTTTTATAGGTGTTATCATTACAACAAAGCCTGTGGCTCCTCCTCCTCAAGAACCTATTTATGAGGAAAGCACAGAGTCTGAGAAAGAGGATTCTTCTTCAAAAGAAGACTCTGCTCAAGAAGAATGTCCTCCATCTATGGAGGTACAACAAGAGCCCGAAGTAGAGGCTCAGCCTGAATTGTCTTCTCTTGCTGAAAACAGAGAAGAAGAAAAAACTGCAGAAGAACCAACTGCAGATGGAGAAGTGGCTGTTGAAGAAGAAACAAATTTCAACGAAGAACCAGTTGTAGAAGGATCCATTACAACTGAAATACTTGAAGAGCCTGCAGAGCCAGTAGCTTATGAAGGTGATGAGGATATAGTCGACCTATCAACTGAAACTGGAGCCGTTGTAATAACATCCTCAGTTATTGCTACTGATCCAGTACAAGTTCCTGAGGAGACCATGTCTGAACCGGAGTCAGCTACAATTACTACCATTCCATCCGCAACTATCATCGCCATTGAAACTATAGTTGTTTCGGCTCCAGAAACGGCTGGAGTAAAAACTGCTGAAGACACTGTCCCTAAAACTCTTAGGGATCAGTTGGCCATAGTAGCAACGACAAAAATAGCTTCATCTCAGTCTGCTACCAAAACAACAATATCTGCCCCTAGTCTTCAGAAAAGAGATCTGGTAGACATCGCCGTAACGCCGAGCTCAAATACAGAAATGAATCTCTTAGTTGAGATTCATACTGAAACTTTCTACAAGACTCAGGTGGCTCTGATCAAGATGGTCCTGAAGAAGGGCCTTAACTATGAAAGTCTAAAATCTGCCATTGCTCTTACAATCAGAAATGTCCCCTGTAGAAGCATAGAAAAGAATAAAGAAAGGCCCATGCGGCTCCGACAGAAGGATCCCCATGCGGCTCAGGATCCCCATGCGGCTCAGAAGTCCATGCAGCTCAGGGGTCCATGCGGCTCGGATGGTTCCATGCGGCTCAGAAAGAAGCCACGTGGCCTTCAACAGTTCTTCTCTACATTCGGCTGCATTTAATGCCCTGACGGCTGCTCTGACAAATAACAGCTATGACAGCTCTGACATAAGGACGTAATAATGACTCTGACATGATGGCGTAATCCTAGGAAAGAGGAGAAAATCTCCTTACAAGCTGGCAAAATCTACCAAGTCCCGAGGCCACTCCATGCGGCCGCTGCATTTATGCGGCTGTCCATCTGCATACGGCTGCCTATCCTCATCCCCATGCGGCTGCCCATCCCCATGCGGCTGTCTATCCTCATGTGGCTGTCCATCTGCATGCGGCTGCCCATCCCCATGCGGCTGCCCATCCACGTACGGCTGCCCATCCCCATACGACTGCCCATCCACGTACGGCTGTCCATCCTCATGCGGCTGCATGCTTCACGCAGCTGAGAGGACCACCCATATGCGGCTCTGCCATGACGGTCCAATTGAGATACGTGGCGCTCTTCGCGATAATTGAGACACATGGCAGTCTTATCTTTCCTGGAATTATGGGTGCTAACAAATCCTAACAAAATCAGATTTGTTGCGATCGTCATAATTGCCTAGATCAAATCAAGTCAAGCAAATTGGACACGTGGCAGGCTATCACAAATCACGAATATTCATGACAATCAACATTTATGGCCCACAGAGATTTGATGCAATCACATTAATTGCTCAAATTTATTATATTTAATATGAATGGTCCAGATTAAGTAATCCTTAACCGCCGACTTCTGAAGGAGGCAATCATTTATAAACCCTAATGATCACACCCCATTCCTATAAATAGCAAGGTGCCATTCCCTTGCAAAAAGAGAGGGCAGGAGCAGAGAAAAGAGAGAGAGAGCACTATAGAGGCATCCAGAGATCTAGCAACCGAAGGCGCAAGGGAGTCTTCCCATACGTCCAAGAGCATTTCTTCACCAGAGCCAAGGCTACGTTCGATCGTCCAAGGAGTAAGGCAGAGCTACCGTCGCTTTCCCGAGCCTCTACCGTCATCCCCCAGAAAAACTAAACAATTGTACTTAGATTGCTGTACCTAGGTTTTTGTCCCTAGGCTTTCTTTGTACGAGCGAATTTGTATTGTGAAGTAAAAGTCCAGTCCTCCGATATAATTGTTCTGTTCTTTTATAATCAATGGCAAACACGATGGCGACTCTGCTGGGGACAAACTTCTCCACGGCTGAGAAGTTGGTGACACAATCGGATGCAGCCAAACTTGGCTCTAGACAACAGAAGATGGTCGTCCGCTTCGACCAACAGATGTTTGAAAAAATGCTCTTCGACAAGAGCGTTGGCCCGATCCAGAAGTGAACCCGCACAAAGAAGGCTCGCAGGGAGTGGAGGTCAAAATTATTTGCTCCTCGCTCTGGACGGAGTACTCTCTGCTGCCCAAGACGGCGAAGGCAACTCACATGCGGCCCCACTTCAAGCCATAGAGGACTCTGCTGTCCCCAAGTCCGGCAGAAGAAAGCACTACGATGCTGGACTTGCAGGGGCAAAGAGTAATTCTATGTGCTCTAGGAAGAAGCCGAACATTCATGCGGCCAAGATTGCAAGCCGCATGCATGATACTTATGCGGCCGAGACTTCCAGCCGCATGAAGAAAGCCCATGCGGCTACGATTGCCTGCCACATGAAGACTGTTGATTCCAGCCGCATGCTGTCTGCTCCACGCGGCTCAGGCTCAGTCTTCGATCGCCTCTCCTATTGTCCTGATCTCTCATGCTCCCGAGAAAATATGTCTGACATGAAGAAGGGACCCTCCGAAGAATCTTCGAGAAAATATGTCTGAAATGAAGAAGGGACCCTCCCGAGAAAATATGTCTTTTGATGTAAGCCATCCTCAACATGGACCCTCCGAAGAATCTTCGAGAACTTCGGGGCTTACAGGGACGTCTGGCATACATCCAGAGGTTCATAGCAAACCTCTCCGGTAAATGTCAACCCTTTACTCAGCTCATGAAGAAGGGAGTCTCTTATGTCTGGACAGAGGAGTGCCAAAAGGCTTTCGACGACATCAAAGCCTACTTGACGAGCCCACCAGTCCTGGTGGCACCTGTCGCCGGCAAACCATTTCTCCTCTACGTCCGTGCCATGGATCATTCCCTTAGCGCTCTGCTGGCTCAAAACAGCGATACAGGCTATGAGCAAGCAATCTACTACCTCAGTCGAACGCTCATCGGGGCCGAACACCGGTACAACCCCGTTGAAAAGGAGTGCTTGGCTTTAGTGTTTGCCATCCAGAAGACTCGTCATTATGTCTCGGGCCAGACAATTTATGTCATTTCCCGAGTCAATCCGCTCAGAGTCCTCATGACGAAGCCAGGATCATTGAACTCCCGGCTAGCCACATGGGCGATCTTGCTAACACCGTATAATATGGTGTTTGTCCCGCAAAAAACTGTTAAAGGTCAAGCTCTGGCTGACTTTTTAGCTGCACTCCCCATCCCAGAATCCTCAAAACTTTATGAAGACATCCTGGATGAGGTCCAAGAATCCAATGTCACCGAAGGAAGCTCCGTTTGGCGGATGTTTTTCGATGGCGCTTCAAGAATAGGCCCCAAAGGCCAAATCATCGCAGGAGTGGGGGTAGTCTTAGTCTCCCCCGATCAGTTAGTCATCCAGCGTGCTTACTCCCTTTCGGAGCCGTGCTCCAACAATGTTGCCGAGTACAACGCACTCATCATGGGACTCCAACTCGCACAACAGCTGGGGGTGGACCATCTGGAAGCCTACGGTGACTCAAAACTCGTCGTGAACCAGATTCGGGGGCAATACGAGGTTCGCCATGAAGATCTGATCCCTTACCACGAAGTTGTATTGAATATCATCTTAAACTTCACTGGGTTCTTCATCGAACATGTACCCCGTCTACAAAACTTGGAGGTCGACGCTCTGGCTGGCCTCGCGGCCTCATTGGCAGCGCCCCTTGGGACTCAACACTATGTCACGGTAACTGGCCGAGACTTGGTTTGTCCTAGAAACAACCTATGCTTACGAGTGACTCACGCCATGCCAACGAATACTGGCGTTAATGTCCGAGACTGGAGGTTCCCGTTCATCGACTTCACTGTCTTCGGAATCCTTCCAGAGGACCCGAAGGAAGACGTCTCAGTCAGGAGACGCTCTCTTCGATTCTATTACGATACAGCTACCAAAACGCTGTACCGATGCTCCTTTGATGGACTCCTCCTTCGATGCCTGTCCAACGAAGAAGCAGCCGAAGCTCTTCGAGAAGCTCATGACGGAACTTACGGAGCTCATCAACCCGGTCCTAAGTTGCAGGATCGACTGCGACGTTTGGGCTACTACTGGCCAACCATGGCCGCCGACGCTGTTGAATATGCTAAGAAGTGTCACGCATGCCAACCTCATGCAGACTTCATACATACACCGTCTGAACCACTACATCCTACAGTCGCCTCCTGGCCCTTTGAAGCCTGGGGCATGGACATTGTGGGACCAATCACCCCTCCTTCATCAAGAGGACACCGCTTCATCCTGGCCATCACCGATTACTTCTCCAAATGGGCAGAGGCAGTCCCATTGGCGGAAGTAAAGAGCTCCAGGGTGGTCAGCTTTATTAAACACCACGTTATCTACCGTTTCGGAGTACCCCGGAGGATCATCCACGATAATGGTCTTCAGTTCATCAGCCATGTTTTCAGCAGATTCTGTGACAAGAATCGCATTCAAAATGTGGCATCAACCGCCTACAATCCGGCAGCAAACGGGTTGGCCGAGGCGTTGAACAAGACTATCGTTAGGCTGCTCAAAAAAGTCGTGTCATCCAACAAACGCGACTGGGACGAAAAGCTTGGCGAATGCCTTTGGGCCTACCGTACAACGGTACGGACCCCAACAGGCAACACACCATTCTCCCTGGTCTACGGGAGCGAAGCGGTACTGCATTTCGAGATCCAGATACCCTCACTCCGTGTAGCAATAACAAACAAACTCACAGAAGAGGACAATCAACGTCGTCGTCTGCGGGAACTGGAGGTACTCGATGAGAAGCGTCTCCTGGCACAACAACGCATCGGACTCTACCAAGCCCGTATATCGCAGGCTTTCAACAAGAAGGTCAAACAGAGGACTTTCCAAGTTGGTGACCTGGTTCTAGCAGTCAGAAGGCCAATGGTGTTAACTCACAAGACACCAGGAAAGTTCGAGCCCAAGTGGAAAGGACCTTTCATCATTGAGACGGTATACTCAAACGGTGCTTATCGCCTCGCCAAACCCAATGGAGACTTGTTTATGATGCCCATCAACGGCAAGTTCCTAAAGAAGTACTACTCTTGACATCTTTCAAATATGTGCTTCCACAAGGGGATCTATGGACCCGATCATCAGGATTCACAGACAATTCCCTTCCAACAAAACCATACGCTTTCGGAACCCAGCTGTTCCGTGGCATCCTTCAGTAGAAAGACAACCACGTCCATATCACCTCTGAGTTGTTCCTCTACACCCTACAAAGCGGAATCTTACACTACGTAAGCCGACGCTACCCTTCATGTTTACCACGTCCACATTACCTCTGAGTAAACATCTCGTACAAACAACCCCTGCGTTGTCGTACATTGATCGCAGAACTTCCACGTCCACATCACCTCTGAGTTGTTCAGTGTATCCCCTAGGATCATTCCTGCCACGTCCATAATACCTCTGAGTAGGAAGATTCTATCATTTTGAACCCAATAATTGCCATGACTACATCACCTCTGAGCAAACATGTTGGTTCTTTCAAACTTATAATCTGTACCTAAAAACCAAGGTGCACAAAAGATAATAGGTCCAAACAAATTATCAAGTTCATAATAACAAAAATGAACACATCACAAAAAAGGTTGTGTGTTTCTTTATTTTCTAAAAAAAAGAGAGTACAGAACTACACTATTCCCCAGCAAAGTCGCCAGCTTGTTTGCCATTAAAATTGTTTGATTGAAAACTTTAACACAAACAGAACAGTGTTACAATATAGGACTTAGATGTAGTCCCAGGAGTACAGTTTTGTTTAATCTGGGTCCTTAGTGCCAATGGAGCGAGTGGAAATGCGTTGACTCCGTTGACGGGCTGACGACGGTTATCGATTCTCTGAAGGTGTAGATTGCTCTGGGTGCTGAAGCTTGCCGAGAGGAGGAAGACGTTGAGTGTCTGTCTCTGCCTCTCTGGTGATTCTCTGTATGTTCGCTGTGGATTCTGTATGTTGTCCATATATGTGTGGAAGAAGGAAATGATCCCTCTATTTATAGCTGGGCAGGTTGGCTGCTCATGCGCGCATATGTAGGATACGCTGGTATGTGGGGACGCCACGTAGAGATTGCTGATGGAGGCACATGGATGACGTGCCCTACTCGAGGGGTTGAATTCTTCATACTGCTGTTGTGAGCCAGCACATAGCAGAGGAGAAGATCTTTCTATTGCTGAAATCTTGGATGAGTTGAGTCAAAGGACACGTGTCGTCGACTCACGGCTCAGAGATCTCGGATCTGATGGGGGAATGATTTGGTGGGATGCGCCTTGGATTGGGCGCATGATGAGATTTTGGCTCGTAACCTTTAGGAGTCACGAACCGTTCTGGGCGCATGGCTTTTGAGGCGCATGCGAGGGACTTTCCTTCTGTCTTTCGGGATCAGAGATCAGTCTGGGGTGCATGGCTTTTGAGGCGCATGCAAAGCTTCAACTGGAGACTTTTCTTCTGTCTTTAGGGATCAGTGAAGGGTCTGAGACGCATGGCTTTTGAGGCGTATGCGGATGGTTGGGTGGCCACGTGGCAGTAGCCGTCGGGGTAAAGTCATGATGATGCTGACGTTGTGGACGCTTCGTTTTCTGCAAAAGCTATCAACCGTTCAGACTTGGGGAGGCGTGCTGCCAACTCTGTCAGTTCAGCATTTAATGTTGGTGACATTCGATGGACAGCTGAGTGTGCGCGTTGGTTGACGTTCCACTAGGCGTATGGGGACGTATGGGGGCGCATCCTCTGTGATGCGCTCGGTACAGGGTGCATCTGTGGGAGGCGCTTGGTGTTTGAAGGGGTGTGATGCGCTGTTCAGCTGGCGCATCCGACACATCTTTAATGATGCGGCTGTTTCGCTTCTCGAGTGCTTTTAAATAGCCGTTTGGCTGAAGTCGAAGCGTCTGGTTCATCCATTTAATGTGAGTTCATTGCACGAAATTCGGAGAGCCATCCACTTGGCGCATGGGTTTGATCTGCCCGGCCTATAAATAGTGGCATAGAGAGAAGGTTTGCTTCTCGCTCTCTCTCGTACCTCCAACATGAACTTGGGTATTCGGGTGCATTCTGTTGACAAAGTATTCCCGAGGGTGAAGATGAGACGCCATGTCGTCGTTGATGCACTTGAAGGTGACTGTTACATCCAAAAGACAGAGTCGAGGGCTGCTGAGGCAGGCAGAAGGTGCCTGTTGCATCCAAAGATAGGGATGTTCGGGCCTCGTCTCCGTTGTTCCGGAAGAGCCGTAGATCGGAATGGCGGTGCTAGGCTCTTTCTTCCTTCAAAGTGGGTGTCGTCCACTCTGGTTGTGTTGAAAGCTGCTCCTTTAGCCGTATTTCGATTACGGTCTTCTTTGGTCTTTGGAGGCTCTTTCGAAGCCTCTTCTGGCCACAGATTTGCGGTGCCCTTCTCTTCCTTGATTCCAACCAGAGGGTTAAATGCTTTGTTTAGTCGAAGCACTTATCAGGTGAGCCTGGCTGGAAGAGCGGCACATAACTGGGCTGCTGAAGGGATGCACATAACTGAGCTGGATGCACATAACTGAGCTGCTGAGGAGATGGTGGGATGCGCCTGGTTGGAGGTGCATGGTATCTGCTGCGCCTAACTGGCGGCATATGGTGACTGTTGTGCCTATCTGGAGGCGCATGGTGGCCGCTGGCTGTAGACTTAGGATCTTTCCTTTGTAGAAATTCTCCTTCGTACAACCTTTTCTAGACATGTAATAGACTTTTGTATATAAATAAAAAGTCCTTCTTCAAATGTTTATACTTATTGACTTTGCTGTGAAGTGTTCTGTCCGAGTTCTGGCGCATGTAGTGTCTGGCGCATGGGCTTTCTTGGTTGTGAAATTCTATGCTTCTACAGTATTGTGAAGTAAAAGTCCAGTCCTCCAATATAATTGTTCTGTTCTTTTATAATCAATGGCAAACACGATGGCGACTCTGTTGGGGACAAACTTCTCCACGGCTGAGAAGTTGGTGACACAATCGGATGCAGCCAAACTTGGCTCCACACAACAGAAGATGGTCGTCCGCTTCGACCAACAGACGTTTGAAAAAATGCTCTCCTACAGGAGCGTTGGCCCGGTCCAGAAGCGAACCCGTACAAAGAAGGCTCGCAGGGAGTGGAGGTCAAAATCATTTGCTCCTCCCCAAGCTCTGGACGGAGTACTCTCTGCTGCCCAAGACGGCGAAGGCTACTCACATGCGGCCCCACTTCAAGCCATAGAGGACTCTGCTGTCCCCAAGTCCGGCAGAGGAAAGCACTACGATGCTGGACTTGCAGGGGCAAAGAGTGATTCTATGTGCTCCAGGAAGAAGCCGAACATTCATGCGGCCAAGATTGCAAGTCGCATGCATGATACTTATGCGACCGAGACTTCTAGCCGCATGAAGAAAGCCCATGCGGCTACGATTGCCAGCCACATGAAGACTGTTGATTCCAGCCGCATGCTGTCTGCTCCACGCGGCTCAGGCTCAGTCTTCGATCGCCTCTCCTATGGTCCTGATCTCCCATGCTCTCGAGAAAATATGTCTGACTCTCTGCAACACCATTTAGACTCTTCTTACTATGTGCCCTCACGCACTAAAGTAAAGAAGTCTAGGACAGCGCGAGCCTGGCGAGCTCAGTCCGCTGTCTCGACCTCTGACCATCCGAGCGCTCCATATACTGTTATGCGGGCCTCCGATAGAAAGTTGTACAGAACCACTCGAGTCCAGCCCCCGGCGGCAAACGGACAGAGTAGTTGCCAAAAGTCTCCCAAAACCCAGGGAGCAAACAATGTCATTCCAGACCCATCTGACTTACGTGAGGTTATCCTCCACAAGCGCAAGGAAAAAGAAGAGGCCTCGGTGTGCAAAGAGTCCTCCCACGGACGTCACTGCACCCAAGTTATCGTCAACTGCTATTGCAACAACGCGACGGTACGAAAAGACCGGCAGTCCGTCTTCCAAAGATTACAACAGCCGAGCTCAGGGGATGAGGCACCTCCCGTCGTCTCTTGCAACTCTACTCAGAAAATCCCCGTCGATGGGAGAGGGAAGAAGACAAACGTTTCCAGCCCAAAGATTTCAACCACTATGACTAAGAAACTGTCGTCTAAACGGTTGCCCACCACCGGAGTTTTCCAAGGTACCCGTTCAAAGACGAAATCTGCTACAGTGGGAGATTCATCATCCAAATCACTGGAGGTCACTAAAACTGGGGGTAGCACTCCTCCGAACATCCATGATAATCTGATGTTCCAAGGAGACGAGCCCGGTGAAACAACTCTCCCATCAGATACAGCAGGTGCCGACGTCGCCGAGGACATCTATGACTCTCAAGATGAAGCAAGCCCTGAAGCTGGGGGTACTATTCCTTCTGAGTCCGAACCAGAGGAGAACATTCCCACATACCCCAATGACTTCTCGGTACAGGGGTATGATTCGGAGGGCTCGTCACCCACCGTCCCTTCCACTTCTACACATGTGAGGACGACATTCATGACAAACGACGAACAAGATGGTCCCACTGATCGCCAATGCATCAATACTCTGGAGGCCATACTGCGCACTTTGGTTAAATCGGTGGACGAGATCAAAGCAGCCCTTTCTACTCTGTAAGGAGGGACGGCTGGCCAAACAAACTTGGGTCCTGTGGTAAATATGGACTCAAACTCAGCGACACCGAACCCGGGCAATAATCCTCCAGAAATGTTGACTCCTACCGCTGCAGACGAGGCCAGGGAGGCAAGAAGAGAGGTCCAGAAGCTCCGAGCCATGTTCCATGCCCGAGAAAACTGCCAAGACCTCAGGATACGACAATCGTATCTCATTGCGTGGAGAGATGTTCCCTTCCCACCAAAGTATAAACTATTCCACATCAATCCATATGATGGAAAGACCTGTGCGAGTCGGTATATCACTTGCTTCGAGGTCACCACCGACCATCTGCCCCATGACGATGCCATCCTTACACGATTATTCATCGGGGCATTGGAAGGGGTCGCCTTCGACTGGTACCGTAACCGGCCAGACAACTGCATCCACTCCTTCGCCAGCTTCAAGCGCATGTTCTTGGAGAGATTCTACGAAGTAGGACAGGACGTCACAATGTCCACCCTCATGGACGTCGTTCAAGGGAAGAAGGAGCTGACAAGGAACTATATCGAACGGTTTCGCCAAACCGTAATGAAGTTGCCGTCTGGTAATCCGGATTCCTCCTTAATTAAAATTTGCCAAAAGAGACTGCTCTCAACAATCAGCCTCTGGATGGGCGAAAGTCAATTTAAGGACTGGAAGACGTTTATCATCAGTGCCACTAGCACCGAGGATAGGTTGAAGAAGGCTCGCCAACTGGGATTGCACATCTCGGAGGGAGAGTACAAGGACAAGTGCCCTAATACCAACAACAACAATGGTGGTAACGCCTCCAACAATCGGGACAACAAGGGCAAGCAGGCTATGGTGGCTGACACAACCTAGAAGCCTGAGTCAAAATCGGCAGACAAGCAATGGCCGCAAATGACCTACTCCTTCGAAGACGACCATGTCAAGCCCATCTTGGACATGCTCATACAAGGAGATAGAATTCAGCTCCCTCCACCAAGACGGGAACCTCGGCCGACAGAAATTGAGAGCCCTAAGTACTGTCATTACCACCGCTACGTCCACCATACTACACACGACTGCTACCAACTGAAGCGATACATCCAACATCTCATCGATTCGAAGGCTCTGGCCATTGATTTTGAGGAGGTAACCGTGGCAGCCAACATGGTGTCCGTACAGTTTGGTCGCTTCCCTCCAACAGAGACTCAAGACGGCATGATACCCATCCCTCGGGCGACAATAGAGATTGCTAATCTTCTACCTCCTCGAGATCAGGCTACTGGTCTAGTACCCCATACCACGTCACGAGGGGAGGTCATATGGGTCCATCCAGACTTGGTACCTGAAGTGACGCATTCCACACCACCCTCCATTGGCAAGAAAAAGAATAGAAAAGTCAGATCCTGCCACACAATCTCGGCAGATGTCGAGGAAGTCGCAGCTGTCGTTACTCGGTCTGGTGCTCAATCCCAACCTACACCAGATAACTCGACTGAAGAACATCAGCCGGCTACTGCTGACGCTCCGGGACCTTCTCAACCTCGACGAACGACAAGCCTAGGTCGAAGGAGACTCGTTTTGACAAATCCCTCCGAAAAGAGGCACCTCATGGGCTGGAAAGGTCCTACAACTTTGACATCTTGGCACAATTGGCCAACATACCGGCCAAATTGTATTATACGAGCTCCTGAGACTCTCCAAGGATGTTCGTGCGGCCTTGAGCGATACACTCCAGAATGCCGACGCATATCTAGCTCAGGTCAACCTCACGGGAGAGAGCCCACCTGCAGATCTCCAAGACAGCGCTTGCACAGGAGCGATACCCAACATTGTCTTCACTCCACAGGACATGCTTTTCAAAACCAACCTGCACGACCGTCCGTTATATTATACTGGATACATCGGCGACGTAAAGATGGATCGGATGCACATTGATCCTGGTTCTTCCATAAGCATCATCCTGAAGGGTCTATTATACCATCTTCGTATTCCTATGCATCGCCTGACGCCAACAAGGACCTCCATCAGTGGTTTCAATTCGGGCAGGAGCTACCCGATTGGGAAGATTCGCTTGAAGTGCCAAATCGACGATCTTCAGTCAGAAGTGACCTGTTACGTCATAGATGCGGACACTTCCTACAATATTCTCTTGGGGCGTCCCTGGATACACGATTATATGATCGTGCCTTCCACACTACACCAGTGCTTCAAGTATGTCGATAAACACAGCTTCGTGAGGACAGAAATTGCCGACATCGATCCCTTCAAAGGGGTCGAATCCTAATACTCAGACTCCTGCTTATACGAGAAGTCGAAGAGGCACCTTGGCGAAGGAGATGCGCAAGCTCGAACTGAGACGGCCACAGGATCAGAAGAACCTCTGACGATCCACCTCCAAGCTCGTAAACCTGGCAAGTCTGCACCCCTTACGGCCGCTCTGCGTAAGGACACAATCACCCTCTCGGCACAAGAGGGACAAATGATAATCCGGCTGCCAAGGTCCGACCAAGCGCCAAAACCCACAACGGAGCCATTGACAATCAGACTGCCTAGAGTCGGCCAGCCACAAACGGAGAAGCTCAATCCCTCCGACAAGCCAATGACGATACGTCTTTCCAAAAAGAATCGTCAGTCCGATGCAAAGTCTGGGGCTTCTAGCGAGCCAACCACTCCCCGCCCAGCATCGAGTACCAAACTGGGGGTCGCTAGTTTGCCAACGACTCCACGTTCTGCTCCACCAGCGGAACCCCTGATGATCAAGTTGCCCAAGTCATCCTCTCAGTCTTCATTTATACAGGGGTGGCCGAAGAAGAACCAGAACTGCCCAAGTATGTAGCTGCTCACACTGATGTTCCATCCGCAGATGATGTAATCCCGTTAGAAAAGATGCCTTACTTCATCAATAAAGGGCTATCTTTGAACTACATCGAGCTTAATAAGCTTGGTACAATGTATGTTATGGAGCATAGTATAGACACTCACCTACACACACAGGTGAGAAATATTTATACCGGAAATCAACTCACTCCCGTGGAAGATGCTTACCGCATAATCGAGGGAGGGGATCACCTAATCATCTTCGGCCGGAAGAATAATCCACAGCCCTTCAAGATGGAAGATGTTGAGCTTGAACCCGGCACCGGGAGTTTGCCCCTTTATCTGTATAGTTTCCAATCCAAGTACCTTATGCAAAAACAAGGATATGATCCGGGAACTACACCAGGCCTAAACTACGGCACTGGACGGCGGGTACCCTTACAATCGCCGATCCCGACTGGGAAACTACGAAATTACTACAACAAGACCAGACGTGGGCTAGGTTATGTCACACCCGTGACGACACCTGAAAGCTCAGACGAAGAATGCGACTGGCACTCACACTCAACCGGATCACCCACTTTCGATTCGGATATCAGCATCGGGGACATGCTCAGGCAAGTCTGGTCCGTTAATATGGCACTTGCCGATGCCTACGAAGAAGATGAAGACATTCTCGAACTTCTTGAGCTAGAGCCATGGACACAATAACTAGATGCACAGTGGAAGAAGCGGTTCGAACAAAGAAAGTCTTCCACCGAGGACGAGGTTGTACAAGTCGATCTCGGTGATGAATCCTTCCCAAAGCCCATCTTCGTCAGCAAGAATCTGACTGATGAAGAGCGAGAATCACAATTGGAACTTGTCAAAGAATATATTGATGTGTTTGCTTGGAGCTATGAAGACATGCCAAGGCTAAACCCCGATATTGCTCTTCACAAGCTCAACATTCGGCCAGATGCAAAGCCAGTCAAACAACAGCAACGACGCTTCCGCCTAGGCATCATGGATACGATCGAAGCCGAAGTCAACAAACTAATAGTCAGAAGCTTCATTCACGAGGAACAACATTCGGACTGGGTCGCCAACATAGTACCGGTCCTCAAAAAAAGTGGGTAGATTCGAATCTGCATCGACTTCCGCAATCTGAACGAGGCGTGTCCCAAAGATGAGTTCTCCCTCCCTATCACAGACATCATGATTGACAACACCTGCAGCTTCGAACGTATGTCGTTCATGGATGGCTTCTCGGGGTACAACCAAATTAAGATGTCTTCCGACGACGAAAAGCATACATCATTCCGAATACCAATAGGCACGTTCTGCTACACAGTCATGCCTTTTGGTTTAAAGAATGTTGGCGCCACCTATCAGAGAGCTATGAGCATCATCTTTAGAGACCACTTGTGCAAAATAGTGGAATGCTATGTTGACGACATCGCCGTCAAAAGCCGCTCTAAGGAAGATCATCTGCATGATCTAAGGACAGTGTTCGACCTGATATGAGTGCACAATTTGAAAATGAACCCCACAAAATCCTTCTTGGGCGTATCCAGCGGGAAGTTCTTGGGTTTCATCATCACTTCCCAGGGTATCCACGTAGACCCTGAGAAGACGAAGGCAATCATGGAGATGAGTCCCCCGAGAAATCTCCGAGAACTCTGAGGCCTTCAAGGGAGGTTAGCTTATATTAGGAGGTTCATTTCCAACCTCTACGGGCGATGGCAGCCATTCACCCATCTCATGAAGAAGGGCGTCTCATTCGTATGGGTGAAGAATGCCAGCGTGCCTTCGACAGCATCAAAGAATATTTGTCAAACCCTCCAGTCCTGGTGGCCCCGGTTGCTGGAAAACCATTCCTGCTCTATGTACGAGTAATGGAGCATTCCCTCGGTGCTCTGCTAGCACAAAACAATGACGCAGGCCATGAACAAGCTATATATTACCTCAGCCGAATGATGATCGAGCCAGAGTACCGATATACCGCCGTGGAGAAGGAATGCCTCGCCCTAGTGTTCGCCATTCAAAAGATGCGACACTATATCACCGGGCAAACCATACATGTGATATCATGAGTCAAACCCCTCAGGGTCCTCATGACTAAACCAGGGGCACTCAGCTCTCGCTTCGCTACATGGGCAATATATGAAGAAATCCGAGATGAGATCGCCGACTCGCATGCGGCCTCTCACAATGATATATGGCGAATGTTCTTCGACAGTGCTTCAAGGACCGGACCCAATGACAACATCGTCGTCGGAGTCGGGGTGGTGCTGGTTTCTCCTTTCGGACTGGTGATCAATCGTGCTTACTCTTTCACAGAACCCTGCTCTAACAATGTGGTCGAGTACAACGCTTTATTCATTGGCCTCCAATTTGCAAGAGAGCTGGGGGTAGAATATCTTGAAGCATACGGCAATTCACAGTTAATCGTCAATCAGATCCGGGGTTCATACGAAGTCCGCCATGAAGACATGATCCCCTATCACCAAATAGCGATCAACATCATCGCGTCATTTGAAGGGTTCTTCATCGAACACGTCCCCAGACTCCAAAATATCGAAGCCGATGCCCTAGCAGGCCTTGCCGCTTCCCTAGCAGTGTCGAACCATATTCATCATTTGGTAGACGTGATATGCCATGAACTGGTCTGTCCCAAGAACAACGTTCAATTCGTGGCGAGTTATTCCGCTCAGACGATCGACGAAGTACCAGATTGGAGACAACCATTCATTGACTTCGTAGTCTACGACATCCTACCCGAGAACCCAAAGGAAGCCACCTCTATCAGAAGGCGTTCTCTCAGATTCTTCTACGATACAGAGACGAAAATGCTGTATCACCGATCCTACGATGGATTATTGCTTCGATGTCTGTCAAACGCAGAAGCCAAAGAAGCCGTACGAGAAGCTCATGACGGTATCTGCGGGGCCCATCAGCTTGGTCCAAAATTGTAAGACCGTCTTCGTCGAATGGGCTACTACTGGCCCACGATGGTAGCAGATGCGATAGACTATACAAGAAAGTACAAAGCCTGCCAAGTCCACGCAGACTTCATCCACCAGCCATTCGAATTTCTACATCCGACAGTGGCGTCCTAGCCATTCGAAGCATGGGGAATGGATATCATCGGTCCGATCACTCTACCTTCTTTCCGAGGATATCGTTTCATACTTGCAATCACGGATTACTTCTCCAAATGGGCGGAAGTTGTTCCGCTTGCAGAAGTGAAGACTTCAACGTGATCAGCTTCCTCAAGCATCACGTCATCTATCGCTTTGGACTGCCCCGAAGGATCATCCACGATAATGGTCCGCAGTTTGTAAGCCATACCTTCTATCGATTCTGCGACAAACACCGAATCCAGAATGTTGCTTCGACGCCATACAATCCGACGGCAAATGGGTTGGCAGAAGGATTCAACAAAACCATCATCAAGTTGCTCAAAAAGTTCGTATCATCCAACAAACGCGACTGGAATGAGAAGCTTGGTGAATGCTTATGGGCGTACCGTACTACAGTCCGAACGGCCACCGGGAACACACCATTCTCTCTGGTGTACGAGAGTGAGGCAGTTCTCCCATTGGAGACTCAAATACCCTCGCTCCGCGTCGCTCTCACTTACCAATTGACGACGGATGATAACTACCATCGCCGGCTACAAGAGTTGGAGGCCTTAGATGAAAAGTGCCTATTGGCTCAGCAACGAATCGAGCTATACCAAGCACGCATCTCCGGAGCCTTCAACAAGAAGGTTAAAATCAGAACATTCCAAGTGGGCGATCTCGTTCTGGCAGTTCGGAGGCCGATGGTTATGACTCACAAAACCGCCGGCAAATTTCAGCCAAAGTGGGAAGGGCCATTTATTATTGAGGCTGTATTCTTCAACGGTGCTTATCGCCTCGCAAAACAAAACGGAGACTTGCTCATGTTACCCGTCAACGACAAGTTCCTGAAGAAATATTATGTCTAAACGACATTCTTCAAATCCCGGAGCGTCGAGTTATGTACCCTACGGTACCGCTGAACTCACATTTTCCAAATCTCAGATTATTGAGTTATGTACCCTCTGGTACCGCTGAACTCACATTCTCCAAATCCTAGATTATTGAGTTATGTACCCTCCGGTACCGCTGAACTCACATTCTCCAAATCTCAGATTATTGAGTTATGTACCCTCCGGTACCGCTGAACTCACATTCTCTAAATCCCAGATTATCGAGTTATGTACCCGCCGGTACCGCTGAACTCACATCCACAAAATCCCAGATTACTGAGATATGTACTCTCCAGTACCGCTGAACTCGTATTCTTCCTCCAAATATCCCAGATTGCTGAGTTATGTACCCACAGGTGCCTCTGAACCTACATTCCGGTCACTCTTTTAGGTAGTAAGTCATGTATGACCATACCTCTGAACTTATTCCTCTGAAAGAGCTCCTCCCTCATGATCCACTACCCGCACTCTCAGTGCACAAAAAGGGTAGCAGATCCACAAAATTTCCAAAACGACCACGTCGATGTTACCTCTGAGTCGTCTCACTTCTGCCAAAAACAAATTACCCCTCTACATAGAACTTTCATGTCCTCATTACCTCTGAGTCGTTCTATGTAGCCCTTCATGGAGCCCACTCCTACCATGTCCTCATTACCTCTGAGTAGGAAGGCTCCATCGAAGAACCCTTCATGCTTGCCATGTCCTCATTATCTCTGAGTAAGTATGCTGGTTCCCTTTCGACTTATTATCCGTACCCAAAATCGGAGTGCGGCAAGGATAATAGGTCCACAAATATCCTCTGTTGACCACAAATATCCTCCTCTGAGTCCACTCCTGCCATGTCCACATTACCTCTGAGTAGGAAGACTCCGCGGTAAAACCCCCATACTTGCCATGTCCTCATTACCTCTGAGTAAGTATGTTGGTTTTCTCTCGTCTTATTATCCGTATCCTGAACCAGGGTACACCAAGGATAATAGGCCCACAAATGTCCTCTATTGACTACAAATGCTGTACTAAGTTTCCTAGTACATGCACATCATTCCTCATCATGCCCCGGGAGCCCAGCTGTTCTATGACATTCTTTCTCCCGATACCAAGAACGTCCATGACCACCTTACCATGGAATTGTTCTAGGTATCCCCATCAAAATTGTTATCCATACCTAAAACCCAGGTATGCCAAGGGTAACAGGTCCACAAACAGTCCCCCCAAGCGGGGCAAACACCACCATAACACCACAAGCACAACAAGCAGTACAAATAAAGGGTAGAATAAAGCATACTCTTTTATTTGGAAGGCGAAAGTACTACATGTTCTAGGGACAACGTCCTACTTAAAAAAAGGGGAAAGAACAGAAACAAAAAAAGGAAAAAAGCCGTCTATGGTTCGGCGGTACATAATTCCAGGAGACGGTTCTTCACCAAGGTGGTCCCCCGTTCAAGCCGCTGTTTAGCTCGGCGCTCGGCCTCCTGGGACAACCGCTCCATATTATCCAAGTCCATGTGTGTCCGCCAGCCATCCTCCAACTTGTTCAGGGCAAGTTCCAGACCAGCAGAAGCTCGATTAACTCTGTCAGCCTCCTGGATAATCCGCCCCCTTTCGGTGCAGGCAGCTTCAAGCTCAGACTCCAGGAAAGCTAACTTCCTCTGAAGCTCAAGGATCTGCTCTCGCGTGTCAATGACCCCACGGGAGGCAGTCGCTTCCCGAGCCGTAACATCTTCACTCTCGCGGCTCAACTGATCATATAGCTCAGACAGATCGCGGAGGTCCTTCAGTATGACCGGTTTGGTCTTATCCCGAGCAGCCCTTATCTTCTATATGGCAGTTATGAGGAAACCGCTCTCTTCATCTATAGCAGCAGATATATCAGCTTGCTGCAGCACCTGAAGCTGGGTCACCAGCTGATCAGTCTCCATCAATTTTGTCTCCAGAAGCGAAGCTACCCCCGCCCCACCGGAAAGAGTCTTAAAAATATCAATATGACCCTGGGCGCATTGTCGGGCCAAGTCAAGGGGTCCCTCGTTCTATAGCAGCCGCTACCCCTCTATTCAAGTGGCGATAGAAGCTGTCCACCACGTCCTGTGACGCTTCATCCAGAACCTCCGTAGAGGACGGCGTCAAAGGAAGCGTGGCTGGCAATGTCGAAGGAGGTACGCTAGAACTTGCCACCACAGAGACAAATTCTGAGCGGAAAGATGCACGGATAGCGGCTAACTCCTCTTCCGCCACCCGAAGAGTCTGAACACTCGGCAGAGCAGATAGGCCTCCTCACAAGTTAAGATTTGGCTTATCTTACCAGGGGAGGTGCATGGAGGCTGCGGTTCGCTCGTAGCTGCCGTGGTCTCCTCACCCGCGACCTCCAAGTCAAGTTCAGCTGGTTATTTTGCCTTAGCCACCCCGGAAAGGGATCCAGCCAGTTCGGCGTCACCCCGTTGAAATTCAACTATCTCAGGAACAGGTGCAGTAGAGCCCCCGTCACCATGGGTTGAGTCCTCAGCAAGGTGGGACTCCTCGGCCGTTTCCGGAAGAACCCCAGCAGAAATAATAGTGGTGCACATGTCATTGGCCAAAGTGGTCAGGGCCGGATCGACCTCAGCGGCCGGTTCTCGAGAAACCGACTCCTCTGACGCCTACAAGAGTAAAAGAAAATGATTAGGCCATAGTACAGGAAAATAAAGGAGAAGATGACTATAATTCGAGTTACCTCAGAAACAGCGTCAACATCCTCGATAAGTAGCCGACGGGATCTGACAGCAGCTCATTTCATGGAATAAGTCATGTCGATATCAGCAGACTCACTCCTGCTCCACTTACGCGAAGGGCTAGGCACATCAGGTGGCTGATCTGCCACCACTTCATCGAACGCAATGGGCGGTTGTTCCGCCGCCACCTCGTCTAGAGGAGGGAGAGCATCATCGACACCCTGCTCGCCATCTTATTCATCTGCAGTGGTGGACTCTGAGTCCGGCACAGAAACTGTGTTCGCCCTCTGCTTCCTCGTTTTCGACCCCGGGGGCTTCTCTGCCAAGCCGCTACCAACAATAAAACTGGTATGCGGGTCAAAGTTAATCGGAAACCGGCTCGCATTGACGTGGTAGAGAGCCGCTAAATACAAAATCTTCCCTTGCATCTCAGCGTCAGGGACCGAGAAACTAGCACGGGTATGAGAAATATTATAATAAAGCCAGGCTCTGATGCCATCCAGAACACTGCCTTGAAAGCCCAGGTAAGAGCTGGGACTCTCTAAGAACAGCTGGCTGTACCCAAACTGGCGGAAGAACCAACTGGATAAGTAAGGTTCCAGGTAGACGGTATTACGGTTGCGATATACTATGTGCGAGGGACGGATGTTACGCAACCAAAGAAGCATCCTCCCAGGTAAGAGAAGCGGAGGCCCGATACCATCAACATGTACACTCTCCACCTCCTCAGCAGAAAAATGGGGAACAAACACGAAGAAGTTATATCCATCCACCCTCGCCAGCGCCCTCCGACAGGCAGGCATAGTATTGTACTCCCAGGGCATCCGGCGGTACTGGAAGATAAAAGCATCATCGTCGGTTACACCATCTTCTGGACCAGGTCTCATCAAAGACCGACAGTACATTAATAGCCACCCCATCATATAGTGATAAGGCAACTCGATTGGCTCAAAGTTCATCGCTGTGTCACGTGCAATAACATTGGATGAAAAAGTACGGAGGCCACGGTGTATACTGCACACCATGGCCGAAAGAAGAGCCAGTCTGACCCCGAAGACTAGCTTCACAGCAGGAAGGATAAAATTACGACTGATCCTCTCAATAGAACCAGCTTCTCCTGAGACCACACAATTTCGTAGCCATACCATCAAGAACCCTGCCAGGATTGCCTTCTCCGACAGCTGCTGGGTATCTTGATAAAAATAATCAAAGGAATCAGTTTGACTCCCAAACGTGTCGCTCAAGGCCTTCGATTTCTTGGCAGTTAACACCAGATCCTGTACTTGCTCTCGGGTCAGAGGATTCCGGGGAGTAACCCGGCCTGAGGCACCTTGCTGAAAAAGGTGGAAGAGCCAAGCCCTAGTATGCGGAAGGTTCCCTTCTGAGTTACTATCCTTCTTGGTCGTCTGCTGACAGTAACTGTGATGACACAGTAACTCCTGATAGATAACAACGAAACCCGGATGTCGTTGCTCCAAATCTTCGAACTCTTCGTTCGTCGGAGTATATACTTCAAACACTTTATTGCCCCAAGGCAGCCTAGAGACGGCATGAATCTCATGAAGAACGAGACCCATCTCCCCTTCTGGTGCGAAGAAGGTCCCCGTCCGTCGGTTGTACATCTCTAAGAGAGCCATGAACAACTCCTTATTGACGGGCAGTCCGTGACATGTACCCCGGATGGCGTGGTAGAGACCAACCTCACGTAGGAAAGTTTCATATTCTCGTAAAATCTACCCGGTCAAATTGGCCCACGAAGGGATGGGGCGTATCCAGTTCAAAAGCGAGAGCCGGCCAACGGGATAAGACCCTTTCCGAGCAAGTTGATTCAGAAAAGTGTCGGCTTGAGAGAATGAGAAATTTGGACCTTGCGTATTTAAGAAGGTACCCGGGGCTAGCCCCATCATGGAACAGATGACCGGTTCCCTGCCCGCGTACGCTGATCTAACATGCTTATTGTAGTGGATGTTACCCACAATCATTCCCGACCGGCTCGGGGTTAAGGATTCCTGCATCCTCCTGTCCACCGACAATATATTGAACCACACTAATGGGAAATGATGCTCCATCTTGGGGATGTGGATCGCCCTCCCAGCAGAAATAAAGTTCCAATTCTCGGATATATTCAATACCCGAGAGTTCTTCACAGTCAGCACGTCCCCCAAGAAGAACGCCGGCTTCAGGTACTTTCCCTCCAATTGCCCTGAGTTCAGCATGGCACAGAGAAAGCGAAAGGGCTAGTTCTTGATAAGAGTCAGCCTCTCCTCAGGCTCGTTCTGGGAAAGTTGTTCTACCACCTGCCAAACTAGTTGGTCAAGCCGAACTCCTATGGCAAATTGGGCATGACCCACCAGAGGTTCCCCCGTAGCATTAACTGGAAAATTTACTGAAAAGAGGACAAAAGAAATAAGTTAAAAAGATGGACAAGGAGAACTGATTGGTGTTTTCGAGCTTATGTGGCTCCAACTCAATGGAGTCTCATGCGGTCCAACTCAGAAAACACTTATATGGCTCCGTCCAGTGAAGGTTCATGCGACAGTATTTTTATACGGCTCTGTTTAACGAAGTTTCATACGACAGAGTTCGGATAAGCTATGCGGCTCATGCGATAAACAAATTCATACGAGCCTATGCGGCCCAGCGCAGCTTATGAGACCCCGTTGGCGAAGTTCTTATGCGGCCACAGTAACAATTCTCATGCGGCTCGGACATGAGATGTACATGTGGCACATATGAAGCTGAAGTCTCGCGCATAAAGCATGCGACGTAGCCACAACAGTTAGGGTTTCAAGTTCACGCAACGTCCTTACCAGTAATGGTGGGGTGGAAATCGGGGTGAACTGCGGGCACGTCTGTTGGCGGAGGAGCTGCCACATCATCATTCGTCGCCGTAGTCGAAGTAGAAGCAGTTTTCTTGCCCTTCGCCGCCGCAGCCGACGAAGATGCCGCCTTTTTATCCTTCGCCGCAACAGTCTTCTTGGGAGCCATCGATGATCGAAGAAGGGGATGACAGTTAGGACAGGAAAGGCTGGAATTGAAGAAGAGAGTAAAGAAATTTTTTCTCTTAATTACTCTTATTTATTAGGGGACAAAAGGAGAAGGAAGCACGTGGACCGATGGAGCTCTTCGGGTCGTGTGCTGCAGGCAAAACCGACTCCTAGGATTTCGTCCCCTCTCATGAAGGAGATTCATCCAAAGAAAATCTAAAAATTTAATAAGCCGACTCTTGGGACTCCCCCCCAAAAGACGACTCAAATCAAAGGCAATCAATGCAAAGATTAACACACGTGGCATGAAGACGTGACAAGGAGCCTATGCGACCAAGCATCACATGCGGCTGCAAAGCCCATATGGCTCAGATGGCCATACGGCTGAGGAGGCTATGCGGCTGAGACATCCATGCGGCCAGAACATCCTATACGGCCCGAAGAGTTTTTACATAGCCATGCTTCTTATTCAAAGTATTTCAATTTTGCAAATTGAAAACTTTGAAGGGGGTCTTGTAGAAGCATGGAAAAGAATAAAGAAAGGCCCATGCGGCTCCGACAGAAGGATTCCCATGCGGCTCAGGATCCCCATGCGGCTCAGAAGTCCATGCGGCTCAGGGGTCCATGCGGCTCAGATAGAAGCCATGTGGCCTTCAACAGTTCTTCTCTACATTCGACTGCATTTAATGCCCTGACGGCTGCTCTGACAAATAACAGCTATGACAGCTCTGACATAAGGACGTAATAATGACTCTGACATGATGGCGTGATCCTAGAAAAGAGGAAAAAATCTCCTTACAAGCTGGCAAAATCCACCAAGTTCCGAGGCCACTCCATGCGGCCGCTGTATTTATGCGGCTGCCCATCTGCATGCGGCTGCCTATCCTCATCCCCATGCGGCTGCCCATCTGTATGCGGCTGCCAATCCTCATGCGGCTGCCCATTTGTATACGGCTGCCTATTCCCATGCGGCTGCCCATCCCCATGCGGCTGCCCATCCACGTGCGGCTGCACATCCCCATGCGACTGCCCATCCACGTACGGCTGCCCGTCCTCATGCGACTGCATGCTTCATGCAGCTGAAAGGACCACCCATATGCGGCTCTGCCAGGACGGTCCAGTTGAGACACGTGGCACTCTTCACAACAATTGAGACACGTGGCAGTCTTATCTTCCCTGGAATTATGGGTGCTAACAAATCCTAACAAAATCAAATTTGTTGCGATCGTCATAATTGTCCAGATCAAATCAAGTCAAGCAAATTGGACACGTGACAGGCTATCATAAATCATGAATATTTATGGCAATCAACATTTATTGCCCACAGAGATTTGATGCAATCACATTAATTACTCAAATTTATTATATTCAAGATGAATGGCCCAGATTAAGTGATCCTTAACCGCCGACTTCTGAAGGAGGCAATCATTTACAAACCCTAATGATCACACCCCATTCCTATAAATAGCAAGGTGCCATTCTCTTGCAAAAAAGAGAGGACAAGAGCAGAGAAAAGAGAGAGAGCACTACAGAGGCATCCAGAGATCTAGCAATCGAAGGTGCAAGGGAGTCTCCCCATACGTCCAAGAGCATTTCTTCACCAGAGCTAAGGCTACGTCCGATCGTCCAAGGAGTAAGGCAGAGCTGCCGTCGCTTTCTCGAGCCTCTACCGTCACCCTCCAAAAAACTAAACAATTGTACTTAGATTGCTGTACCTAGGTTTTCGTCCCTAGGCTTTCTTTGTATGAGCGAGTTTGTATTGTGAAATAAAAGTCCAGTCCTCCGATATAATTGTTCTGTTCTTTTATAATCAATGGCAAACATCTCCATGTTCAATGATGTAACGAGAGCAACGGCGCTGGAGAAGGTCGTGGAGGAACTTGAACAGCCCATTAGAGAATATCTAAGACTGTCAAGTGAAACTATTGAAAGTCTCATCCAAGACGAGTATGACGCTTTATCAGCTGAATACCTCGCTCGGGAGACTACTTTTAATGAAGCTTTCTAAGAGTACAGCATCAAGGTCGCTAAAGAAAAAACATTTTTGGCTGAAGCTAAGCCCCAGCTGGATATCCAGAGAGAAGCCTATGAAACTTCGAATATAAGAATTCATCAACAGAATGATAGAATTCGAGAAGTTGAGGCAGAATTGGCTCGCTTGAAGATGGAGAAGGAGCAATTGATCATAACTCGAGACCAACATCTAACACAGAGCTCAATTTTGGAGGAACAAGTCTTCGGAGCTGAGGCTACCATCAAAACCCTTGACGAAGCCAAGGATAAGATGATAGTCACTTTTGTGGGACTTTTGTGATGCCTGTGGTTCGTATTATGTATTTTGGAATACGTGTACGTATCTTGACTCGTACTGCATGACTCTTGGCTTGGTTCGGCTTGTTTGGGTTAGGCTTGGTTCGGCTTGGGTTGCTTATTGGTTCATCATGAACCAATAGAAGAACCCTTACCTACCTACTACCACCCTCACCATTCATTAACCCCCACTCCCTTCTCTCACCTCATTAATTCTTCTTCATTACTTCTCTTCTCCACCATTACTCTTCCACCTACCAGGGAAGAGAGCTTAGGCAAGTACAGCTTGCTTCATAGAGGAACTCAATTTTTATTGTTCCATTCTCTTCCTCATAAAATTCTAATACACTTTAATACTTGGCATTTTTAATTTCTATGGTTCAAATTGCATGTGTAGATCTAAGTTTATTGTATTTTTGGATTTTCTTAAGTTTGATCTACTTAACATTGTTATTTCCAAGTTTTGATGGTTTTATGTTGTAGAGAATCTCGTTCTGCCCCATTTTGATATATGGAAGTTCGGATTTGGACTCTGGATGAAGGATTATGGAGCTTGGAAGCCGTGGCTTGCATGGTTCTTCTTCTCGGAATAATGGAGAAGAAGGACAGTACTCAGCCGCATGGACTTAGCCGTATGGCTTCTCATGCGGCAAGTTTCCTTTTGGCAGCATTGCTTAGCTTGAAACCCAGTCGCATGAGTTATTGAATTCCCAGCCGCATAAGCCTAGGCATAGTCCAGCCGCATGAACTCAATTATCCTTAGCCGCATGAAGTCATTCCCCTCCAGCCGCATAAGAATCCACTTGATCATAGTCGCATATGACTAGGTACTTCCAGCCGTATAAGGCCTTGCTCCCCGCGAACGTATGGGACCTTTCATCTCCAGCCGCATATGCCCAGTCACCCAGAGCCGCATATGCTCCATCTTCCTCCAGCCGTATGAACTTTCTTCCCTGGTCGTATAGGGTTCATTCCCTCTAGCCGCATAAGGCCCAGTCACCCAGCCGCATAAGCTCCTTTCCCCTTCAGCCGCATAGCTTTGCTCTCCTGCAGCCGCATATGCGCCCGTCTTCTTGAGCCGCATAAGGCCCAGTCACCCCTGAGCCGTATGAGATCGCATGGGATTCAGCCGTATGGACTTGTCCCCTGAGCCGAATGCACTCCCTTTTTTCTCCGGCCGCATATGCTCGATTCTCTCCGGCCGCAGGAGCTGCTCCCTCCCTAGCCGCATGAGATCACTTCCCAGCCGCATATGCCCGAGCCGTATGACTCTTCCATGACCATGTATTTTATGATTTAATTGTTATTAATTAGGCCCATATCTTGTGGCCCTCAGTGTACTTGGCCCTTTTGATAAATGTTTGTACTATGTTATCCTGTACATGTACCATGAACATGATAGTGACCCGAAGTGGTGCACTCTTGACAAGTAACATAACATGATAGTGGCCCGTCGTGGCGTACTCCAGACAAATATACCTGACATGATATATCTCGGATTGCTGTTGTGACAACTAAAATGGCACGACATGACATGACAAGTATGAATAACCTGGACACCGTGGGCGATTGTGCTTGTACAAATGAACCAGTCTTGTCTTGCATCATGTTTAGGATGGGACTCATGAGTACCACGGTCAGAGGAACCTATTGAAATGGACTAAGGCTAATAACTAAAATAACATAGTAGTCATGAAAAGATTTCCCAGCTACAGGCAATCCCGTTACCTGGGCGCGCTTGTGGATCTGTAGCTTGCCGACGAGTAGGGCATATTTCCAGTACACTGTCATGTGTTGCACTCTCCAAGCTACTTAAGGGTACATGTGTTTCCTGAACGATGTACCCACTTGAATTCAACCCCTAATATTCGACCTGGATAACCTGGATGGTCTGCAGGGCTTGTGGCTGTTGGAACAATCTCGCTGCATCTTGCTAGTAATTAGGCCTGTGATATCCCTAGTTAGTTAAAGTATCAAGCCGTACTTATTGCTTGACCGTGATTGTTGGATGAGGCATAATCAGTCTAGTTTTGTCTTGATCCTGTACAAGATTGTTACATGACCTGATTTTTTTATATTATCTTGCCGATAAATGGTGGAAAACCAAGCTCCGTTCAGATGAAGGGTTACAACCCCGGTCCTTGTTTGGTTTACGGGTTGTAACCTGGTTATCTGAATAGTCCCATGGTTATCTCGTCGTATATCATGCTGATTTCTTTTCCATATTTCTAGTTCTTACTACTTATTTATAATCTTGTGTTAATTGCTGGTTTTAGTTCCTAAGTGAAGCCTCCTTTCTGGCACTTGCTCTTTCTGGGATCTGACCCACCTGGTTTTGTATGGCCAGATAACGGAGCAGCTCCAGAGAATCTACCGACTTTCTAGCCCGATGGTGACCACCAGGCGTAACCAGGCAACGAGTGGGTTATTTTTGGCTCTCCCACTTTATTGTAAAAATATTCTTTTGAGGCGTTTAGCCGACGAGCACATGTTTAGCTCGATTGCACTTTTACTTACTGTCTGCCTATGGGCTGTAACATGATTGGCAAATCCTAGGGTTGATCATGTATGACCGAAACTCTTGCTACTCCTGACATTTTGTAACGACTAGCTTCATGATAAACTAAATATGTAATGTTTGGGACGCCTTACTTTGTGTATTTGGTGATCTTACATCTTGTAACATTTATTTACTTGCTTGTGATTGAGGCACTAGGCTTGTTCATAACCTTAAGAGACTGTTGGCTTGTAGTTAAACCCTCATGTATTTAGACAGCCATGACCATAGGGCCAAGACCTGCATGGGCTCTCCAGTATTCTGGTTCTAGGGCGTGACATGGTTTTAGTGGTGGTCCATGCAGGTCTTGTAAATCAAGATATGTGAGGGTTTACCGAATAGATGTCTCAATCAGTGCTCGCTCTTGATCTCTGTTCGTATCCTCTTAATCCCAGAAATCTTGACCTGCTCACATGCTTGTGTCGTTGATCTGTCCTGGTCCTTCCTTATTGTTTCCTATGTCGTCTTCTTCAGCGGCATTGTTCCTGGACCTGTCGATCAGCGAGGTAGAGCATCTCCCGTGGACCAGCAGCAACCCAGAGATCAAGTCCAGCATTCGGGAGTAGCCTCCAGAGTCGTGCCTACTGGAGGAGAGCTACGAGTCCAGCCAGTTCAACCTGCCGAGCCTGATGATGGCACTTTGGTGGGTCTCATCAGGACCTTGATAGCTTTCCAAGATCGTCGAGGAGATGCCTTGCACCAGGCAGTGACCGATGCTCTGACCAGAGGAGGTCATCAGGATAACAGCGCGGCCAACAACTTCAAGCGCTTGAACCCTCCATTCTTCGATGGTAACGAAGATGCTATTACTGTAGATGCTTGGCTTCAGGACACAGAAGTGATTCTAGAAGCAGCCAGGACTCCAGAGAACGAGAAGGTGGCCGTGGTGCGCCTGCAGTTATTGGATCTTGCCCGCAGCTGGTGGACGACACAGGCCGTTGGATTAGTGGTACCCATTGCTTGGACAGTATTCAGAGAGAGATTCCAGACCAAGTACTTTAATGCTGTAGCTCGATACGATCTACAGACGAGGTTCACCAATCTGAAGCAGATGGACAGGACGGTCGACGGATATGCGGCCGAGTTTTCCACGCTTAGTCGGTTTGCTCCCACCTTGGTAGCGACCGAGTTCGATAGAGCCCAGCGGTTCCTGCAGGGGCTCCATTTAGAGATTCTATTGGCAGTGGAGCAGTTTGAGCATCAGACCTTCGATGCAGTATTGAGAGCAGCGAGGAGGCATGAGTATACCTCCCAGAAGATCATGGATAGGGCCGGAGGTCGTAAGAGATCTCACGGTCAGATGAATTAGTCTTCAGCACCAGCCCCGGCAGTTCGGGCTTTGACCATTGGAGCTCCGAGGCGAGCAACCTTAGTGACGTCGATTCAGCATTCAGCCTCGACGTACTCTCAGCAGTAGAAGCAGAAGCCCTCTTCCGTAGTAGGATGTTCTCATTACGGGAAGCCAGGACATGTGGTAGCAGAATGTCGTAGGGCGCAGGGATTGTGCCTGGCTTGTGGAGCAGCAAATCATAAGGTTGGATCCTGCCCGAATAGGGGTAGTTCATCATCGTCCAACCTTTCTAGTCCTTCGGTGAGAGGACCAGCACCAGCCCAGCAGCTACAGTATCTGCCTCAGAGGCCCTTGCCGCCTCAGTCCCAGGTATTCCAGCAACAACACCTCCAGCAGTATGTACAAGCCCAAGCCCTGAGTCAGAGCAGGCAAGGAGGATTTCAGCAGAGGAAACCAGCACCCCAAGGGCATGGTCAGGCTATGGTGATGACCACAGAGGAAGGATTAGCACCATGAGAGACAGTGGCAGGTACTATTCTCGTCAACTCCTTTTCAACTTCAGCTTTATTTGATTCTGGTGTATCGCATTCATTTATGTCTGCACGATTTGCGACACGGATAGGACTGGAGCCCGAGTCATTATCAGTAAGGCTCAAAATACTTACTGGTAGCAGACTTATGGGAGTAGATATAGGGTTTTCCTCGTGTCGGATCATAGTTAGCGGTAGAGAGTTCCCCGATAGTTTGATAGAGTTTCCGATGGCCGATTATGATGTGGTCTTAGGGATGGATTGGTTGAGGAACCAGTATGCTAGGATAGACTGCTACATTGGCAGGGTTATTTTTAGCATTCCAGGGGAGCCAGAGATTTTTTTTTCCCGAGGCGAAGTTGAGCCTTCTTCTTCAGTGTTGCGAATGGCAGTAGCAGCAGTGCAGTTACCTCGGATAGTCGAAGAGTTTCCAGATATTTTTTTAGAATAGCTTTCAGGGATACCGCCAGAGCGGAAGATCGAGTTCACTATCGACTTGATTCCCGGGACAGCCCCAGTGTCAGAGAGAGTCTACAGGATGGCATCGTCAGAATTGGAGATATTGTACAAGATGATTGAAGAACTCAGAACCAAAGGATTCATTCGTGCTAGTAGATCACCTTGGGGAGCCCCGATGCTTCTTGTAAAAAAGAAGGATGGTACATCCAGGTTATGTGCTGATTATCGTACCTTGAACTCAGTGATAATCAAGAACAGATACCCTCTCTCGAGGATAGATGACTTGTTTGATCAACTCAAAGGGGCAGCAGTATTCTCGAAGACTGACTTACGGTCAGGATACCATCATACCAGAGTCAGAGAGCAGGACATTCCGAAGACAGCTTTCAGATCTAGGTATGGGCATTGGGAGTTCCTTGTGATGCCATTTGGAGCAACCAATGCGCCGGCTGTATTCATGGACCTCATGAATCGCATCTTCATGCCTTATTTAGATCAGTTCGTGATTGTGTTTCTAGATGACATCCTGGTCTACAGCAAGAGTGAGACAGAGTATGAGCAGCATCTCAGAGTGGTTCTTCAGATTCTCAGGGAGCATCAGTTATATGCCAAGTTCAGTAAGTGCGAGTTCTGGCTCGATCGCATTTTATACTTGGGTCATATCATCACCATAGGAGGAGTAGAAGTGGATCCCCAGAAGATCGTGGCCATTGAGTCATGGCCAGTGCCCAGCACAGCTGCAGAAGTTCGCAGTTTCCTTAGTTTGGCCGGCTACTACCGGCGATTTATTTCAGACTTTGTTCGGATTTCAGTGCCATTGACCCAGTTGGCCTGTAAGGATGTGCCGTTTGCCTGGACAGCAGAATGCCAGGATTCTTTTAAAAAGTTGAAGCGATGCTTGATGACGGCTCCCATTCTCACGCTTCTAGATGGGACCGAAGGATTCTCAGTGTATTATGATACTTCAGGCAGGGGTTTGGGATGTGTTCTGATGCAGCATAGGAAGGTAATAGCTTATGCATCATGACAACTTCGTGATCATGAGAGAAATTATCCAACCTATGACTTGGAGCTGGCAGCAGTAGTATTTGTACTTAAGTTGTGGAGGCACTACTTATATGGAGATAGGGTAGAGATTTTTACCGACCACAAGAGCCTGAAGTATGTTTTCACCCAGAAGGATCTTAACATGCGTCAGAGGAGATGGCTAGAGCTTCTTGTGGATTATGATGTCAACCTGTAGTATCATCCTGGGAAGGCCAACGTCGTTGCAGATGCATTGAGTAGGAGAGCCAGAGTTTATTTCCTAACAACCCAACCAGAGCTGTTAGTAGATCTTCAGAAGATGGGTATAGAAGTTGTTCTACCTTCAAGTGTAGCACTGATGGCCAGTATGCAGGTTCAGTCCACTATAGTCGAGAGGATTCAGATGGCGCAGTCAGTAGATTCCAAGCTTCAGCGACTCAGAGCAGAGTGTGAGGCAGGACGGCGACCAGAGTTATGCATTCATAAAGACGGTACACTTTGACATGGTAATCGTCTTTGTGTACCCAGTAGAGATATCAGACAGAAGATCATGGCAGAAGCTCACAGTTCTCAGTATTTCATTCATCCCGGTGGTACGAAGATGTACCGTGATATCCGTCAGCACTTTTGGTGGAATGGCATGAAGAGGGAGATAGTCCGATTTGTCTCTCGGTGTTTGGTTTGCCAACAAGTTAAAGCTGAACATCAGAGGCCAGCTGGACTTCTTCAACCTTTGCCAATTTCGGAATGGAAGTGGGAGCATGTGACCATAGATTTTGTGACTGGATTACCTAGATCCCCAGCTAGTCGAGATGCTATTTGGGTTATAGTTGACAGGCTCACGAAGGTGGCTCACTTTCTCCCGTTCAGAGTTAATCAGTCGACGGCTCAGCTAGCAGAGACGTATTTCAGACAGATTGTCAGATTGTACGGGGTGCCAGTCAGTATCACCTCGGACCGAGATTCAAGATTTATGTCGCATTTTTGGCGTAGCCTGCAGGGAAGTTTGGAAACTCACCTCCAGTCCAGCTCAGCTTATCATCCGCAGACAAATGGTCAGTCGGAACGCACGATCCAGACTCTTGAAGATATGTTGCGGTCCTGTACACTCGACTTCGGTGGTTCGTGGGAAGATGACCTACACCTGGTGGAATTATCGTACAACAATAGTTTTCAGGCCAGTATCCAGATGGCACCGTTCGAGGCACTGTATGGTAGGAAGTTTAGATCCCCGTTAGCCTGGAATGATGTTGGAGAGAGGCAGATGCTCGGTCCAAAAATGATTTTCCAGACAGTTGAAGTGGTCAGAAGAGTCAGGGATCAACTTCGAGTTTTCCAAGATCGCCAGCGCCATTGGGCCGATTCTTATCGGCGTCCACTTGAGTTTTCTGTCGGCGACCATGTATTCCAGAGGATTTTGCCCAACCGTGGCGTCATTCGTTTCGACGTACGGGGAAAGCTTAGTCCTAGGTATATAGGGCCGTTCGATATTCTGGAGCGAGTAGGAGATGTGTCCTATCGTCTCGCTCTCCCACCGTCGCTATGTGATGTGCATGACGTGTTCCATGTATCCCAATTGCGACGGTATATCCCGGACCCGAGCCACATCCTGGATTATTCGAAATTGGTTGTTGGTACCAACCTATCGTATGAGGAGCGGCCCGTGTCTATATTAGACCGGAGAGAGAAGATGCTCAAGAACAAGACTATCAAGTTAGTCCGAGTTGCTTGGGGTCATCACTCTTTGGGTGAGTCAACATGGAAGCGTGATGATGATATCCGATCGTAATATCCCGACCTGTTTGAATTATGAGGTATAATCTCTTTCTTATGTCTCATACCTTCGATTCCTTGCTTGCATGATTGATTGTTTGATTGATTGCCTAGTTATAGCTTGCTTGTGATTAGTATAGCTTGTCCTTGTCTCTCGAGCCTCTTAATTAAATTCCGAGGACGAAATTCTTTTAAGGTGGGTGGAGTTGTGATACCTGTGGTTCGTATTACATATTTTGGAATACGTGTACGTATCTTGACACATACTGCATGACTCCTGGCTTGGTTCGGCTTGCTTGGGTTAGGCTTGGTTCGGCTTGGGTTGCTTATTGGTTCATCATGAACCAATGAAAGAACCCTTACCTACCTACCACCACCCTCACCATTCATTGACCCCCACTCCCTTCTCTCTTCTCATTAATTCCTCTTCATTACTTCTCTTCTCCACCATTACTCTTCCACCTACCATGGAAGAGAACTTAGGCAAGTGCAGCTTGCTTCATGGAGGAACTCAGTTTTTATTGTTCCATTCTATTCCTCACAAGATTCTAACACACTTTAATACTTGGCATTTTCAATTTCTATGGTTCAAATTGTGTAGATCTAAGTTTATTATATTTTTGGATTTTCTTGGGTTTGATCTACTTAACATTGTTATTTCCAAGTTTTGATGGTTCCATGTTGTAGAGAATCTCGTTCTATCCTATTTTGACCTATGGAAGTTCAGATTTGGACTCTGGATGAAGGATTATGGAGCTTGGAAGCCGTGGCTTGCATGGTTCTTCTTCTCGGAATAATGGAAAAGAAGGACAGTACTCAGTCGTATGGACTTAGCCGCATGGTTTCTCATGCGGCAAGTTTTCTTTTGGCCGCATGGCTTAGCTTGAAACCCAGCCGCATGAGTTATTGAATTCCCAGCCGCATAAGCCTCGGCATAGTCCAGCCGCATGAACTCAATTATCCTTAGCTGCATGAAGTCATTCCCCTCCAGCCGCATAAGAATCCACTTGATCATAGTCACATATGACTAGGTAGTTCCAGCCGCATAAGGCCTTGCTCCCCGCGAACGCATGGGACCTTTCATCTCCAGCCGCATATGCCCAGTCACCCAGAGCCGCATATGCTCCATCTCCCTCCAACCGCATATGCCCAGTCATCCAGAGCCGCATATGCTCCATCTCCCTCCAGCCGCATGAACTTTCTTCTCTGGCCGCATAGAGTTCATTCCCTCCAGCCGCATAAGACCCAGTCATCCAGCCGCATAAGCTCCTGCCCCCTTCAGCCGCATAGCTTTGCTCTCCCGCAGCCGTATATGCACCCGCCTTCTTGAGCCGCATAAGGCCCAGTCACCCCTGAGCCGCATGAGATCGCATGGGATTCAGCCGTATGGACTTGTCCCCTGAGCCGAATGCACTCCCTTTTTCCTCCGGCCGCATATGCTCGATTCTCTTCGGCCGCAGGGGCTGCTCCCTCCCTAGCCGTATGAGATCACTTCCCGGCCGCATATGCCCGAGCCGCATGACTCTTCCATGGCCTTGTATTTTATTATTTAATTATTATTAATTAGGCCCATATCTTGTGGCCCTCAGTGTACTTGGCCCTTTTGATAAATGTTTGTACTATGTTATCCTGCACATGTACCATGAACACGATAGTGACCCGAAGTGGTGCACTCTTGACAAGTAACATAACATGATAGTGGCCTGTCGTGGCGTACTCCAGACAAATATACCTGACATGATATATCTCGAATTGCTGTTGCGACAACTAAAATGGCATGACATGACATGACAAGTATGAATAACCTGGACACCGTAGGCGATTGTGCTTGTACAAATGAACCAGTCTTGTCTTGCATCATATTTAGGATGGGACTCCTGTGTACCACGGTCAGAGGAACATATTGAAATGGACTAAGGCTAATAACTAAAATAACATAGTAGTCATGAAGAGATTTCCCAGCTACAGGCAATCCCGTTACCTGGGCGTGCTTGTGGATCTGTAGCCTACCGATGAGTAGGGCACATTTCCAGCACACTGTCATGTGTTGCACCCTCCAAGCTACTTAAGGGTACATGCGTTTCCTAGACGATGTACCCACTTGAATTCAACCCCTAATAATCGACCTGGGTAACCTGGATGGTCTGTAGGGCTTGTGGCTGTTGGAACAATCTCACTGCAGCTTGCTAGTAATTAGGCCTGTGATATCCCTAGTTAGTTAAAGTATCAAGCCGTACTTATTACTTGGCCGTGATTGTTGGATGAGGCATAATCAGTCTAGTTTTGTCTTGATCCTGTACAAGATTGTTACATGACCTGATTTTTTTATATTATCTTGCCGATAAATGGTGGAAAACCAAGCTCCGTTCAGATGAAGGGTTACAACCCCGGTCCTTGTTTGATTTATGGGTTGTAACCTGGTTATCTGAATAGTCCCATGGTTATCTAGTCGTATATCATGCTGATTTCTTTTCCATATTTCCAGTTCTTACTACTTATTTATAATCTTGTGTTAATTGCTAGTTTTAGTTCCTAAGTGAAGCCTCCTTTGTAGCACTTGCTCTTTCTGGGATCTGACCCAGCTGGTTTTGTATGGCCAAATACCGGAGCAGCTCCAGAGGATCTACCGACTTTCTAGCCCGATGGTGACCACCAGGCGTAACCAGGGCAACGAGTGGGTTATTTTTGGCTCTCCCACTTTATTATAAAAATATTCTTTTGAGGCGTTTAGCCGACGAGCACATGTTTAGCTCGATTGCACTTTTACTTACTGTCTGCCTACGGGCTGTAACATGATTGACAAATCCTAGGGTTGATCATGTATGACCGAAACTCTTGCTAGTCCTGACATTTTGTAACGACTAGCTTCATGATCAGCTAAATATGTAATGTTTTGAACGCCTTACTATTGTGTATTTGGTGATCTTACATCTTGTAACATTTATTTACTTGCTTGTGATTGAGGCACTAGGCTTGTTCATGACCTTAAGAGACTGTTGTCTTGTAGTTAAACCCTCATGTATCTAGACAGCCGTGACCGTATAGCGAGGTGGGTTGCACTTCAATATACGTAGCTGGCTATGTCTGCCGCCGCTCTCAAGTATTCTGGTTCTGGGACGTGACAACTTTCTCATATCTGTACTCCCGAAGCTCGACGCTCCGTAGCTACTAAAACTGTATTGAGCTCTCGTAAAAAGCGTCTAGCGGAGCTACAAAAATTGCTTGAAGATGTCTCTGCTCCGCCTTAGACAAATAAATTTTTTTTGTAATCTTCTATCTTTTTTCATTCTGTAATGTTTACAAGAAATGAATAAAATATTTGTTTTGTGACCCTATCATTTATTTTGAAATTAAAAAATAGGTATGAGACAGAAAAAACTTATTAGAGGTAATATGGACATGGCAAGTCTTCTAAACTCAAAAATTTATATCTATCCAGAGATAATGTGGACATGATAGATAATGAATCTATTTTTCTGTTTAGAGTATACGCTACTATCAGAGGTAATATGAACGTGACAGATCGTAACAACTCAAAGAAAAATAGATTAATTTCTATTCAGAGGTCATAGGGACATGATAGATAAGAGAAGAAGTAGACTTAATATTTATTCAGAGGTCATGAGAACATGATAAATAATAAATCTTTTTTTTAATCAGCTGGTAAGACAGAAGATCAAAATTTTCTTTTAGGAAGACAAATAATTAGCTTAACCAAACATTGGTAGCTGGGGAATAAAGAAGAAATTCAGACATAATATTTCTTCTAGAATTTGCCATTAATTGGCATCATAAGCAAATCTCCATTAGGTTTAGACAACCTATAGGCACCATTAGAGAATACCGTCTCGACGACATAAGGACCTTCCCATTTTGCTTGAAATTTTCCTTTGCTTTTATGAGTCATCACCATCGGTCTTCGAACAGCTAGAACTAGCTCACCGACTTTAAATACCCTCTCTTTAACTTTACGATTGAAAGCTCGAGATATGCGGGCTTGATATGACTCAATGTGCTGTTGCGCTTGAAGACGCTTTTCGTCTAGACCTTCAAGTTCTTGAAGTCTCAACTGATTATTATTCTCTGTATTTAGCTCATTTGCAATGGCTATTCTAAGAGATGGAATCTGGATTTCCAGTGGAAGAACAGCCTCACATCCATAAACCAGTGAGAATGGTGTAAAGCCAGTAGGAGTTCGGACTGTCGTTCGGTAAGCCCATAAACATTCTCCAAGTTTCTTATTCCAATCACGTTTATTAGAAGAGATGAACTTTTTGAGAAGTTTAATGATTGTCTTGTTGAAAGCTTCGGCCAAACCATTAGCAGCTGGATTATAAGCCGTAGAAGCTAGATTTTGGATCCGATTCTTATCGCAGAATCGATAAAATGCCTGACTGGCAAATTGTGGTCCATTATCATGAATTATCCTTCGAGGAATTACGAAACGATAAATAACATGGTGTTTGATGAAGCTGACCACATTAGATATTTTCACTTCAACAAGGGGAACCGCTTTCGCCCATTTAGAAAAGTAATCGGTTATAGCTAAGATAAACCGATGTCCTTTGACAGAAGGAGGGTTAATCGGACCAATAATATCCATACCCCAAGCTTCGAAGGGCCAAGAAGCTGCTGTAGGATGTAAGAATTCTGATGGTTGATGAATAAAATCGACATGAATTTGACATGCTTTACACCGTCTGGCATAATCTACAGCATCTGCTATCATGGAAGGCCAATAATACCCTATTCTTCGAATATGGTCATGTAATTTTGGATCCGGTTGATGGGCACCGCAAACACCATCATGAGCTTCACGGAGTGTTTGCTTAGCTTCACTCTCAGAGAGACAACGCAGCAAAAGTCCGTCATAAGAACGACGATATAACATATGTAAGAATCCCATGAACCACATAATCAATGAAATGGACTTCTCCAATCCCTTTGCTGGGAACTTGATTCTGTAGTATAACTCTGTTCGATATGCAGATTATTCTTGACACAGAATAAGTCTTGATCCAACAAAGTAATAGTATTTTATCTTCTAATTGGAACAGCTAAGTCTGCAGCTAAGCTAGCAAGAGCATCAGCTTTTAAATTTTGAAAACGTGGTACGAATTCAATGAAGAATCCTTTGAATGAAAGGACTAATTCAAATACCACTTGATGATAGGAAATAAGATCAGGATTTCTGACTTCATATGTCCCTCTGACCTGATTAACAATCAGTTTAGAATCTCCATAAGCTTCCAGGAACTCAATGTCCAATTGTTTTGCTACTTGGAGACAATTAGCAGAGTATTGTATTCTACCACATTGTTAGAGCATGGCTCATTAAGAGAATAAGCACGGTATATGACCATTTTGTCAGGAGAAACTAGGACGATACCTACTCCGGAGACAATATTGCCTTTAGGTCCAACCCATGATGCTCCATCAAAGTATAGTTGCCAAATGTCATCCCTCATAGTCATGTTATAGTCTACGACTTCATCTGGAATGTCTTCATAAAGCTTAGATGTTTCAGGTATAGGGTGAGCTGCTAAGAAATCAGCTAATGCTTGACCCTTCACTAATTTTTGAGGTACATAGACCATATCATAAGGAGTAAGCAACATAGCCCAGGTGGCTAACCTAGAGTTAAGAATGCTCCGTTTTTTCATCAATACCCGAATAGAATTTATTCTGGATATGACATGAATAGTCTGTCCTGACACATAATGTCGTGTCTTTTGAACAGCAAAAACCAAGGCCAGACATTCTTTCTCCACAGGAGTATACCTGTGTTCAACTCTGACCATCATTCAGCTAAGATAATAAATTGCCTGTTTATGACCTTTATCACTTTTTTGTGCAAGAAGAGCACCAAGTGAATGATCTAAGACTCAAACATATAGCAAAAATGGTCTTCGTACCACTGGAGGTACCAGAACATGATTTGTAAGGTATTGCTTGATGTCATTGAAAGCTTTCTGACATGCTTCATCCCAAACAAATGATACACCTTTCTTTAATAGACGAGAGAAAGGTTGACATCTCCCAAAAAGATTTGATATAAATCTCCTGATATAAGAAATGCGACCTTGGAAGCCACAGAGTTTTTTTAAATTGTGTGGAGGACGCATTTCAAGAATTGCTTTAATTTTGTCAGGATCAACATGAATACCTTGAGAAGTGATGACAAATCCCAAAAATTTTCCACTAGAAACCCCTAAGAAAGACTTAGTAGGATTCATCTTCAGTTGATGTTGACGCATCAACTCAAATATTGTCTTCAAGTCTTGAATATGATCATCTTTTGATCGACTTTTGACAGCAATATCATCTACATAACATTCAACTATTTTTCGTAGATGTTCTTGAAAGATATTGGTCATGGCCCGCTGATACATAGCACCGACATTTTTCAGTCCAAACGGCATAACCGTATAGTAGTAGACTCCAAGGGGCGTACGAAAAGCGGTATGCTTTTCATCTCCTGGATGCATCTTAATTTGATTATATCCTGAAAATCTGTCCATGATAGACATGCGTTCAAAACCACATGTGTTGTCTATCATGACATCGGTGATCGAAAGTGGAAATTCATCTTTCGGACAAGCTGCATTAAGATCCTAAAAATCTATGCAAACTCGGACTTTTACATTCTTCTTCTTAATAGGAACAATGTTGGCAACCCAATCTGGGTGTTGTTCTTCACGAACAAAGCCGCATGTGATCAGCTTTTTGACTTCTGTTTCAATTGCATCCATCATATCTGGTCAAAAATGTCGTTGCTGTTATTTTACAGACTTGGCATTAGGAAGAATATTAAGTTTATGAGTAGCTATTTTAGGATCTAGGCCCGACATATCCTCATAACTCCATGCAAAGATATCAATATATTCTTTAATCAACTGTATCAACTCTTCCTTTTCATCTTCAGAAAGGTTTTTACTGATGAATATCGGCTTAGACGTAGTTCCATCTCCGACGTCAATCTGGATGATTTCATCTTCCGTAGGTGGCTGTCGCTGTTCAAAACGAAGCTCCCACTGAGTGTCCATTTGTTGTGCCCAATGGTCATTTTCAAATGGCTCAGATTCACCATCAGTTTGAACCATGTTAATTGAGAATATACACTCAGATTCATCATAATAGTCTCCTCCAAAATATAAGGATTGTAAAAAATTGGAAGAATATTCTTCTTCCATATCTTTCTTGCACATGTAGGGTGTATCCGATTCGATGAATTAGATTTCTTCAGAATCTGAGGATTCTGAAGAACTGGAAGAAAATTCTTCTTGTATATCTTTATTAAACATGTGAGACGGATCGTATCCCAACCCATGCCGAGTTTTCTGGTAAAATAGATCACCACATAATGGTAACCGTCTACCTTTGCCTTGATTGAGACCTTGCATAGTCTTCAAATCATATCCCATATTCTGGATAATCTTGAAAGATTGTTGACTATATTTGTCAATTCGGATTCTTCCTTTATTTTTATCTCTAAGATCATCTGTCTGAATAACAGGGATATTTTTCGCCAGACCAAACACAATTTGGCACTTGTTTTTCTTATCAGACGGAATCACAAAATAAGATTCTTCATAACGTCTATAAGTTACACAAGCTTGTGATAAAATGGCTACTGGAAGAAGATATGGAGAAGATGTTAAAAACCTTTGAGCATAAGGTCCAACATCGACATGAGGAGGAAAGGAATTTTCCTTATGATTAATATATAAGGTTTCCTCTGTATTTATGTCATTTTTATATTGATGACTTTGATCATCAGAAGATAAAGTCATTCTTTCAATAAATTTGACAGCCATATACTCCAAAAGGAAATCTTCATTGATATTAGAAAGTACAGAATGATCAATATTTACATCATTTACAAATTGACTACTACGCTTCGGATTGATCATTAACGGACCGTCATCCGTCTCCTGCGTAGGCTTGCCAAGGTTGATAATCAATGGTGGTTCTGGATCATTCGTACGAGAAGTACGTCCCTTGACCTTGATCATAAGGGGTTGAACTTGGCTCTTTACTGGAATTTTCACAGATTCTTTAGATAAAACTCGAGTTCTTCCTTTACCCTTGATCATCAGAGGTTGATCATTGACAGGTTGGGGTTGAATTCGTCATTTGACTTTAATCTTTAAAGGTTGATCTTCTGGAGGATCTTCATTGACAGATTGATCTTCTGCAGGCGACCGGTCTTCAGCCATATCAGATATTTCTTTCACCTGCTCCTGTTTGTAGAGTATTGAGTCAGAGAAATAGGCTTTAACACCCTTAAAAGGATTGATATCTGCAAATTCGGTCTTCACAACTCCTTGAGAATCCACGTACTTGAAGTATTGGTGGAGAGTTGAAGGCATAATGTTATGCTCATGTATCCACGGTCTTCCAAGGAGGATGTTGTAAGATACATCTGAGTTGATAACATAAAAGGTCGCCATAGTTCGAAGATCACCAATTTGAATCTTCAGACGAATCTTCCATAATGGTTTACTCTTTCCAGAGTTGAAACCAACTATTGTGGTACTAGTGTAAGTCAAATCACTAGTAGGAATCCTCAAGGGTCGTAGCATACTCTGAAGGATAATACTAATAGAAGACCCAGGATCAATATAAATCCTGTCAATTTCAGTAGATTCAATATACCCTGTGTAGCACAGAGGCCTGTCGTGTTTATTATGCTTCAACAACATATCTTCTTGTGTGAAGGTAATGTTAGGAATTGCTTCCATCATACTATGACATTGTGGATACGACACTGGTATATTGTCAAGAGTCTTGAGTTGAGCTAAGCATGAGTCTGCCTGTAGCAAAGCTTTGCTCAAAGTTTTTTGACTTTCTTTAGAAAGACGAAGCAGCTCAAAGATAGAAAGTCTAGCCGGAGTATTAGCTAGTTGGGCTAGAATATCAAACTTGTAGGGCTTCATCACCACCCCTTGATTTGAAGCAGAATTCAATAGGACGTCAAAGCATACTGCTTTCTGTTTCCATTTTTCAACAACAGATGATTTAGAAGGTCTTGCCTCAGCAGGAACAGGAGATGGTTGAGTAGGTAGTGTTTCAGCAACGTCATCTGCTTCTTTAGAAGTTCTCTCATAATCTTTGTGGTACTCTTTTCCAGATCTCGTACCAGCAAAGCTTTCTTCTTCAGACTCAAGAGAATGAAGTATCATATTACAGGTTTTATTCTTCTTTCCCTTAGTCTTCTTCTTGCAAGGATTTTTATGAGGTACTTCAAATCCCAATCCCACAGTAGATTTTTGACTTTGAAGTTGTAAAGGAAGCCGCATTCCTTTATCATAGTTCAAATCTTCTGCCTTTTGAAAGTCATAGCCCATCTTTTTCATGATATGGATTGATTGTTGACTATACATGTGAGTGGGTAGCGGACTTTTAATAGATGGTTCAGCAGAAGAGGGAGAAATAGAGACCTGTGTAGCCACAGGAGGAATAGAAACCTCTGTAGTCACAGGAGAAGGAGGATTCGGGATAGAAGAAAAAAAATCCCTACATGTGCTTTCTCATAAGTAGCAAAGACTTGTTGTGCCCTGTATAAGGCGACACTATTCATAACTAATCACTGCTGATGAGTAAGTTTGAGTTTGGTAGGAGGAGCCAAACTTGGAGGGCATATATTCAAACCCCTCAGTCTATCCTCCAAAGGAATGTCGTCCCAAAGATGATCCAAATCATCATGATCTGGAGTAACAACATGAGAAGTCATGTTGCAGGTTCTGACTTTTCGACCTTTTTTGGATTTTGAAGTTTTATTTTCATCTTCCATTTCAGGTACTAAGTCAGGATATACCCACATGATTTTACCATTTTTTAATGTGAGAGGCAACAATCCTTCATTTTGCTCTCTAGCAGGCAGAAGATTCACAATCTTCATTGTCACCTTAGGAATTGGGAAAATCCTATCTGGAACTTGCTGTGGAGGAAAACCTCCAAATTAAAGAAAAATCATATTAGTTGTAACCGTATGCTCAACATTGGTTAAAGTGATGGTAATAGCACTTATCAATTCTTAGATTTTCTTCTTTAAGACGTAGCAAGCCTTGGTAGGATGATTTATGTATCTATGATAGATACAATATTTGGGATTGTCAGTCAGATTCACCTCATTAGGCCTTTTTGGCTCTGGAATCTGGAGTTTACCACTCTTTATAAGACATTGGAATATCCCTGGGATATCACTGCCATCAAAAGAGTATTCTTCCTTTGGTTTGGAAGACTCCGTATTATTTGGCATCATTTTGGGTTTTGAAAGATTAACCACTAAAGTTTCCTTCCCTTTCCTATTGCGATTGCCAGAATTATTGCCTGAAGAGCCTTTCTTTTCTTTGTCTTCTGAAGCAAAGATCATCCCGTATTCACGAGCCAATCTACCATTGATCTCGGCTAAAATTGCTGCTATAATGAACGAGGCCCAATCTATAAATTGAGAGCCTGTGAAGACAGCAATAGTTGGTCTCAGATTCATCTTGCATGTATCAATCAATGCTGAATCTGGCATACCAGGAGGCATTTTCAAAGTTGCCTGTCGGAAACGTTCGATAAACATTCGGGTATCTTCCTTCTCCTTTTGTTTGATTTCTATTAAGGAGGACATATTCATGTCCATGCCTCCTTCATAGAAGCGGAAGAGAAATATTGCTTTAAACTCGTCAAAAGACGATATACAATTGTCGGACAGACTGCGATACCATTCATAAGCTGAATCCGTCAAACACCCGATGAAAACTCGGGTAAGAAGAGCATCATTCTTCTACAAATGTACAGTCATAATATCAAAATAATTGATATATTAACTGGGAGAAGCCTTTCCATCAAATAACAACAACGATTGTGGCTTGAATTTTGGAGGAAAGGGTACATCATTCCAATAAAAAAGATAAGGTTGCTTAATCCCTAACCTCTGGAGTTGATCCTTGTGCTTCAGAACTTCAAACTGTGCTTTTAGCTCACACACAGCTTGAATAGCTTCACTATTTTGAGGAAGCACATTCGATTGAATAGTCGCTGGATGTACCGTAACTCCCATCGAGATGGTACATCTTCTGGAATGAGAGGATCTTGAGATACAGAATTTTGGTTGACAGCAGGCTCTTGACTAAGATTATTCAAAGGTATATCAACCCCTTGACTATCTTGAGTTTGTGCTGCTACCTGCACCGGTGTTACTACTACTGGCTGAGCAGTTTGCTGAGTCATTATTATTTGATGCACACTTTGCATCATAGTAAGCATGTCCTTCAGCGACTGTTCAACAGCAGAGAGACGTTATTCTGAATTAGCAGTTGACGTCTCCATTCATCTCCGATAGCATAAGATTCAACCTCCCTTCAACATACAGAAGGATTAGTATAGAGGTATGAATCAATACTATTAGTTTCGGACTCCAAAGACTGGGTACCCCCAGCTTCTGAATCTGAAGATTGTAACTGTCTTTGACTTCTTGACCGAGTATTCCGATATACCCCTTCAAAGGAATCAAGAAGTCGGTTGAACTGTTGTTGACCAGGAGTCTGGGACGAGTTGTGTCTTGGACGTCGTCCTCTATTGGTATGAGATGCCATATTGACTGATGCATATGACAACTCCTGTTCTTGGTCATCAACTGATTGCTGAGGCACATTGTAGCTTAGCCGATCAAAAACTGACCGTTTAGAAGCCGAACAGCAACACTTGATTACAATCTGGTGACACTCGCAATGGTGATTTTTTTTTGGGAGTGTCATAGGAGATTTTTTGTCTTTACGCTTTTGTACAAGCAACTCGCGTAAATCAGAATGAGTTGAGGGAGTAGTCTTCTTTATTATATTTGGGACAGAGAATCGTTTAGTCCCTTGTCTATAAAGAAGATTACTGGCTGCATTAGCAGAACCAAATTGTACATTTTACGTGCCTGGAGTTGCGTGCGTAAATCTTATGATTTTTTACACAAAGGACTCCATCAGCATTACGCATAATCTAAAGGTTTGGTACCTTGCGTAAAGCAGTGTAAGAAGGTTGTTGGTGAAAAGCTAAAGTTTTACCAATAATAGAATTCATGATTTTATGCTGCATGCGTGCAGGCAAATTCACTTTAGATGCAAAGGCATTAATGTGAACTTTATCTGCTCTGTCACCGACATGAGACTTACTTTTACGCGTAGAGCGTAAAGCTTGGGTTCTACCACGTCACAGATGGGAGATTTTCCTTTACGCGTAGAGCATAAAGCTTGGGTGTCTACCACGTCACAGACGGAAGACTGGTTTTTACGCACAGAGCATAAATTTTGGGAGTCTACCACGTCACAGACGGGAGACTGATTTTTACGCACAGAGCGTAAAACTTGATTTTTATGCGCAGGGTGCATCACTGAAGTAGAGACTACCTCGTCACCGACGGGAGCCTCCACAACAGGAGTGGGAAGGATTCCTTTGCCTTCAGAGACAGCAGGAAGAATCGTGGATGCTTTGGACTTAGGAATCCAAACTTTTTGCACCTTCCGCGATTTCTGAACATTGGAGCAGCGAGTACTACCCCTAGTTCGGAGCATTTCTTCATAAGCAGTCTGGTCGAAGTGAACAACCAGAGTCTTCTTTATCGATCCGACCGACACATCATCATATTGAGCAATTTCCTTCTCGTCAGAGGAGAAGGTCGTCCCCAGCAGAGTCGCCATTTTGTTTCACTTAACAAAATGCCTAAAATTGGCTTTTGAAAGAAAACTAGAAAAAGTACAAAAGTACAAATAGATTCTGGAGAGTATTGCTATAGAAGTCTGATCTGAAAGTGATCACTTTGTTCCTTGGACCATACCATGATGATGAAGAAAACTGCTTGAAGAAGACGAACAATCGAAAGAACTAAGTCACCAGAAAGGTATCGAGCAACGGCACTGATGGCACAGTCGAATGCTTTCTCAGAATCTCCTCTCCTGTCTCTCTCTCTCTGATCACTTGATCCTTTTGTATATAAAAAAAAGTCTATTTATAGACTAGACCTCTATGCGTAAAAAGCAACCAAGTTGGGTCTCTACGCGAGCAACTGTCACCCACGATGAAAATCAACTCTACGTCGGATGACATGTGTCCCATAACTTCAGCAATATAGGAAGGGAATGTACAAACATTCCTCGATAAGTGTGGCATAAAAGCCACATATGCAAACCACGTTCTCATATAGCCAGAAAAGATCGGGCATAAAATGACCCAAAATAAACTTCATGCGTAAAGTAGCAGACTGAGCGTAAAAGAGCCTAAAATAGACTTTCCGCATAAAGTGGCTGAAAAACAGCCTTGAGCGTAAAATTAGCTCAAATAAACTTTACGCACACAACAGCCTTGAGCGTAAAAGCTCAGCTTTCGTGCGTAAAAGAAGCAATTTCTTGAGCTAAAGTAGCCCATCTTCACACTAAACGACAAGTATTTGGTTTGGTGTAAATCAAATCTTCTCGGCTTCTGTGCAATCCTGCTGTCAGAAAATCATTATGTCAGAAACAGTATCACGCTTATTAAATACGATGATTTGACAGTCTGTCCTTCGCGTAAAAGCTTTGAGGATGGATCTCGCGTAAAGTAGCTCGCATAGAGTTTTACTCTGTTTGGCTTGCGTAAAGTCTGAGTTTGACTCTGTTTGACTTGTATAAAGCTCTCAATTTCTTTGACTTGGTCTATGAAGTACTTTTTACGCTCCTACATCGCCTTCCGAAGCATCCACTGGTTCAAGACTTGTATTGAGAGATGAGAGAGAGCTGAGTGAACTTGTAAAATGTGAGAAGAGTGAGCTTGAGTGATTGTAATCTTGGCCTTGCGCCCCCTTTGTAATCGTTGTTCCAATATCAATAAAATGTATCTTTTGAATGACTTGTATTTTGTTCTAAATTTTTGCTGCTATTATTCAATGTCTCTACTTGGGCTTCCGTGCGACGACCCCGTCGCAGTCGCTGTAATCGGCCGTTATGGAACCCGCCTTGCACGAGCACAATCTAGGCTCGTACGGCATCACGCCTTAGCGAGGACGATCGCTCCTACGGGAGCGGGGCGTGACAACGGCTGTCTAGATGTATAAGGGTTTATCTACAAGCCGTCTCTTATGGTGAAGAACAAGCCTAGTGTCTCAATCTCAAGCAAGTAATAATTGTTACAAGATGTTAGACCATCAGATATTCAATAGTAAGGCGTCCCATATATTTTATACACAGATGATCATGAAACTAGTCGTACAAAATGCGAGGACTAGCAAGAGTTTCATTCATACATGATCAACCATAAGATTTGTCAATCATGTTACAGCCCTTAGGCAGACAAGAAATATAAGTATTCAACACGAGCTAACACTTGCTCGGCGGCTAAATGCCTTAAAAGAATAATTTTACAATTAGAGTGGGAGAGCAAAATCAACCCACTCGTTACCAGGATTTCTTCTAGTGTTCACCATCTGGCTGGAAGGCTGAGAGATCCTCGGAAGCTACTCCGAAATCTGGCCATACAAAACCAGCTGGGTCAGACCCCAGAAAGAGCAAATGCTACAAGGGAGGCTTCACTTAAGAACTAAAACCAGCATATCAGCACATAAAGACATAATTGATAATGAAAGACATGGGTTAAGTAAATCAAGATGATAAACGATAAGATAACTAAGGGACTATTTCGGTAACCAAGTTACAACCCGTAATCCAAACAAGGACAGGGGTTGTAACCCTTCACCTGAACAGAGCTTAGTCTCCACTTATTTATCGATAAGAGTATAACATAACTGTAATGTGCTAAAGTAATCTTGAACTGGTACTGTCTAGACAAGACTAGACTAGACTCCATCTATCAATCACGGCCAAGCAACAAGTACGGCTTGATACATTTAACTAACTAGGGTTATCACAAGGCTAATTACTAACAAGATGCAATGGGATGTTCCAACAGCCACATGCCCTGCAGACTTAATCCAAGTTATCCAGTTGCAAGTTGAGAGAGTTGGATTAGGTGACTTGGGGGTGCAACACATGATAATATGCTGAAAATGTGTCCTACTCGACCACAGGCTACAAGTCCAATTAAAGTGTCCAGATAACGGGACTGCCTATAGATAGAAAATCTCTTCATGGACTACTTGATCAATCTAGTCATTATCCTAGTCAGATTCAGTATGAATCCCTGACCGTGGTAACCAGGAATCCATGTCTTAGACATGATGCAAGACGAGACAAGTAGCTTACACAAGCACAAACACCCACGGTGTCAAGACAAGAGTTACTTAGCAAGTCAAGATAGCCGTCGCAACAGCATATCAAGGTTATCATGTTAGGTTACTTATCAAGATTACTTGTCAAGAGTGCGTCACGATGGACCACCATGAAGAATTATCTTGTCAATACTGCACCACGACGGGTCACTATTTAAGAGTTATCATGTCATGTTACTTGTTAAGTGTGCGCCTTAACAGGCCACTATCGTGTTATATCCTTACATTATCATGAATAAGAGAAACTTGCATAAAATAGCTAGTAACATATTCTTGAAGCTAATAAAAAAAATCTACAACTTTCATGTTGGGAGTTGGGAGAAATTTTGGCCACAACTCAGCCAAATAGGGAATAAAGGAGCCAAAAATAGCAAAAATAGGCACTATACGGCACTATACAGCCAGGCACTCTGCATCTATGCGGACTGGCACTATGCGGCCAGGCACTATGCAGCTATGCGGACTGACAATGTACAGCCAGACACAATGTAGCTATGCAGACTGGCACTATGCAGCCAGGTACTATACATCCATGCGGACTGGCACTATGCGGCCAGGCACTATACAGCGATGCGGACTGGCACAATGCGGCCAGGCACTATGCATATGTAAACCCCCTAAAATTCTACTACTTTTTTTAAAAATTTTGTATTTATTTTGTACTTCGCATACGAGTTCGCATTGTTGTTGTAGGTAAAAAAAAAAAAATCAGACTGCGCCTAGTTGACTGCTTAAAGACAAACTGTGCCTAATTCATGAATCTGGGCAGACTGCGCCTAGTTTTCCGTCAACAGGGCAGACTGAGCCTAGTTTTCAGCCAGCTAGCCAAACTGCGCCTAATTCATGAATCTGGGCAGACTGCGCCTAGTTTTCCGTCAACAGGGCAGACTGTGCCTAGTTCTCAATCAAACTCAAATAGTGCCTATTCAGTACTCAGAGAGGCGCGTTTCTCAAACCGCGCGTAGATCACATAATCATTATTATCTGATAGCACGTAAATCGAAATGACATCTCATCATTATTCTGACAGCGTAGCACTCGAGGAAGATATGATAGCTGTCTAGACAGATTGCACCTACATCGAAGAACCAGGCACTATCGACAGACTGCGCCTACTTTTGACTATATCAAGCACACTTTGCAGATTGCGCTTACGTCTCAATGAAGAAGGCGCAGTTCAATACAACATCAATTCAGAGCTTGCCACGTGTCCCTGAAACAGGCGCGCTTTGACTAAATCAACGCCTAACTACCACTCTACATGTCCAACACGTGTCCCACTAACTGTACACGACCAAGCGCATGTCAATCAAATAATGCCACGTGTCTAGAGCAGTTGGTGCACGTTCGTGATAATGGAGTGAAAACAGGCACAGTTTGTCATACGTGCTCAAAACAGGCGCAGTTTGTCATACGTGCTCAAAACAGGCGCACTTCAACCAGGCACTCTCCAGAATAACTGCCCAAAACAGTTATTTCAGAACTCTATAAATAGAGTTTCGTTTCCATTCAACAGAGGACAGATCAGAGAGATCAGATTACACACAGATAGATTATTCTCTTCAGAGAATCCAGGAGTTCTTGCTAAAGTGCTGCTGCGTTCTTCAGAGGCTCTTCGCCTTCAGTTCATCAGAGGCTTCCTGCCTTCGTTCCATCAATGGCTTCCTGCCTTCAGTCATCTTCAAAAGCTTTCGTCTTCAAAAGTTCACATCGTCCAAGGGATAAAGCGATCGTTTTCTGATCGGATTCCTATAGTTGTACTTTCCCAGAATTCTTGTAATATTCTTTACAAAGTTTGTGAAATAAAGATCATACTTTTGTTTTTGCAAATAAAATGGCGACTCTGCTGGGGACGACCTTTTCCTCCGATGAAGAGGTGACAACTCAATGTGACACGGCGTCTATCGGCTCGACGCAGAAGACTTTGGTCGTGAAAGTTGACCAAACGGCCTACGAAGCAATGATTATTGCACAAAGCACTCCTCGCCGCACTACGACTTCCGTCAAGAGCAAGACTCGCTCAGTGTGGGCTCCCAAGAACTCTGCTACTTCTCTAATGAAGAACGCTGCCACTTCCTCGGCACAACCTGCTGTTTCTGAGACACCAGTGTCTATCTCTGGTAATCAGGCGCAGTCTGTTCTCTCCTTAGGGAAACAGGCGCAGTCTGCTGTTAAACCATCTTCTGGCACAGTTCATGCCAAAATAGCACAATCTCTGCCTCACAATCAGGCGCAGTCTGTTCTCTCCTTAGGGAAACAGGCGCAGTCTGCTGTTAAACCATCTTCTGGCACAGTTCATGCCAAAATAGCACAATCTCTGCCTCACAATCAGGCGCAGTCTGTTCTCTCCTTAGGGAAACAGGCGCAGTCTGTTGTTAAACCATCTTTTGGCACAGTTCATGCCAAAACAGCACAATCTCTGCCTCACAATCAGGTGCAGTCTGTTCTCTCCTTAGGGAAACAGGCGCAGTCTGCCACCAAACCTTCTTCTGGCACAGTTTGTGCCAAATTGGCACAAGTCAAATCTTCTGCTGCTGCCAAGGCTCAATCCAATACATCTGCTGCCCTGACTAAACAGGCGCAGTCTACTCAGGCGCAGTCTGTCCAGGCGCAGTCTACTCCGGATCACTCCAGAATCCAGAAACCCCAAACTGCTCAGACGCAGTTTGCTGAGGACAGTCCTTTGGCTGTTCCTTCTTCCATTCCATCAAAAGGAAAAGGCCCCTTGGTCTTCACCCAATCTTCCCAAGCTCAAAACTTGAAAGATAACAGAGGAAAATGCTCTTTAGCTATCCCTTCATCTCAAAACAATGGGAAAGGTCCTCTGGCCTTTTCCAAGTCTTCTTCGATTCTTATCGAGGAGGATCCAACTGATAGTGCCTCTGCACCTATTAGTACGAAAACTTCTTTTAACAAAGATTCTCGTACTAATCAGATAGGTATTCTACCTACTCCTAAGGCAAATATTCAGGAATTGCCCAATTTGCGGATTTCTCGATCCAGACAAGGCAAATTACAAATTTCACAAACTGAGGTTCCCAGGGGCGGTTTAAATGATTTACGGGCATATCTTAATAGAAAACCCCAATCAAAACCTACCTCTGTAAAACGCAAGCATGCTAAGATCAACTTGCCTCAGTATCAATCTTTTGAGGCAAGGAATCCTGACAACTATGCCAATCAGATGAGTACCTCTCTTTATACTCATGGAATCGAACGTTTACGAAATCGGAATCATGTTCCAAATGTCATCTATGAGTATATCCCTGCTACTTCTTCTCATCCCGTTGTCTCTGATCTTCGGGATCATCTCAGGCAGAAACGGAATACCACCCCCAGTTCTCCCAAACAATCACAAGTTCATCATTGTAATCATCCTCACGAAGTGGTTATCAAATGTTGTTGCCAAACAACCAAACGTTCTGTCTTCGAGCGTCTGAATTTCCCTTATGTTGATCAAAAGAGTGATGATGAAGAAGAGGTAATGTTTGCCTCCGTCAACATGACTTCCAGAGACTCTAGGGGTAGAAAATGCAAGCATGGAAAGATCCGGAGACCTAGCCAGCACTATCTTGACCGACTTAGAGAATCAGATGATGGTGTTTACCAGCATACTCGATCTCGAAGCCGAGAAACAATCGGTCAAAGGAATCTTCCTTACAGTGATCGGTCTACTTCTCATGATGGGGGTAATTCGGACTTTGCTGTCGACAGTGATGGCTCTGAACAAACTGTGTCATCTGTCATGGCACGAGAAGTGACAGCATACGTTACTGAAGAACAAGATGCTTCTGGTTCTAACAATCAGAATCAAAGGATTGTTGCACTAGAAGAACAATTGAAGACTATGGCCGAAATGATGGCTAAAATGCATGATGTTATTATGGCTCAGCATACTCCACCAGTCATAACTCCTGAACCATTGATTTCTTCCACTCCTCAAAATCCTGGTATGGGGGTATCACCTCCTCCAGTCACCACAGTACCAGTTCAGGTTACTCTTAGCCAAACTGGTGCTGGGGGTGATGCTTACCATACAGTTCCTCCTCCGGCCATCACCAATCAATCTAGTAATCCTCAATCTTTAGGGAATGCTAATGATGCTGTTGAACAATTGCGGAATCAATTTGAAGCCTATACACAAAGGGAAGGCTTACAACGGTTGGGCATTAAACAACCCTATCCCGCCGAATGGAAGAAAATGCAGTTTCCGCCAAAATACAAATTCCCCACCATTATGCAGTTCGATGGTACTTCATCTCCCAATCAGTATATTAATCATTTTGAATTGATGACTGATCCTCTTCAGCCTAATGATGCCCTTCTTACTCGGGTATTCGTCAGTTGCTTAACTGGCGCTGCTTATGACTGGTACCGAAGTCTACCAGACGGATGTATCACTTCTTTTGCTGATTTCAAACAGATGTTCCTTGAACGATTTTATGAAGGCGTCAATGACATGACTATGTCAGCCCTCATTAAAATTAAACAAAGAAATAATGAGCCTGCTGAGCAATTTATCGAGAGGTTCCGTCGCGAAGCTCTCAAAATGCCAATGGGAACCCCATCTGCTGTTACAATTGATACTTGCAAGAATAATCTCTTGCCAATTATCAGTATGTGGATAGGGGCAACTCAATTCCAGGATTGGCCTTCTTTCATTATTAATGCTAAGGCAGCAGAACTCAGCGCTGAAAAATTCAAGACATTGGGGGTTCACATGAATCCTGACCAAGGCGATCATAGCTCAAACTCTAACAACAATCACCAAAATAACAAGAGGGGTAAAGATACATCTACTCCTAAAGAAGCTTTGGCCATAAATCTAAAGAATAAAGAAGCACTGGTTGTCAATGTTGCTCAATCTGCACATACTCCATCACAACAACCTCAAAGAGCACCACGTCCTAAAGAAGAGTACTCTTTCGATGAAGATGACATCATGGGTATCTTTGAATGTCTTACAAAGAGCAACAAACTGCAATTACCCGACCCTAAAAGGGCGGAAGAGGTTGGTAAGACTGACCATCCAAAATATTGTGTCTATCACAGGTTTGTTGGACATCCTACTCGAGCATGCTACGTGCTCAAAGGCAAGATCCAAGAGCTAGTCAACGCTGGGGTTATCACTCTTCAACAAGACGAAAAGACTGTGACCACAAACATGGTCTCAGTTCAATTTAGAGACTTTCCTCCTCTGATGGTGCAAGACGGCGTCATTCCAATCCCCAAAGCTACTCTTGAGATTGAGAATCTCCCTCTTTCTCAGAATAAAGGCCTTGTTCCATTATCTCTTGATAATGGTGAAATTATGTGGATCCATCCTGATCTCGCTTCAGAGTTTGAAGTCTCATATTCCAAGAAGAAAGATCGTTCTAAAGGCAAGATAAAGATTTGCAACATGGTGTCCTTCGACCCTACAAACGAAGAAGAGATCTTGATCGGCACCAGATCAGGAAAAACATATCAACGGGAAGTCCCAGAAGCTCCAGAGTCTTCTTCGGAGTCTGCTCCAGCACAACCTGCATCTATTGAGGAGAATCCTTCTGCATCTGCACCAGTAGTGGTGTCTATTCCTCCCAAATCTACTGCAGTAGACAAGGGCAAGCAACAAGTCCGCTTCGACAAACCTCTGAAGAAATTATCACTCACAGGATTTGAGAAGCCTTACAATTTTGATATTTTGGTTCAATTAGCTAATACACCAGCCAGATTGTCAATCTTCGAGCTCTTGCGTCTTTCCAGAGAGACTCGGGAAACTCTAAGTGAAGCCCTGATGCAAGCAGAAACCTGCTTGACTTTCCTCAAGAAGCTGGAAGCAGAACCAGTTTCTTGCCTACACTGCCACAGTGTTCTGGACTTGATGCCGAACATCACTTTTACGCAGGACGATATGCTGCTAGAAGATAATCGACATGACCGTCCTCTATATTTTACGGGCTATATCGATTCCATGAAGGTTGATCGTCTATTGATTGATCCTGGGTCCGCTCTCAGCATTATGACGAAGACTATGCTAGATGCACTGAAAATACCTGTGCATAGTCTTTCTGTTACCATTACCACAATTCTGGGATTCAACCAAGGTAAAAGCGAACCTTTGGGCAAGATTCGCCTAAAACTACAAATAGGCAATCTGCGCACTAAGGTTACCTTTTATATCATCGACAACCATGGCTGCTCATACAATGCTATTCTGGGGAGGCCATTCCTGCATGAACATAACATCGTTCCTTCCACTCTTCATCAATGTTTTAAATACGTTGATGACAATGGAGAAGTCCATAAGGAGGTGGCTGATCTCCATCCCTTCAAAGGAGTTGAGGCATATTGCAATGACTCTCGCATGTATAAAAAGGAATTCATGAAGATTGTTCTGTCTCTTGACACAGAAGAAGATCAGGAAGCAACGTCCAGTGAAACCCTTATCATACCTGTTAAAGGGCGGGTTTCTTATCCTCAGTCCTCTAAACTATTGGCTATTCACTTGCCAATTCAGAAACAGCCAACTGATGATGATTAAAGGGAGCTCACCTCCTCTGAGCCTCTTGTTATTTGACTTACGTCGTAACAAGATAAAAAAAGCAGCTCACTTTCTTTGAGCCACTTGTTATCAAAGACAAGGAAAATAGGGAGCTCACCTCCTCTGAGTCGCTTGTTATTGACCTCCGTCGTAAACAAGTCTAAACTTCCTTCACGTTCTTCCTCTCCCCCTCTTGTAATCAATCTGACCAAGTCTGCTAAGGCTAAAGGTCCTGTTGAAAATACCACTGTGTATATCAATGAAGATGTATCTCCTTTCCAGTATACTGATGTCATCTACTATACTAAGTATTATTTGGAAATGTTAGATAGCTTCCAATCATTCACAATGGGAGTTGTGCAAGCTCTTCAGACGGAAGTCTCAAATGATCGGCCAGAGAAGTCCTGCTTTATTGTTCCTTCTCGAAAGAAAGGCGAGAGTCCAATACTTTTTAGTAAAGGACCAGAACAAAAGTTCAGCTATACGGATGACAGCAAAGTTAACGATACTGGACCTATTCAGCATCATCGTTACAGTCAGCAGTGCAAAGACATCCTCCGAAAGATGGGCTACGACTTCAAAAGTGGCCTCAACTACGGCAAAGGAAGGCGAACTCCTGTTCGTACAGCTGTTCCATATGGAAAGTCTGAAATGTACTACAGCAGGACTAACAGAGGGCTCGAATATGCTTCTCCGCAAGTGTTATCCCCAGCAGTCTCTAAATCTGATAGTGACGAGCGCTCCAATTCTTCTGATTCCAGATCATGGGATTCTGACACCAGTATTAGTCAAATTCATCGATTGACTATATCTTCTAAATGAACATCCTATACAAAATTATCCGATGGCTCATCCCGTTCATCATCATCATTTGACGGTTCATCCCGTTCATCATCATCATCTGACGGTTCATCCCGTTCATCATCACCATTTGACGGTTTATCCCGTTCATCATCATCATTTGACGGTTCATCCCGTTCATCATCATCATTTGACGGTTCATCCCGTTCATCATCATCATTTGACGGTTCATCCCGTTCATCATCATCATCTGACGGTTCATCCCGTTCATCATTATCATCTGACGGTTCATCCCGTTCATCATCATCATTTGACGGTTCATTCCGTTCATCATCACCATTTGACGGTTCATCCCGTTCATCACACCATTTGACGGTTTATACCGTTCATCTTCATCATCTGACGGTTTATCCTCTTCCTCACATCATCCGGTGGTTTATATTCCTCCATAAAGAATTGAATTCAATCAGTCTTGAAAAATGAAGATTCATCATTCGGATATTCATTAAATGTCTGAAACGTGAGGTTAATCCTTCCAGATCGAGCAGACAACTTAGCCTATGCGCAACTTGATTTGATTTTCAAAATTCAAAGTATTTCGAAATTTTGAATAAAATCAACTTTCGAAAACTTTGAAGAGGGTCTTGTAGGTAAAAAAAAAAAAAATCAAACTGCGCCTAGTTGACTGCTTAAAGACAAACTGTGCCTAATTCATGAATCTGGGCAGACTGCGCCTAGTTTTCCGTCAACAGGGCAGACTGAGCCTAGTTTTCAGCCAGCTAGCCAAACTGCGCCTAATTCATGAATCTGGGCAGACTGCGCCTAGTTTTCCGTCAACAGGGCAGACTGTGCCTAGTTCTCAATCAAACTCAAATAGCGCCTATTCAGTACTCAGAGAGGCGCATTTCTCAAACCGCGCGTAGATCACATAATCATTATTATCTGATAGCACGTAAATCGAAATGATATCTCATCATTATTCTGACAGCGTAGCACTCGAGGAAGATATGATAGCTGTCTAGACAGATTGCACCTACATCGAAGAACCAGGCACTATCGACAGACTGTGCCTACTTTTGACTATATCAAGCACACTTTGCAGATTGCGCTTACGTCTCAGTGAAGAAGGCGCAGTTCAATACAACATCAATTCAGAGCTTGCCACGTGTCCCTGAAACAGGCGCGCTTTGACTAAATCAACGCCTAACTACCACTCTACATGTCCAATACGTGTCCCACTAACTGTACACGACCAAGCGCATGTCAATCAAATAATGCCACGTGTCTAGAGCAGTTGGTGCACATTCGTGATAATGGAGTGAAAACAGGCGCAGTTTGTCATACGTGCTCAAAACAGGCGCAGTTTGTCATACGTGCTCAAAACAGGCGCACTTCAACCAGGCACTCTCCAGAATAACTGCCCAAAATAGTTATTTCAGAACTCTATAAATAGAGTTTCGTTTCCATTCAACAGAGGACAGATCAGAGAGATCAGATTACACACAGAGAGATTATTCTCTTCAGAGAATCCAGGAGTTCTTGCTAAAGTGCTGCTGCGTTCTTCAGAGGCTCTTCGCCTTCAGTTCATCAGAGGCTTCCTGCCTTCGTTCCATCAGAGGCTTCCTGCCTTCAGTCATCTTCAAAAGCTTTCGTCTTCAAAAGTTCACATCGTCCAAGGGATAAAGCGATCGTTTTCTGATCGGATTCCTATAGTTGTACTTTCCCAGAATTCTTGTAATATTCTTTACAAAGTTTGTGAAATAAAGATCATACTTTTGTTTTTGCAAATAGTTGTATTTATGTATCGTACGAGATTTGCGTTTCATAATTTCTCGACAAGTACGAATATGTGTCGAGGTACATATGTTAGAAAAATATTTTTATTATAAAATTATTATATATGAAAGTACATGTTCAAACAAAGGTAATAAATATTTTTATTTTTATAAAAAGGTTATTTTATTCGTCGTTTACAAATAAATTGTGATTTGGAAGTTGTGGTTTAATATTCTGCGAAATTTGAAATTTGTATAGTAACATATTTTTGGTATTTATAAAAAGCTACTTTATGATTTAATATTTAAGTAATTACCTTGATTTTCGAAATTAATTAATACTATAGTTTAATATTTATGGAAATGATATTTAAGATTTTGTTTATTGAATATTTGAGTTATTTTTTTAATTTAAATGTGGAAAAGATTTTATTTTAAATAGGCATTTAATTTAAAGAGAAGTTTACCTAGATTGATTTGGATTTAAATTGATTTAAATTAATAGAGGATTTACCTAATTGGGATTTAAATCCTCCCAATCCCTATCCAACTGGGAATTCCCACCTCCTATAAAAGGAGAGGTACTCCTCCATAAATTTTTCCATCCACAGATTGTACATCGTGTCTGTGCCACCCGTCAACTATATCCCCACCATGCAAATACAATAATTCTATCACGTCCGACAATCCCAGACGTCCACTCAGCCGTGTCGGACACTCCCGACACGACGACTCAATCCTAAACCTAATTCAGCCTCCACGCCACTTCTCCTGGTGTTACCCGCCGCTATCACCTCCATCATCCTGGCCTCCAACACTGCATGTTCCTCTCCGACCCCGTTCCGACAGCACCCCGTCGCCATCGTCAGCCACTTTACCCATATACTGAACCTCCCCACAGGAGTGGCCGCCCCCTTCACCACGTACCACCACCTCCAGACAACCACCACCGTAACCCACCGTCGGCAACCCACTAGACCACCATCGACACCACAGCAAAATAGAAGAAGGTGAAACCCTAACCTTCGTCGTCCGCCACCGTGCTAGACCGCTCCGCCGCCTTCCTGTGCGTTCCGGAGCTGCTACCTCGTGGCCGGACCACTCCCATCCTCCGCCGCGTTGACCGCGACCACCGCACAGGGCCGCGACACCACCAGCACACGAAGGAGCCGTCCGCCACTGTTGAGCACGCGCCTCCACCAGCGCCGCTCCGCCCAACCCGCGAGCTCCGCCCACGCAAGCGCCGTCCGTACGAGTGCCGCCTCCCGCAGCCATGCAGGCCGTCGCCCCTCCATCGAAACTCTGATCCGCCGACACAGCCCATCGCCGTGATGCCCCGTGCTCCGCCAGCACCGGCCTCAGTCGCGACCGCCTTTCGCCGGCGCTCCCTTCACCGCTGGCGCTCTCGGCCTCCACCCGACCTCCGGCAGCCGCCGCCTCCGCTGTGAGGGGTCACCGTCGCAGATCCAACGGCGCCGCTCCTCTTCCCGCGCCGCCTCCATCGAACCCCGGCGCCCCCGCCTCTGGTGAGTCTCGATCTCCCCAAACCCTTTTTCTTCACTCATCTTCTCTCTTTGTCTCTCATGAATGAATTGGAGGGGATGGCTGGGTTATAAGTTTTATTAGTATTATTATTATTATTTATTATTATTATTACCATTATTAGTATTATTATTAAGATTATTATTTTTATTATCTATTAATTATCATTGTTATTATCATTATTATTATGATTATCATTGTTATTATTATTATTAATTGTATGTATTAGTTTAGATATTTTGGTATCATGGGTATATATATATGTAAAATATATATCAAATATTTTTATTATAATAAATGGTTTAAATATATAATTGTTCAAGAAATGTTTTTATTATAAAATGTAGTTTCTAAAAATATAAAATAATTTTTAAGAATTTCAAATATTTTCTAGAAAGTATTTTAACCAATAAAAATATACTTTTTAGCTAGAAAATTTTATTTTGATAAACTTAAGAGTTTTCTTGCCTAAAAACCGATTCTTGAAATTTTCTAATAAAAAAATTTGTCTTCAAAACAATAAGGGCATAATTTTAAAAACTAGTATAAATATTCAGTACTCCTAAATTCCTCCTATTTTTGTTGTTGATCATGACTAATCACATGTTCCTATTCCCTCGCGATTTTGGACCATTACGTCGACCATGGCTATTGGACTATTGGGACATGACAGAACATCGCACCACCAAACGACACACCAGGCAAGATACCTTGCCATTATACTGTTTATCTTCAGTTTGTATTTTATTACATATCACTGTTCATTTATTTCCAGTTCCTGCTTTACTGCCTGCTCAGTGATATTAGCTATACCTTGTTATTTACCCTTTGATTGCATATAGACCCGGAGTTAAGGGACAACCACTTGTTTAGTGCATTACATAAACTTTGACACTGTTGTGCCACGAGATGTGTGAGTTATGAGTAGCATATAGCATCCGGACTTGCGTGTTGGCTGATCACTAATGCGTACAGGACGTGCGTTAGGTCTAACTGTCAATAGTTGTGTGTTAGAAGACTTGACGGTTAGTAGTGTTACATGGTCGTAGATGCGATATGATAGGTACATTGGGTGGAAAGAATATTTCCTTGTCGTATTGGCTTCGATTGCACTTCCCTTGTAACCCGGAAGCTCCGCTGGAGATACGGGTATGAGCCTCTCAGGTTGGCCACTGTCATTTTTGAACGTCATGCGCGTAGGTCACTGGTGCCCAAGTGGGGACTATACCAGATCCCATTTACTGCCAGGGCTCATACGACAAAAGGTTTGTTCTCACTGTATGTTCACTTTAGTACGGTTAGGTTGCCTTAATTATGTTTTGTCACTTTCCTTGATTGTGGCATATTTTATATTCAAAATTTATATGGCATGTTTATTGTATCTTGTTACGCCCTCTGAGGACCTGGTTATCTCACCAGGTGTGTGTTCTTGTCTTTCGCAGGTGTTCTAGCCGTGGCCATGATCGTCACTATTTCTTCGAGGATGATTGTGCTTTGATCGTCTTCGCTTCGCCCGCCAAACTCATTTTATTTTCCATGTATTTTTCCTTACTTGTTGGTAGTGGATTTGTCTCCGCCCAACGATTATATACATGACAAATTCAAAGTTGCTTTTATATTATTATTTATCCTTGTGGATGAGATTTAGTGCCTTGGTTACTGCATTTTACAGCTTATGTATACTTACGATGGTCCATATACTTCATATATATACAGCTGGCATGATTACGTTTTAGTCCTACGTATTTTGGGACTGGGGCGTTACAACATCCATGCGGACTAGCACTATGCGGCCAGGTACTATGCATCCATACGGACTGGCACTATACGGTCAGGCACTATACATCCATACGGACTGGCACTATGCGGTCAGGCACTATGCATATATGCGGACTGGTACTATGCGGCCAGATACTATGCATCCATACGGATTAGCACTACGCAACCACACACTATGCACTATGAAGACTGGCACTATACGGCCAGGTACTATGCATCTATGCGGACTGTCACAATGCGGCCAGGCACTATACATCCATGTGGACTGGCACTATGTGGCCAGGTACTATACAACGATGCGGACTGGCACTATGCGGCTAGGTACTATGCAGCTATGCGGACTGGCACTATGCGACCAGGCACTATGCATCTATACGGACTGGTACTATTCGGCCAGACGGACTGGCACTATATAGCTATGCAGTCAGCACTATACGGCCAACACTGTCACGCCCTGATCCCGCAGAGTCCTTTCGTCCTCGCTTCGGGCTCTTTGGGATCGTTCGTCCTCGCTAAGGCGTGATGCCGTGCAAGCCTAAGTTGCGCTTGCACAAGGCCAAGACCTAAAGTAAGACAAGATAGACAAGGTTGACAATACGCAGCGGAACGTATCGCAGATAATTGAAGCAGCAGCGAACATATTTCAGAATACATGCACTGAACACAATGGTAACAAGAAACAATTCTCTTTATTGATTTCATTTGAACAGATTACAAGCTCTCGATTCTCTCTGATACAATGTTACATTCTCTCAGAACTTTATAAATTACAATGATCCCGTTCCCATACATTACATCCCTTTATACACAAAACCAACTCTTGTAACAGATGTCATCTCTTGGCATCTTTTCTGATTTCTGGCTCCTGAGGATGAGGCTCGGGCTATCGCTTTGGACTATCCTTCTCGACGCATAGTACACCTGCATGCAGACTGATGGTGGATCAGTATATCAGCATACTGGTGATTGTGAACAAAATGGCTACATTTGTCTGAAACGATCACTGTTCATTTAGTGAGAAAACGTTTCTTGTGATGTGATCTTGCTACTTTTTACCTATATTCATTCCATGCATACAGAGTCAGTTTACATTTCTTTTGAAAACATCTTTGAAAAGCCAACATAACATTTCTATCTTAGTCGCTGTGCCTTCCACGGGTTCAGCTCGTCGCTAACCGTTGTGACTCGCATGGGTTCAGCTCGTCGCTAGCCGCTGTGACTCTTGGGTTCAGCTCGTCGCTAACCGCTGTGACTCGCATGGGTTCAGCTCGTCGCTAACCGCTGTGACTCTCTAGGGTTGAGCTCGTCACTAAGTGGATACCCTAATGCACATGCAATATCAAATAAAACCATCATGCATCAATCAATCAAGTCATAAACAATTCTATCTTTTTTTCAAGCAGGAAACCGTTCTCTTTCTTAGCAGACAATGTACGGATTCTCTTATAAGCATACTCAAGATTTCTGTCTTGTTATTAGCAACAACATTCATTCAAAAGCTCAGATTCTTATTAGGCGCAAGCGAATCATAAAATGAGTCTTTGTCCACTCATCCAGATCAATCGTCTTCTGTTGCAGAGCCAGCAATCCGATCTTTCTGTCTATCTAGTGCCTTCGCGGAGCGCGGCACTACATAATTACCCACCGAAAAGAAGTTTCATCCTCGAAACTTAAGGAAAAACTTACGATATCCTTAGAAGCGATAGTCCTCATCCTTTGCCATCATCAATCCATGAAATCATAATTCAGATCATATCAAAACTCTTGTTCAATCAAGTATTTCAAATCTCAATCAATCAAATCGATAAAACATATACCGGTATCATAAAAATATTTATGGACTTATTGTATGGAACGTTCATCTCATTGATGATATCGAGCAGGCAAGGAATTCTCAATCGGAGGAACATGTACGAATTCAATTGAATCAAAATTGGCCAGAGGATCGTGTTGCTTTGATACCATTCTGTCATGCCCCGATCCCGCAGAGTCCTTTCGTCCTCTCTTCGGGCTCTTTGGGATCGTTCGTCCTCGCTAAGGCGTGATGTCGTGCAAGCCTAAGTTGCGCTTGTACAAGGCCAAGACCTAAAGTAAGACAAGATAGACAAGGTTGACAATACGCAGCGGAACGTATCGCAGATAATTGAAGCAGCAGCGGACATATTTCAGAATACATGCACTGAACACAATGGTAACAAGAAACAATTCTCTTTATTGATTTTATTTGAACAGATTACAAGCTTTCGATTCTCTCTGATACAATGTTACATTCTCTCAGAACTTTACAGATTACAATGATCCCGTTCCCATACATTACATCCCTTTATATACAAAACCAACTCTTGCAACAGATGTCATCTCTTGGCATCTCCTCTGATTTCTGGCTCCTGAGGATGAGGCTCGGGCTATCGCTTTGGACTATCCTTCTCGATGCATAGTGCACCTGCATGCAGACTGATGGTGGGTCAGTATATCAGCATACTGGTGATTGTGAACAAAGGGGCTACATTTGTCTGAAACCATCACTGTTTATTTAGTGAGAAAACGTTTCTTGTGATGTGATCTTGCTACTTTTTACCTATGTTCATTCCATGCATATAGAGTCAGTTTACATTTCTTTTGAAAACATCTTTGAAAAGCCAACATAACATTTCCATCTTAGTCGCTGTGCCTTCCACGGGTTCAGCTCGTCGCTAACCGCTGTGACTTGCATGGATTCAGCTCGTCGCTAGCCGCTGTGACTCTTGGGTTCAGTTCGTCGCTAACCGCTGTGACTCGCATGGGTTCAGTTCGTCGCTAGCCGCTGTGACTCTCTAGGGTTCAGCTCGTCACTAAGTGGATACCCCAATGCACATGCAATATCAAATGAAACCATCATGCGTCAATCGAGCAAGTCATAGATAATTCCATCTTCTTTTCAAGCAGGAAACCGTTCTCTTTCTTAGCAGACAATGTACGGATTCTCTTATAAGCATACACAAGATTTCAGTCTTGTTATTAGCAACAACATTCATTCAAAAGCTCAGATTCTTATTAGGCGCAAGCGAATCATAAAATGAGTCTTTGTCCACTCACCCAGATCAATCGTCTTCTGTTGCAGAGCCAGCAATCCGATCTTTCTATCTATCTAGTGCCTTCACGGAGCGGGCCACTAAAAACACTATACAGCTATGTGGCCAGCACTATGCGGCCAGCACTATGCAGCCATACGGCCAGCACTATTCATCGTCCCTGCCAGAACCAAGGCAGATGAACATAGAAGATGTCCAAAACTTGCTTTGGCCATAACTTTCTCAAAATAAGTCAAAATCTAACTTTTCAAAGGTCCATTTTGAGTAAAATTGAATTCTCTACAACATAAAACAATCAAAATATGAAAATAATAAAGTTTGATAGATCACAACCCAAGAAAACTGAAAATGACACGAACTTAGATCTACAAAGATCCCTTCATCTAATCCAAGAACTTCAAGTTCTAAAGAGGCTTAGAATCAATAGGGGAAGATAATGGAACAATAAAATCTAAGATCCATCATGAAGCAAGATTACACTTGCCTAAGCTCTCTAGGTTGGTGGGAGAGTAATAGAGAAGAAGGTGAAGAAATGAATGGAAGTAATGAAGAGAGAGAAAGGGTGGTTGGACTTTATAAAGAGAGGGGATAGTTCAAAATGTTGAACCAACCCTCAAAATAAACCAAACCAAGCCATCCAAAGCAAGTCAAGTTGGACCAAGCCAATCCAAGGTCAACCCTAGTCAAGATACATCAAGGCAGGCCATAAAGAAATACGAAAATATAGTAAAATAAAATACGGGTCAAAATTCGTGTACATATACTGGAAATACGTATAACAAAAAAAATGAGAGTGACAACTCTACTCACCTTAAAAGAATTCTGTCCTCGAAATTTAAGCGCAAGTCATCTACGACTAATAACCAATCAAGCAATCATTCATGCAAGCAAGGAATTTAAAAGCATAAGGCATAAGGAAGACATTCTGCTGGAAATCTCTCTGTCGATTCTGCATCTGAGCTTGGGTCTGGGCATACTGCTGGGGTCTCTGTTGCTGGAATATAAAGCTCCAGTCCCAAAATACGTAGGACTAAGTACGTAGACATGCCAGCTGTACTTATATACGAAGAATACACCAATATATGGTAATCCCCGTATCGGTACATAAGCTGTAATAATGATACATGATAAGCCACAATAATATAACTAAATCTCATCCACAGCTCAACACAGAGAATATAATAAAATCCATTAAATAAGATAAATGATGATGTCAAAATATAGCCGGGTGGACATTCCCACTCCAAACAACTATGAAAAAATAGTCTCAACTAAATGGAGTCCAACATCCTCAAATAACAAGAAAGATGATAAAAAGATATCCAATACATGGTCTCAGATAATAAAGAATAAAAACTAAGTATGAGCAGAAGATGCCTTGTCATTGATGTATGATGGATCCAATGCTGCACCGTACTCCTCGGGATAGTCCTGCTCGTCTAACCCTGGAGAGATCACCAGGTCCTCGGAGGGACGTAACAAGATACAAAAAATATGCCAAAATAACTGAATGTGTAAGACATGCAACTATGACTTCTATAGGATCTCCTAACCGTCTATGTGAGATGCACTTTGAGGACAAAATTCTACGCAGTGGCTAGGATCAGCCGAGTAATAAAGAGTGGCAATAAGTAGCGCTCATCCGAGTCGCTATCGGCCAGGGGTAGAAAGTAGCGCTCATACGAGTCACTATCGGCCCACAAAGTGTATAAAAATAAATATAGCCCCAACGCTAGTGGTTGTCCCCTCCCCCCAATGCTCCTGTCCAAGATGTATCCACAGCCTGTCCAGTTGGCAACTGCTATGGCTTCTAACTCGACTCACTAATAGCAGTTACCTCCTAACCGTCGCACGTTCCGTACGTATCGATGGCCAGTCGAGTACGCAGGTTTGTGTCCTATATGAACTCACTCATCACGTGATACACATGTGTCAAGGCCATAGGGGATATGAAAATACTCCAAATACTCATAGGGTGGTCAACTGACACAAGGTCGACATGCAAATAAGACATAAATAAATATAACGACTAAATTTAGCCGCTTGCACCCAAGTGTGACTTGGACGTACAGTATATAACAAAGAACAATAAGAGAAATAAATATACAATAAAAAAGTATGCTAAAAATAAATGAGCACAATCAAAAATCTATGGCAAGGTATACTTGCCTGAGGTACGAGAAAGGCAATCCAAGAGTAGCAAGTGTCAGCACCAAAACTCACAAATCATAGATGACTCCAGACGCTGAAACAAACATCAAAAATGATCTTGATGAAGAAGATATACCTAGTAAATGCCTTTTCAAAAGTCCAATTCTGGAACATAGGCAAAATAGTAATTTCGGTTCAAAACGATGTCCGCCGTTGGACCCGCTTAGCATCGAAATGCGTGCCAAGGTTTATGGTCTCTAAAGTCGTCAAACTATATATTTAAAGAATTAGTTTGAGTAGAGGAACTCAACGGTATGTCCAGTTTTGGTTTTTGATGAGTCGGGCACAAAATCGCCCGTTGTATTGGGTCACGGGACCAGAATTTCGATTCAGACCTGTTGACGCAAGTTTCGTCTCAATTGATGAACGTGCACAAAGTTATGGCTAAATTTGCAAATCGTCGATACGGGGGTATCTTGACGGATATGGACTGATTTTGTTGCCCATACACGACGAAACTGAGTTCCGTCAGTTCCCACACATCGGCAACGTCCATACGCGTCTTTTGATACATATAGTGTGCGACCACATCACCCGGTTTGTCGAGACTCACGCCGTATCGAGAAAAATTCAGAAATTTTATATAAATTATCACAGATTTTTCTCCAACTTTAACATCAGTTTATTTCTTACACGTTAATCGAAACGACGATCCAGAAGATGCGTTACGATCTTGGTTATGTTATCTTTTACTGTTTTGGATTAGTTTCTACAAATCTTCAATGCACAGCAAGAAAATTGGCCAACAAGTTGTCGTTTTAAAACAGTTTTTAGTATTACAGAAAACAGGTTTTTCTTCAACTTCGTCTAGATTTTTCGAGCAAGTCGATGGGTTGTTTCGAAATCCATTTAGAGGATCTCGAAGAGGGTCAAGTCTAATTTCCAGAAAATCTTACGGATCGAAATTCGGTGCTACGAGTAAAAAGTTACGTCATAGGGAAGTAGGGTACCTTGAGTGGGAAAACTGCTCCGTGGATGACGAGGGGCTGACTTTCGATGCTCCGTTCGTCGCGCACAAAACACCATCGCTGGTGAAACAAACTCGTAGGCGAAGAGGGTATGTTCTGCCGTAATTTTTGTTTTAAAAGTCTAGGGTTTCGAGGTTTGTAGAGGAAGATGTATTTATAACAACTTCTAGCAAAACCTAATACTAATAGGTTTAGAAATAGTGGATCCCACGGGTTGGTGTGAGTTGCGTGAGCTTGCTGCTGTACGCAGCAAGCAAGAATTTGGGTGGGGCCCGCCCACTTTAAGTGGGTGGGTTTTGATTTTTTTTCTTTTTTTTTTCCTTTTCTTTTCTACCCCTTAGTAACAATGGTGCTGTGGTCGGTCCCCCTTGGGCCGACCACCACTGTTAACTTTTTTTATTTTTATTTTTTAAGATTTCTATATATATATATATATAAACATCTATATAAAACTCCTATTTAAGCCATTTTAAGTTTAAAAAAAATATAGGAAAAGTATTATTAAGCAACAAAAAAAATACTATAACTCAGTAGACTCTAATAAATAAAAAATTCAATCATGCACACATATAAATACATACAATATAACCACACACATTAATTATACAATTAAACTAGTAATAAATAAATTTATAAAATAATAAAAATGTATCACCTATATAAATAAATGATAAAAATTAAAATTAAAAATATGGGGGTTTACATCCTACCCAACTTAAAAAAAATTCGTCCTCGAAATTAGACTATGGTAGGGGTCAAATGCAATGTTATGCAATGCAAGGGCTATAAAGACTATTATGTGCAAGAGATACCTTCGTCTTCGAACAATTGCGGGTAGCGATTTCGGATGTCGTCTCGCGCTTCCAAGTAGACTCTCCTGGCGAGTGATGCTTCCATGCTACGCGAACCAATGGAATAGATTGATTCCGCAACACCTTCACTCGACGATCGAGGATACCTACTGGTTGCTCTTCGTACGACAAACTCAGTCCAACTGTGATCTCGGAGTGATCAAGTACATGATTGCTGTCCGCCACGTACCTCCTCAGCTGAGATACATGGAATACATCATGCACTCCCTCCAGCGACGGTGGCAAGGCCAATCTATAGGCAACCTCTCCAAACCGTTCCAAGATATCGAAAGGCCCGATGTACCTTGGACTTAACTTGCCACGTCCTCCGAATCGAATCGTGCCTCTAGTGGGGGATATCTTCAAGAACACATGGTCGCCCTCTTTGAACTCCAAGGGTCGACGACGATTATCTGCCCACCGCTTCTGACGATCCTGCGCTGCTCACAGGTGGCCTTGAATTTTCTTCACTGTCTCCACTGTGCTCAAGACAAGCTCGGGGCCCAATAGCTGTCGCTCTTCTATGTCGCTCCAATAAACAGGAGACCGACACTTTCTACCATACAACGCTTCAAACGGAGCCATCTGAATGCTCGCTTGATAGCTATTGTTATAGAAAAACTCAACAAGATGAATATGGTCCTCCCATGAACCGCCAAAGTCAAGCATGCATGCTCTCAACATATCCTCTAGCGTCTGAATAATATGCTCAGACTGGCCGTCTGTCTGCGGATGGTACGCCGTGCTAAACTTCAATCGGGTGCCCAAACTCTTATGCATGCACCTCCAAAAGTGTAAGGTAAATCTCGAGTCACGGTCCGACACAATACTAACAGGCACGCCATACAATCTCACAATATGTTCCATATACATCTATGCCAAATACCTCTGTCGACTGGCCCACTCTAAAAGGTAAGAAATGGGCTGACTTCGTAAGTCTATCAACAATCACCCACACTACGTCACGTCCCCTAGGACTCTGAGAAAAACCCATGATGAGATCTATAGTAATGTGCTCCCACTTTCACTCGGGAATGGGTAGCGGCTGCAACAGTCCAGCTGTCCTCTGGTGCTCTGCCTTCACTTGTTGACATACCAAGCACTTGGCGACAAAATGAGCTATCTCTCGCTTCATTCTGTGCCACCAATAATACTGTCGTAAGTCACGGTACATCTTGGTTCCTCCGGGATGAATAGAGTAAGTCGAACTGTGAGCCTCTGCCATCAGCTCCTACCGTAGCTCTCTATTAGGAACATAAATACGATCACCATATCGCAACGTCCCATCAGGATGAAACCTCAATCCCGTCTGCTCCCCTACTTCAGTCCTCTCTCTGAGCCGCTGAAATCTAGCATCAGTGGGCAATGCTGCCTTGATACGCTCTACCAATGATGATTGCACTTGGAGGTTGGCTAATACGCCATCGGCTCCAGGCAATTCTACCTCAATACCAAGCTACTCCAATTCTCTAATCAACTCTTTCTGCGTAGTCAAAAAGTATGCCATGGGCTTACGGCTTAATGCGTCTGCCACGACATTAGCCTTGCCCGGATGATAATGCAGCTCGATCTCGTAAACCTTCATTAACTCCAACCAACATCGCTGTCGCATATTCAACTCCTTCTGTGTGAACATTTACTTGAGGCTCTTATGATCAGTGTAGATATCAACCTTCTCGCCGTACAAGTAGTGTCTCCATAGCTTCAAAACAAAGATAACCAATGCGAGCTCTAAATCATGGGTCGAATAATTCTTCTCGTGCACCCTCAACTGTCGCGTTGTATATGCTACTATATGACTGTGTTGCATCAATATGCATCCTAATCCCTAACCGGATGCGTCACTGTAGATCACAAATCCTTCCGGGCCCGATGGTAGTGTCAAGATCAGTGCTGTGGTCAATCGCTTCTTTAACTCGTCAAATGCGGCTTGACACTCGTCTGTCCATACAAACTCCTGATCCTTGCAAGTTAATCGAGTCATAGGTCCTGCTATTCGAAAGAAATCTTCTACGAACCGTCGGTAGTAACCCGCAAGTTCGAGAAAACTTTGCACCTCAGAAGCTAATATGGGAGCGGGCCATGATTTGAATGCTGTGATCTTCTTTGGGTCCATTGATATACCATCACCCGTAACAACATGGCCAAGAAATGATACCTCCTTAAGAAAGAAATCACACTTGCTAAGTTTCGCAAAGAGTCTCACATTCCTCAATATTCCCAAAACTATCCGTAGATGCTGCTCATGTTCCTCTTGACTCTTGGAGTAAATCAAGATATCATCTATAAAGACTACTACAAATTTGTCCAAGTACTGGTGAAAGATCTTGTTCATTAAATTCATAAAGACTGCGGGAGCATTGGTCAAACCGAAAGGCATGACCAAGAACTCGTAGTGTCCATACCTTTATCGAAAAGCCATCTTCGCAATATCTTCTTTTCGAACCTTCAATTGGTGATAGCCTGATCGTAAGTCGATCTTGGAGAATACTTTTGCTCCACTCAGTTGATCAAATAGACCGTCTATACACGGCAATGGATATTTGTTCTTCACTGTCACTGCATTCAATGCTCTGTAGTCGATGCACATGCGCATGGTCCCATCTTTCTTAGGCACAAAAAGAACGGGTGCTCCCCACAGTGACGCACTGGCATGAATAAAGCCCTTCTCCAATAAGTCATCAATCTGCATTTTTATCTCTACCAACTCTTTGGGCGCTAGCCGATAAACTCGAGATGAAATAGGCTCGGCTCCCGGAATAAGCTCAATAGAAAACTCAATATCTCGGTCAGACGGCAGTCCTGGCAATTCCTCGGGGAATACATCCTCGAACTCGGTGATGATAGGGTACTGAGGGGTGTCATGCATCATCATGTGAGTCCCCGATGCAGGTGCATCGCTCCTCAAGGCATCCTCTTTGGTGAACTCAAACTTCGTATCACTCAGGGGTCTAAAGACAATACTGCCCCTATGGCAGTCAATGAGAGCGAAATGCTAGCTCAACCAGTCCATTCCGAGAACCATCGAACGCCCTTAAAAGAATTCCGTCCTCGAAATTTAAGCACAAGTCATCTACGACTAATAGCCAATCAAGCAATCATTCATGCAAGCAAGAAATTTAAAAGTATAAGGCATAAGGAAGACATTCTGCTGAAAACCTCTCTGTCGATTCTGCATATGAGCTTGGGTCTGGGTATACTGCTGGAGTCTCTGCTGCTGGAAGGCTTGTGCCTGAGGCGGCAATAGCCTCGGAGGCTGGTACTGCTGCTGCACTGGTGCTGGGGTTGGTCCCCTAATCGATGGACTAGTTAAGTTCGACGATGATGAACCGGCTCTATTTGGACAGGACCCTATCTTGTGGTCCGGTGCACCACAAGCCAAGCAAAATTCCTGTGCTCTGTGACATTCTGATACTATATGTCCTGGCTTTCCATAATGAGTGTAGCCCATTGCGGAAGACTTCTTCTGCTTCTGTTGCTGAGGGGATGTCGGTGTCGAGTGCTGAACCGATAAAACCAAATTTGCCCTTCGGGGAACTCCAACGGTCAAAGCCCTAACTTTCAGGGCTGGTGCTGAGGACAGACTCATCTGCCCATGGGACCTCTTCCTACTTCCGTTTCTGTCCACGATCCTTTGCGAGGTATACTTATGCCTTTTTGATGCTCGTAAGACGGCATCAAACGTCTGGTGCTCAAACTGCTCCACTGATATAATGATCTCTAAGTCCCTGCTGGAATCGCTGGGCTCGATCCAATTCGGTTGCCACCAAGGTATGAGCAAACCGACTAAGTCTAGAAAACTCGATCACATATCCATCGACCGACCTTTCCATCTGCTTGAGATTACTAAATCTCGTCTACAGATCATAGCAAGCTACTGCGTCGAAGTACTTGGTCCGGAACTTGTTGCTGAATACCGCCCATAAAACAGGCATCGTTAATCCAACTGCTAACATCGCCTACCAGGTGCGGGCTAAGTCCAATAACTGTAGGCGCACTACAGCCACCTTCTCTTCCTCAGGAATCCTAGCTGCTTCTTGGATAACCTCTGTGTCCTGAAGCCATGCATAGCAGCGATAGTATCTTTACTGTCATCAAAAAAGGGAGGATTCAGGCGCTTAAAATTATTAGCTGCATTATTTCCTTAGTAACCAACTCTGCCCATGGCATCTTGTACTGTCTGGTGCAGGGCATCACCCCGACGATCTTGTGATACAAGCAATTCTCGGATGAGCCCTACCAGGACTCCATTGTCAGGCTCTGCAGGCTGGACTGGCTGAACCGGTGGCTCTGGAACCCCGAAATGTATGACTCGGGAGGCTGCTCCAGAGTGTTGTACTTGGTCTCCAGGTTGTCGCTGGTTCACCGGAGGTTCTCCTTTCGGTTGATCGGTAGAACCAGGAACAATGTCACTAAAAAACAATACCATAGGAGATAATAAGGAAGGACCAAGATAGATCGAGGATATAAGCACGTGATCAGGTCAAGATTTCAGAAAGATTAGGAGACACGAGTAGAGATCAAGGGCGAGTGCTGATTGAGACATCTATTCGGTAAAATCCCCACACATCTTTATTTACAAGACCTGCATGGGCCACCACTTAAACCGTGTCAAGCCCCAGAACCAGAATACTGGAGAGCGGGGGACAGACACAGCTAGCTACGTATATAGAAGTGTAATCCACCTCGATATACGGTCATGGCTGTCTAGATGTATGAGGGTTTATCTACAAGCCATCAGTCTCTTATTGTCACTCCCGTTTTCCGTTATACGTATTTCCAGTATACGTGTACGGAATCCCGACCCGTAGTTAGACTTATCTTGCTTAGCTTGATCCCGATTTAATCTTGACATGGTTTATTTGGTTTATTTTGACTTGGGTTCGGCTTGGTTGGTTTGTTTTGGTTTAGGGTGGTTCATCATGAACCCAACCCCCTACCTACCACCATCTCCATTTAAAGCCCAACCCTTTCTCTCTCTTTTCATTACTTTCTTACTTTTTTATTTACTTCTCCTTATTCCTCATAACTCTCTCCACCTACCAAGAGCTTAGGCAAGTGCACCTTGCTTACACATGATAACCCATTTTTATGTTTCATTTATCTTTCTTTTGTGATTCTAAGATAGTTTAGAACTTGACATTTTGTATTTGAAGTTTTATTTTTTGTAGATCTAGAAATTTCTTATTTTCGGATTTTGGTGATTTTGATCTATCAAACTTCCTTATTTTCAAGTTTTGATCGTTCCAGGTTGTTGAGATTTGTGTTATACCCCATTTTGATCTATGAAAGTCCCATTTTTGGCTTAGATTGAAGGTTTCATGGAATTTGGAGTTCTGGAGGTTCCTTACGTGTAAGTTCTCTTCCCGGGTTTTCAAATTTTTATTTATTTAGTTACTCTATTTTAATTTGTGGTTTGAAACAAATCCTTTGAAAACATTTACACATTATTTCTCTACTATTTTTATGATTCGAAAATAATAATCAATTTAAATAAAATGTTTTCTCTTAAGCTTATTATTGGCGTTATTTTATCTAATATTAGTTTAATCAATTATCGTTTTGATTTAAGAATATATTATTTGATACTACTAAATATTATTTGTAAACCATTAAGTTGTCCATTTATAGATTTTAATTATAGGATTTAGTACTTGATAATATCAATATTATTTACATTACCTTCTACTTCAAATTAATAGGATAATCAATTATACAATTTTAGATTTAATTTATAGGGTTTAAGATTATATGATTATGTTCGATATCGATTTAAACTATTTTCTATCGACTAATGTATTATAAATTACACTAGATTTGTTTATGATACTTATGTGAATTAATTAAGTTCATTCGTTTAAATCATTGAATTTAGATCGATATGATTACCTACTAATAGATTTTGATCGGCGTATATTGTTTCAAATAATTATACTTGGTTTAAGATAAATGATTATCTATGAAGAATTCTAAACCTGATAGAAATCATCCTAAAATACAATATATTAAGCCTACAGCCTATCGGATAGAATTATATCATGCAACACTTATCCTATCTTTTAGCCGACCTATCCAAACCATTCTTCCATTCCCTTAATATATATAGGAAAGCCAGGACCCTTGTGTGAAATTCTCGGCCAGCATCTCGGCCAAAATCCGAGCTGTCCCCGACCTTTATCACAAACGAACCACCCACCAACTGTCATTAGCCTCCATGAGTCCGACCCTATTGCCGTGTCATCTTCCGAATCCAGCCACTTCCACCCCGGTGAGCAAAACCCGCCAGCCGCTCCACTGCGTCTGACAACAATTGGTCGAGACAGCCTCGTCCACCCTCGTCACCGTCATCTTTCCTACAGACATCCACCTACCCACCACCACCAGCATGTAAGACGTGTCCAGACCCGTGCGTCCGTGTCTTTCTCCATCTTATTCCATAAAGTTTACAGGGTACAAAACCAATACTGTGTTCGACAATTCCGGACACATCGACCCAACCAACACCAGTTCACCACGTACCTGCCGCCGCAGTGCCGCCAACGGCCGGCCAGGTCCGTGCATCAACGCCCACCTTCGCCGTGCATCTCGCACATCAACTCCCCTGGAGCGCCGTCGGTGGCCGATTCCACCGTCGAGTCCGCCCCAGAGCAGACTGTCCGTCGCGGATCTGGATCCGTGAGGCCACCGCCACGATCGCGCCGCCCGCACGTTTATGCCGTGCCGTCGAGCGCCTCTCGTCGTACTTCAGCGCCACCACGGTCTTCCACCTCATGGCCGGACTCAGCCGCCAGACTGAACAGCTCCCCGTGCGTCACCCCGTCCGAGCACGCCGCCGCGCCTCTCCGGTTCTCCGCCGACTGAAAAACCTCGGTGAGCTCAAAACCCTTTTCTCTCCATCTCTCTCTCTCTGTTCCCAACTTCGACTGTTTCTGTGAGGAAAGAAAGAGAGTAACTTAAAGGTTAATGGGCCGGGTTCGGTCCAGTTACTGGGCTTGGACTTAGGCCATAAAAATTGGGTTTTTAAACAATTGATTTGAATTAGCATATATATGTAGTTAAATGCTAAATTTTATTACTGTTATTAATAGTATTCTGTAGTTATTATTATTATTATTAGTATCATTATTATTAATTCTATTATTTTGTTATTGGTTATTTAGTATAAATTGGGTTTAGGCATGGGCCTGATACTCATTTATTATGTTGGTTCTTATCTATTGGGCTTTTATATATACCATATTCTCATGAGTTTATATGTATATAATAATTTCTAAAATATTTTATAAATATTTTCTAAATAAATTATTATTTTGAGCTGGGCCTAATATTGGCTTAATACATGATTTAATCATAATATTACTTATGGCTTTATAATTATGTGTGTATATATACTTTAAAATATGGGCTTATTTTGTTTTGGGCTTAGACCCTACAAGTATTTTCAAAGTCGGGTTTAGAATTATATATTTTGTGGTATTTTTAAATAAAGCTTTTTGACCTAGAAATGTTATCATATTATTTTCTATCCAATTAAAATTATGGTTTTGACCTAAAGTGATTTTCAAAGTATTTATCCTATTTTATTTGAACCAATAAAATATAGTTTCCAACTATTATAAATACTTTCCATAAGTTATTAGGTAATTATTTATATGTAACACCAAGTTTTTCAAATGAGGGTAATTTTGAAATTTTATAATTACAATCATTTAATAATGATATTTAAATCATATTAAGATTTTTGGTAATTTTTAATTATTTTAAAACTATTTAAAATATTGAATTGTGCTTTTGATGGTTAACTAGTGTAACCCTAGAATTATTAAGCCTAGAGACTAACCATGACCAAGGGAGCCTAGTCATGTGATTAGAATGTCATATTACTACTTTTTAGCCTAGGGGTATTTCGGTCATTTCGACAATTTTGTGAATTTGTAATTTATATTAATTAAATATTGTGCTAGTCTTTTAGTGAAGCCTTAACCTAGAAGTTAACCTAACCTATATTAGTCTTGAGGTTAGAATTAAGGTTAGAACATTCCTACTAAGTGCCAAGGTTAGTAATATCTAGATATTATCAAGGTAAGATATTTTCCTTTTAAGATATTTGTGAAAAGAAGACTTGAACCAATAGGAAGCCTTGGAATTGGGTGGAGTGATCCTAACCACTCATCTAAAACCCTAACCCTAATGTTTTCAACAGCCATACAAGCCTCCTCCCTTCCTATAAGTATCCCACTTAAGAAATAAATGCCTCTTTTACAAAACCTAGAAAAGTCCTACTTGTTCTTCCCTAAACCTCTCCCAATTAATCCAAATTGAGCCCAAATTGAGTCAAATCAATTGCATCATCATCCCCAACAGTAGAGGATACTTGTGGGAGCTTGCTAGCGAGGTTGGAGGAAGTTTGAACCGTGGAAAACCGAGGAAGACGTCGAATCGAGGCTCTTAACATTGAGTTTTAACACTCAATAGGTAAAACCCTACAAACCCTAGTAAATTTTTTATTTCTTCCCATAGATGCATTCATTTAGGGTTCCCCTAGGTGTAGCCCAAGTTTGGTAGGAATTCGTGTCCATTTCGTGTCCGTATCGGACACGTATCGGTGTACTTAAATACGTGTTCGATGAAATGCCACATAGAAATATATTTTAGTATTTTGCAAAACTAATTACATGGTTGTGTAGCCCTACATATGGGGATTTCAAAACTATAACTCTGAGCATGATTTGACACGTGTTCGTGTCCAAAATTGGACACGAACCTCACCACGATGCCCATACCCATGCCCTGCTACCACCCACTGTTTTCTCACTGCACACACCACTTGGACACGTGCAAATTGGCACGGGGGTGGGGGCAGACACTGTCAGGACCCCCCTAAATTTTCACGATATTTCGAGTCGTGTCGGACACGAAACACGAGCTGCACTGGTTTACACATTGCATAGTGCACTGATTTTCGACCCTCTGACACAGCTTTGAAACTCGGACACGACACGACTTGAGGTTCGTACAGACACCTAAACACCTAGCCCTAGTCCCCCTATACCCCTAGACACGATTACGACGTGTCACGTGTCGTGTGTCACACACACGAGTCTGTGACACGCCTGCACGAGGCACCGCATCGTGCCTGTGTTCTTCCCTGCTACTCGGGCCCCCTGAAGGACACGACACGGACTCTTTTGACACAATTTTTGCTGGAAACGAGGGGGCATGCACTGACATCATGCCCCCAAAGTTTCGTTGGATTTCGTAGAGTGGTTAGGGTGAAATCGAGCTTGCACTGACCATGTTCAGACACGCGTACACGCGGAAATACCCTACTGACACGTGACTCGAACTCAGACACGACATGACCCCGACACGACTCAGGCACCTAGACACATACCCTGACACCCCACCTAACTACTGACACGAGCACGAGACTCTAGGGTGGACACACGAGTCCCTAGGCTAGTTGACACTTGTGCACGATGCTGCCTATGCGCAATTCAGTCACACATTGACACTTGGGATTAGACACTATTTGGACACTTCGTGTCCAGCTAAGTGGACACAAAAGGATACCCCTGACATGACCACATGTGGGTGACACCACTGCACTCGAGATTGGGTTCGAAAATGGCATTTTTCCTAAACATGGATGTATAATTCTGATACTATTTACTGTGAACTAATCTAGAGTTTGGGATTAATGAAAACCTGAGATCAATTGCACACAATTGTTAACTGTTATATTTCCTTATCAAATCTGAGAATTCCCCAACTGAAAACCTGAGAGCCATTTGAGTGAAAACCTGAGAATGTTAAACTATGGAATGAGTTCCTATTGAACAATTAAACTGACAGTAGATAAGTAAATGGGTTTTCTGAGAATTCCAAATGTAATCATTCCAGTATTTGAACTGACAGTAGAAGGAGCATGTTGCAATTGGGTTATGTTGTCCAAATGTAATGCATGTTCATAGCATGTTGAAATAGGATTTACAGGTTGTAATGTGTACAGTGAGTTTTTAGAGTGAAAAACTGAGATTTTGGAGTGCATTGAAAACTGAAAACAGTTAAATGAGATTGGGTTACCTGAGATTAGGTTTTTAGTTTGAACTTGATGGTTCTCACTAAATCTGAGTTTATGAGTTTAAACTGATATTTTGGTTTGTACCCTATACCCATTCTCTGATTTTAAACTGATATTTCACTCTCTATTGGTATAGCTTGAATAAGTCATCCTTATATTGCCTATTTCCTGAGAACAACACACTACCTACTGTCAATTCACTCATTTGCATTGCTCACACACACACACACTACATGTTTAAACACACACATGCACATTGTCTTAGCCCTATACATGTGCCTATACCCTCATCTATCTACACACACCATGTATACCTTATGGGATAATGTATTGGTAATTTATATATATATATATATGAGAAGTTATGTGTTAGTCTAATAGATGGTAGTATTAGTTAAGGGTTCATGTTATACCTTATGTATATATGATATGGTATATGGTTAGAGTTTTGGGATTTGTTTAATGTAGGATTTTGACTAATACCAAGTTGACCAATGTTGACTAATTGACTTAGTTGATCATAGTCTAAGTTGACTAAAGGTTGACTCTTTAAACTAGATTGGACTAGTTGAACTAAATTGACTAGACAGTTGACCAAAGTCAACATTAAGTCTATATATGACCAATTGACCTAAGTTGACTAGAGTCTGACATAGTTGACTACGATGGACCTAGTTTGACCTAGACAGTTGACCAAGGTTGACCAAAGTTTGACTTTGACCTAGATTGGCTTAGAAATTATGTAGATTGCATCGTAAACTTTATTACCTTATTTAAAACACATTATAACCTGTACTGCTCTATTTAGGACATTGTGACTCCGGTGCAGACATCTGATATTATATTACTCTTTTCAGAGTATCAGGCGAGTACATTCTCTGATAGTTCTTTCATTTACTTGTCAATTACTGTACTTCAGTTCTAGTTAGTTCTATTTGATTCTTGTTACAAACACGTATTGTTATTACTGAATCCATGTATGCGACACACATACTTACTCGTCTTACCTTTATTATACGAATCACCATACGAATCACCATACGAATCACTATTCGAACCACCTATTCGTATCTTCCTATGCTGGTTGGACTTGTATTCGTCTTATGTGTTGGATTATGGATTCACCTTGTATTAGACTGGGCGGGGAAATACTGATTAGACATGTGAACATCCCCACTATTCGAACTACCCCCTGTGAATGATATTCGAACAATAGCCATCTCTCACCTGATCAGTGCGTGATGTGCCGTATTACCTACAGCCGTTTACATGTCGATCTCGGTATTTTAAAACACACTTGGAGAATTTATTCGAATCATTGTTTGACTACTATTCGAATCACTATTCATATCACCTTATTCGAATCACTATTCGTATCACCTTATTAGAACAATGATTAGAATCACATTCGACTCATCTGGTATTAGACTCACACTAGAATTACACTTGACTCATATTATATCATCTGGACTTATATCATGTTACTCTAGTTCAGCTAGTTTCTATTTACAGTCTTCGTTGCCATGATTCTTCTCTTGTTTTACTTACCTTACTTTCCTTGTATCTTAACTATTTCTCTCTACCATCACCTGTATACAAACTACCATGTTCATCAATAAAACTGTCTATAACTGCTTTATAGTTCTCTGTCATTTATTTGGGATTTCTTGATGAATTTTACTCGTTCCTGTCCTGACTGGACCTGTTGAAAATATTACAGATGATTGCCCTGAGGACATTTGCCCCACTTGCCTTGGAGCAGGATATGGCTTAGCTACCTTTGGCCCCGACACTCAGGAGTGATCGGGAGACTAGCTAGTAGACTTGGTTTAGTTTTATGTTTTAGAACTTGAAGTGTAATAACTTGATATACGAGTTTGTATTTGAGTTTGTTTGAGATATTAATATTTAGTAGTTTATAATTGTTGCTGTTTAGTCTTTAGTTATAAACTTCTGTGTTATCTTATCGTGCTTAGACTGTGATTGAGATTTCATTATATCTATACTTGTCCTCCGTTCGGAGTTGAGATTTGACAAGTACATTATATAATTGCGTGAGTTGTTGATTAGATAGTAACCTAGGACAGCATTCTACCGCCGACACTGCGGCGTAGGCTGGACGTACCCATTTCTCGTGCCCTTACTCTATGGTACGAGTCGTGACACGTTTTTAGTGGTGGCCCATGCAGGTCGAGTTTATGTAGTGGTATTCGAACTAGAGTATCACTACAGCCTGCGATAGGATTGAGAGATAGGCTTTAACGGAGAGGTACTCAATCACAGTTAGGAAAATTCTGCTTTAAATCATACCATCTACATATCGTATTGATTTGCCTTTCTTGAAATAAACTGTTCTCCTTTGATTTTATCGATTCTTGCTCAATATTGACTTCCTTTTCGATCTGTCTTCAGGATGGTGGAGACACGATCACATCGCTCTGGTATAGCAGCCGCTGGAGAGGGGTCTGCCACCTCTCGTCCGTTGTAGCAGCCTGTTGAGACTGTAGCACCTTCTGTTCCTGATCAGACAGGAGCTACTGTAGCCATTGGGGGTATGCCTCCACCTGTTCAGAGGACGAGCCCAGTCATTTCTGAGATATTTCAGCAGCAGCTTTAGCAGCCACTTGCAGGATTGGTTGACGCTGTGCACTTGTTTTCCTTTGTGGAGAGGATCCTGGAGTCCCACCAGCACCAGCAGCAGCATCAGACTGCCGATTTCCGTCAGGGTATAGACGAGGCTCACCAGCTGGTCAGGACGACAGTGGAGATGATTACCGTACAGCCACAGGGAGGACAGACACATCAGTGCCATCAGAGGACGCCGGGTATTCAGGAGTTTCAGAAGATGCGTCTGAGGGATTTTCTTGGTATAGAGGGCATCCACTATGCGGATGGCTGGATAGAGCACATCGAGGAGATATTTTGGCTAGCAGAGATACCAGTCCGACTTCAGGTAGAGGCGGCAGGCAGCCAGATGCAGGACCTGGCCCGTACCTGGTACCAGATAGACCCCCGAGTAGGAACCGAGGGACAGACTTAGGCAGCCTTCAAGGCGCTGTTCAAGGAGCAGTTCTTTCCAAATGTAGCACTTGGAGGCATAGAGGCACAGTTTGAGAGCCTGGCTCAGGGGAGCCAGACAGTCGTGGAATCTGCGGGAGAGTTCTGCCGGCTGAGCAGATTCATTGAGGACTTGAGTGAGAAGACGAAGGCGAGGAAGTTCCGCAGAGGTTTGATCAGAGAGGTCCGGTCATTGACCAAGAGCGACAGGGATGCTTCTTTTACGGAGATCTTAGCAGGAGCTATGGCAGCAGAGGATGATCTAGGGTTGAAAGTGAAGAGGGATCGAGATACTCATGTAGCCAGTAGCAATGGAGGTCCGGCCAAGAGGCCTCACGTACAGTTTCAGCAGGCACAGCATCAGCCTAGAGGACAGGACTGCAAGGTGCAGACTTGTGCTTACTGCAAGAAGACAGGGCACATTTGGGAGACTTGTTATAGGAGGCAGAAGGTTTGTCTGTTCTATGGATCCGCTGCTCATCAGGTCAGGGATTGCCCTACTGTACCAGTACTTGGCGGAGCACCGGGTCAGAGAGAGGGAGTTAGGCCACCTGTAGCGTAGCGCCATGCCCAGAGGGGTGGAGCTTTTGCTATGGCAGTCGAGGAGACTGACGCTGCAGGTGACGGGTTAGCAGGTTTGACCTCCTTGTTCTTCTCTTCCACCTTCATGTGTGATTTCTATTAGTACCTGCCAGGATATGTTTGTGATATACTAGATAGCGTAGTTACCCTGTTCGAGACTGTGGAATCACGACCAGTAGGACAGAGTTTTGCATATTATCTTGACCTTGTTTGATTTGGGGGTTTGACCTAGCAGGAGTACGATCATCTTAATTTCGAGGACGAAATTCTTCTAAGGAGGGTAGACTTGTAACACCCAATTTTTTAAATGAGGGTAATTTTTAAATTTTATGATTATAATCATTTAATAATGATATTTAAATCATATTAAGATTTTTGGTAATTTTTAATTATTTTAAAACTATTTAAAATATTGAATTGTGCTTTAGATGGTTAACTAGTGTAACCCTAGAATTGTTAAGCCTAGAGACTAACCATGGCCAACGGAGCCTAGTCATATGATTAGAATGTCATATTACTACTTTTTAGCCTAGGGATATTTCGATCATTTTGACAATTTTGTGAATTTGTAATTTATATTAATTAAATATTGTGCTAGTCTTTTAGTGAAGCCTTAACCTAGAAGTTAACCTAACCTAGATTAGTCTTGAGCTTAGAATTAAGGTTAGAACATTCCTACTAAGTGCCAAGGTAAGTAATATCTAGATATTATCAAGGTAAGATATTTTCCTTTTAAGATATTTGTGAAAAGAAGACTTGAACCAATAGGAAGCCTTGGAATTGGGTGGAGTGATCCTAACCACTCATCTAAAACCCTAACCCTAATGTTTTCAATAGTCATACAAGCCCCCTCCCTTCCTATAAGTATCCCACTTAAGAAATAAATGCCTCTTTTACAAAACCTAGAAAAGTCCTACTTGTTCTTCCCTAAACCTCTCCCAATTAATCCAAATTAAGCCCAAATTGAGTCAAATCAATTGCATCATCATCTCCAACAGTAGAGGATACTTGTGGGTGCTTGCTAGCGAGGTTGGAGGACGTTTGAATCGTGGAAAACCGAGGAAGACGTCGAATCGAGGCTCTTTACATTGAGTTTTAACACTCAATAGGTAAAACCCTACAAACCCTAGTAAATTTCTGATTTCTTCCCATAGATGCATTCATTTAGGGTTCCCCTAGGTGTAGCCCAAGTTTGGTAGGAATCCGTGTCCATTTTGTGTCCGTATCGGACACGTATCGGTGTATTTAAATACGTGTTCGATGAAATGCCACATAGAAATATATTTTAGTATTTTGCAAAACTAATTACATGGTTGTGTAGCCCTACATATGGGGATTTCAAAACTATAACTCTGAGCATGATTTGACACGTGTTCGTGTCCAAAATTGGACATGAACCTCACCACGATGCCCATACCCATGCCCTGCTACCACCCACTGTTTTCTCACTGCACACACCACTTGGACACGTGCAAATTAGCACAAGGGTGGGGGCAGACACTGTCAGGACCCCCCTAAATTTTCACGACATTTCGAGTCGTGTCGGACACGAAACATGAGCTGCACTGGTTTACACACTGCATAGTGCACTGATTTTTGACCCTCTGACACAGCTTTGAAACTCGGACACGACACGACTTGAGGTTCATACAGACACCTAGACACCTAGCCCTAGTCCTCCTCTACCCTTAGACATGATCACGATGTATCACGTGTCGTGTGTCACGCACACGAGTCTGTGACACGCCTGCACGAGGCACCGCATCGTGCCTGTGTTCTCCCCTGCTACTCGGGCCCCCTGTAGGACACGACACGAACTCTTTTGACACAAGTTTTGGTGGAAACGAGGGGGCATGCACTGACATCATGCCCCTAAAGTTTCGTTAGATTTCGTAGAGTGGTTAGGGTGAAATCGAGCTTGCACTGACCTTGTTCAGACACGCGTACACGCGGAAATACCCCACTGATACGCGACTCAAACTCAGATACGACATGACCCCGACACGACTCAGGCACCTAGACACATACCCTGACACCCCACCTAACTACTGACACGAGCACGAGACTCTAGGGTGGACACACGAGTCCCTAGGCTAGTTGACACTTGTGCACGATGCTGCCTATGCGCAGTTCAATCACACATTGACACTTGGGATTAGACACTGTTTTCGTGTCCAGCTAAGTGGACACGAAAGGACACCCCTGACACGACCATATGTGGGTGACACCACTGCACTCGAGATTGGGTTCGAAAATGGCATTTTTCCTAAACATGGATGTATAATTCTGATACTATTTACTGTGAACTAATCTAGAGTTTGGGATTAATGAAAACCTGAGATCAATTGCACACAATTGTTAACTATTATATTTCCTTATCAAATTTGAGAATTCCCCAACTGAAAACCTGAGAGCCATTTGAGTAAAAACCTGAGAATGTTAAACTATGGAATGAGTTCCTATTGAACAATTAAACTGACAGTAGATAAGTAAATGGATTTTTCTGAGAATTCCAAATGTAATCATTCCAGTATTTGAACTGACAGTAGAAGGAGCATGTTGCAATTGGGTTATGTTGTCCAAATATAATGCATGTTCATAGCATGTTGAAATGGGATTTACAGGTTGTAGTGTGTACAGTGAGTTTTTAGAGTGAAAAACTGAGATTTTGGAGTGTATTGAAAACTAAAAATAGTTAAATGAGATTGGGTTACCTGAGATTAGGTTTTTGGTTTGAACTTGATGGTTCTCACTAAATCTGAGTTTATGAGTTTAAACTGATACTTTGGTTTGTACCCTATGCCCATTCTCTGATTTTAAACTGATATTTCACTCTCTATTGGTATAGCTTGAATAAGTCATCCTTATATTGCCTATTTCCTGAGAACAACACACTACCTACTATCAATTCACTCATTTGCATTGCTCACACACACACACACACACACACTACATGTTTAAACACACACATGCACATTGTCTTATCCCTATACATGTGCCTATACCCTCACCTATCTACACACACCATGTATACCTTATGGGATAATGTATTGGTAATTTATATATATATATATATATATATATGATAAGTTATGTGTTAGTCTAATAGATGGTAGTATTAGTTAAGGGTTCATGTTATACCTTATGTATATATGATATGGTATATGGTTAGAGTTTTAGGATTTGTTTAATGTAGGATTTTGACTAATACCAAGTTGACCAATGTTGACTAATTGACTTAGTTGATCATAGTCTAAGTTGACTAAAGGTTGACTCTTTAAACTAGATTAGACTAGTTGACCTAAATTGACTAGACAGTTGACCAAAGTCAACATTAAGTCTATATATGACCAATTGACCTAAGTTGACTAGAGTCTGACATAGTTGACTAAGATGGACCTAGTTTGACCTAGACAGTTGACCAAGGTTGACCAAAGTTTGACTTCGACCTAGATTGGCTTAGAAATCATGTAGATTGCATCGTAAACTTCATTACCTTATTTAAAACACATTATAACCTGTACTGCTCTATTTAGGACATTGTGACTCCGGTGCAGACATCTGATATTATATTACTCTTTTCAGAGTATCAGGCGAGTACATTCTCTGATAGTTCTTTCATTTACTTGTCAATTACTGTACTTCAGTTCTAGTTAGTTCTATTTGATTCTTGTTACAAACACGTATTGTTATTACTGAATCTATGTATGCGATACACATACTTACTCGTCTTACCTTTATTATTCGAATCACCATACGAATCACCATACGAATCACCATACGAATCACTATTCGAACCACCTATTCGTATCTTCATATGCTGGTTGGACTTGTATTCATCTTATGTGTTGGATTATGGATTCACCTTGTATTAGACTGGGCGGGAAAATACTGATTAGACATATAAACATTCACACTATTCGAACCACCCCCTGTGAATGATATTCGAACGATAGCCATCTCTCACCTGATTAGTGCGTGATGTGCCGTATTACCTACAGCTGTTTACATGTCGATCTCGGTATTTTAAAATACACTTGGAGAATTTATTTGAATCATTGTTTGACTACTATTTGAATCACTATTCGTATCACCTTATTCGAATCACTATTCGTATCACCTTATTCGAATCACCTTATTAGAACAATGATTAGAATTACATTCGACTCATCTGGTATTAGACTCACACTAGAATTACACTTGACTCATATTATATCATCTGGACTTATATCATGTTACTCTAGTTCAGCTAGTTTCTATTTACAGTCTTCGTTGCCATGATTCTTCTCTTGTTTTACTTACCTTACTTTTCTTGTATCTTAACTGTTTCTCTATACCATCACCTGTATACAAACTACCATGTTCATCAATAAAACTGTCTATAACTGCTTTATAGTTCTCTATCATTTATTTGGGATTTCTTGATGAAATGTACTCGTTCATGTCCTGACTGGACCTGTTGAAAATATTACAGATGATTGCCCTGAGGACATTTGCCCCACTTGCCTTGGAGCAGGAGATGGCTTAGCTACCTTTGGCCCCGACACTCAGAAGTGATCGGGAGACTAGCTAGTAGACTTGGTTTAGTTTTATGTTTTAGAACTTGAAGTGTAATAACTTGAGATACGAGTTTGCATTTGAGTTTGTTTGAGATATTAATATTTAGTAGTTTATAATTGTTGCTGTTTAGTCTTTAGTTATAAACTTCTGTGTTATCTTATCGTGCTTAGACTGTGATTGAGATTTCATTATATCTATACTTGTCCTCCGTTCGGAGTTGAGATTTGACAAGTACATTATATAATTGCGTGAGATGTTGATTAGATAGTAACCTATGACAGCGTTCTACCGCCGACACTGCGGCGTAGGCTGGACGTACCCACTTCTCATGCCCTTACTCTAGGGTGCGGGTCATGACATTATATAATTCCTTCAAAAATCAATCCTTAAACCGTGACTAGTCATACGCGAATCCTGACCGTCTTCATCTCGAACCTCGGCTGATTGGACTATTCTAGACTCAACGGACGATTTTGTGCACGGCCCGCCGGAATCCAACTTTGGACATACGGTTGGATTCGTATCGAAAAATCAGACCTGTTGACATATAGTTTGATGACTTTAGAGACCGTTGACTCTGGCATGCTTTTCGGTTCAAAGCGGGGACCAACGGCGGACATCGTTTTTGCCTAAAATTACCGTTTTGCCCTTGTGTCCAGAATTGGACTTAAGGATAGGCAATCCTAGCTAATTTGAATATTCTGAGAATGTTGGTACTATTTATTTCAGCATCTGGAGACTTCTGTATGTGTTGACTGATTGTGGCTCATTGAGTGGTAGTATTATTGGTTTCACCAGCTAAGGACCTCAGGCAAGTGCACTTTCTGATTACTTTCGATTCATAGTAGTCTTTTTATTTCATGTCTATACATATATCTTGCTGCTTGTTGACACGCTCGTCACACGGAGTAGTCGGGAGAGAAAATATCTTAGTAGACATGTGGACTACCCAGAACTATCCCCCGTGTCTTTCGTGAATGATAGCAGCTGCACACGACACGTACAGGGTGCCGAATTTACCCCCTAGCCGTTCACATATCGAAACGGATATTTCACACCACCTAGGTAGATGTTTTTTATTTTTTTATTTATTTCTCCATCGTGCCATGTCATCAGTTATCTTCCAGTTTTTATCTTTCATATGTTATTTTCATGTATTGTTAATTCTATTATGTTTTCGTATTGTCGTCGATTTGTGTACTTGTTCCATTCCTGACTGAAAACCAATATTTTTTAGGTTTAGCCGCGATCACTCTTAGCACTGGAAAGACATGGGTATGCTGAGACCGACCTAGATAGTGGAACTAGTTGTCATTTTCATTACTTGTGAGAACATTGTATTTTCCTTTAAATATAAATCTTGTAAATATTGTAATAAACTTAGAAATGTGAATGAGCAGCAAATATTATATTTTGTGATTTGGAGCCTTTATTTCTTGCGGGATTGACAGCGTTCTACCGCCGACTCTGCGGCATAGGCTGGCTTGGACACGCCTCGTATCCGAAAAGCGTGTGCGGGTCGTGACAAGTTTTTGTGGTGGCCCATGTAGGTCAGTCTTCGCAAAAGACTGCGAACTCGTGGTAGTATGTATCTTAGTCGTACTACTGCGAGCCTGCGACTCGGAAATGCTCATTCACAACTAGGAGTAAATCAATCTTAAGAGAATGGTTAAGACTAGGAGTCCTATTTTAATTTGACCGATTAGGTAGTTAAGGTTGCTACATAGGCCTCATTGAATTCTAAATCCTGTTAGATGATTTTATAGAAGGATGCACTATTGTATTCTAAATCGATAGTATTTCTGAAGTGAGTAGATTCGTAACCCCTCCTTCCGAAAATTTAAAAAAAATATCCTCTTGTTTACTTATTTGAATTAAATATGATTTTTAGAATTTTAGAAATATTTAATTTAATTAATTATTATTATGGAATATCTTAGTCAGGGTTAAATTTTGGAGGGCCAAATGACTAGAAGTAATGGCACGGATAGTGCAATGGCGTGCTTTGACTAATGTATTAGTTACGGTAGGAAAGACCGAGCTATAAGTGTGTTCGAGCTAGAAAAACCAGGCAAAGTTGTGACTTGACCTCTATAAATAATTTAATTAGTTATTTAATAATAACACGACTTTTAGAAGACCCGGTTGTCCTAAACTAGCCCGAACGCAACCTAAGCCTTGGTAGTCATGTAGTGCGACCAACGACGTCCATATAGATATATGGATGTGTATACATATTGATATTCCATCTTGGTCTTGTGAATAATTTTTATAAATTGTATATTGAATATAATAGAGGTGTTATTGCTATTTAAATATGTATTTTACTTGGGAATAGGATATCCTTTCCTTAAAATTGGATTTATTTAGACTATACTTGTGCATATATATATTCATAATAAGTAGACATGGTGTTTTATACATATTTCCCTCGATCTTGAATATTAGATAAATAGAGATTAAAAATTTATATTTCTTTTGCTTTCGGTCCTTTTCTTCCTGATCTTGATCATTTGTACGAACTTTATCTTATGCCTTCTCTAAACATCGCCATATCATGGGTTTGTATCACTTATATTTTCCTTGGACCCAAGGGATTATATCTTTTAAATTCTCACTCGATTGTCTATACCTTAATCTTAAGTTAAGTTTTTGGATTCAAGAGTTATCCTTCCTAACTAATTTTTTTTTCAAGACTTGATATTCATACTGGAAGGACAGATACTTACACCCTTTTAGAACTTCTTTGAAATTCTAAAACCTCCTTTGAAAATTCATAAGGTATAGTTGAAAGAATGCTCGTTGACTTGCGATGGCAAGACAGCAGCGCACTGTCGCCACTTATTTGAATTATCGAGACTACGGGTTCACTGCAGCCAGCAGCGTACTGGCGAGGCATGATCCCGAAGTTGAAGTAATTCCAAGTAAGCGTAGGTTATCGTATAGTATCAAAACTATGTCTTATTGGTCCTATTTAACCTTTGAATTATTATACCAACATTGGAAAGAGTTAATAAAATATTCGATACTGTATCCTATTTAGAGTCATGAAACCAAGAGTTTACTGCAGCCAGATGTACACTGGCGAGGCATGAATTCTCGGTAAATGATTTCAAGTGTGCTACGGTTTTTGAATACCATAGGGACTATATCTTTATTAACATATGACTACTATTTTCATAATCTACAATTTTGATTTTATACATCTTCCCGATAACCCCAGTTTCTTTTCTAGAATCGTCGTTCATCCTAACAATCATTTGAAAAATCGTCTACTAGACTAGACATCCCATTTCTTATTATCTTAATTTCAATAAATCGGTCGTTCATTCCTTCTTACCCTTCCTATTTAAATTCCATCATTTAATTTTTCCCTAGCAATCATTTAGAACCGACCATTATATTTTGATTCTATTTCACTATATTCATCTTCATGTTTGGATTTTTGAATCTTTGATCGTGTCTAAACGATTTTTAGTAACGGATTGTGCCAACGATTCTGATTGGATTATTCTTAAATGACCTTTTGATCATGACTAAGAATATTCGGTCATGCCAATTCATATGGTTTTGATTCTATAATCGTCCCTAAATAATTTTGCTTAACTAGTCGATCATGCCAAAATGATTTTTATCGTCCTTGAATAATTTTGACCAGGACTAAAAACTCTTTTGACTTTAGTCGAAATCGTGCCTATATTTCAAATCAATTATTGCTAATTTTCTAAAATTATTCCATTGAGATCATGACTATTTTGATCATGTTCATGCTCGTGCCAAAATTTTAATTTTGATCATGCTTGGATGACTCGCATGTAAAATTTTACCTAAAGGATGATGACCATGTTTAGATTACATCCAAAATTGCGATCATTCTTAAACGCTTTGGTAGTCGACTGGACCAATTTGGCCAAAGATTGATCACGCCAAATCACGCTATTCTTTTGTCCATTTTTTTGATTCTATTCATGATTACACGTGACAAATTTGATCAAGAATCATATCATCCACTTGATTATATCAATGTCATTTTTTTTATATCGATTGAAATTTTGCTTCTTGATTATGTCTCTTAGTCGTGCCTAATCGTGCCCTTTGAAATTCGAGGACGAATTTATTTTTAAGGTGGATAGATTTGTAAGTCCTCTTCCCGGGTTTTCAAATTTTTATTTATTTAGTTACTCTATTTTAATTTGTGGTTTGAAACAAATCCTTTGAAAACATTTACACGTTATTTCTCTACTATTAGTTTAATCAATTATCGTTTTGATTTAAGAATATATTATTTGATACTACTAAATATTATTTGTAAACCATTAAGTTGTCCATTTATAGATTTTCATTATAGGATTTAGTACTTGATAATATCAATATTATTTACATTACCTTCTACTTCAAATTATTAGGATAATCAATTATACAATTTTAGATTTAATTTATAGGGTTTAAGATTATATGATTATGTTCGATATCGATTTAAACTATTTTCTATCGACTAATGTATTATAAATTACACTAGATTTGTTTATGATACTTATTTGATTTAATTAAGTTCATTCGTTTAAATCATTGAATTTAGATTGATATGATTACCTACTAATAGATTTTGATCGGCGTATATTGTTTCAAATAATTATACTTGGTTTAAGATAAATGATTATCTATGAAGAATTCTAATCCTGATAGAAATCATCCTAAAATACAATATATTAAGCCTACAGCCTATCGGATAGAATTATATCATGCAACACTTATCCTATCTTTTAGCCGACCTATCCAAACCATCCTTCCATTCCCTTAATATATATAGGAAAGCCAGGACCCCTGTGTGAAATTCTCGGCCAGCATCTCGGCCAAAATCCGAGCCGTCCCCGACCTTCATCGCAAACGAACCACCCACCAACTGTCATTAGCCTCCACGAGTCCGACCCTATTGTCGTGTCATCTTCCGAATCCAGCCACTTCCACCCCGGTGAGCAAAACCCGCCAGCCGCTCCACTGCGTCTGACAACAATTGGTCGAGACAGCCTCATCCACCCTCGTCACCGCCATCATTCCCACAGACATCCTCCTACCCACCACCACCAGCATGTAAGACGTGTCCAGACCCGTGCGTCCATGTCTTTCTCCATCTTATTCCATAAAGTTTACAGAGTACAAAACCAATACTGTGTCCGATAATTCCGGACACATCGATCCAACCAACACCAGTTCACCACGTACCTGCCGCCGTAGCGCCGCCAACGGCCGGCCAGGTCCGTGCATCAACGCCCACCTCCGCCGCGCCTCTCGTACATCAACTCCCCCGGAGCGCCGCCGGTGGCCGATTCTACCGTCGAGTCCGCCCCAGAGCAGACTGTCCGCCGCGGATCTGGATCCGTGCGGCCAGAGCCACGATCGTGCCGCCCGTACGTTTACGCCGTGCCGCCGAGCGCCTCTCGTTGTACTTCAGCTCCACCACGGTCTTCCACCTCATGGCCGGACTCAGCCGCCAGACTGAACAGCTCCCCGCGCGTCGCCCCGTCCGAGCGCGCCGCCGCGCCTCTCCGGTTCTCCGTCGACTGGAAAACCTCGGTGAGCTCAAAACCCTTTTCTCTCCATCTCTCTCTCTGTTCCCAACTTCGACTGTTTCTGTGAGGAAAGAAAGAGAGTAACTTAAAGGTTAATGGGCCGGGTTCGGTCCAGTTACTGGGCTTGGACTTAGGCCATAAAAATTGTGTTTTTAAACAGTTGATTTGAATTAGCATATATATGTAGTTAAATGCTAAATTTTATTACTGTTATTAATAGTATTCTGTAGTTATTATTATTATTATTATTATTATTATTATTATTATTATTATTATTATCATTATTATTAATTCTATTATTTTGTTATTGGTTATTTAGTATAAATTGGGTTTGGGCATGGGCCTGATACTCATTTAATATGTTGGTTCTTATCTATTGGGCTTTTATATATACCATATTCTCATGAGTTTATATGCATATAATAATTTCTAAAATATTTTCTAAATATTTTCTAAATAAATTTTTATTTTGAGCTGGGCCTAATATTGGCTTAATACATGATTTAATCATAATATTACTTATGGCTTTATAGTTATGTGTGTATATATACTTTAAAATATGGGCTTATTTTGTTTTGGGCATAGACCCTACAAGTATTTTCAAAGTCGGGTTTAGAATTATATATTTTGTGGTATTTTTAAATAAAGCTTTTTGACCTAGAAATGTTATCATATAATTTTCTATCCAATTAAAATTATGGTTTTGACCTAAAGTGATTTTCAAAGTATTTATCCTATTTTATTTGAACCAATAAAATATAGTTTCCAACTATTATAAATACTTTCCATAAGTTATTAGGTAATTATTTATATAATTCCTTCAAAAATCAATCCTTAAATCGTGACTAGTCATACGCGAATCCTGACCGTCTTCATCTCGAACCTCGGCTGATTGGACTATTCTAGACTCAACGGACGATTTTGTGCACGGCCCCGCCGGAATCCAACTTTGGACATACGGTTGGGTTCGTATCGAAAAATCAGACCTGTTGACATATAGTTTGACGACTTTAGAGACCGTTGACTCTGGCATGCTTTTCGGTACAAAGCGGGTCCAACGGCGGACATCGTTTTTGTCTAAAATTACTGTTTTGCCCTTGTGTCCAGAATTGGACTTAAGGACAGGCAATCCTAGCTAATTTGAATATTCTGAGAATGTTGGTACTTTTTATTTTAGCATTTGGAGACTTCTGCATGTGTTGACTGATTGTGGCTCATTGAGTGGCAGTATTATTGGTTTCACCAGCTAAGGACCTCAGGCAAGTGCACTTTCTGATTGCTTTCGATTCATAGTAGTCTTTTCATTTCATGTCTATATATATATATATATCTTGCTGCTTGTTGACACGCTCATCACACGGAGTAGTCGGGAGGGAAAATATCTTAGTAGACATGTGGACTACCCAGAACTATCCCCCGTATCTTTCGTGAATGATAGCAGCTGCACACGACACGTACAGGGTGCCGAATTTACCCCTAGCCGTTCACATGTCGAAACGGATATTTCACACCACCTAGGTAGATGTCTTTTATTTTTTTTATTTATTTCTCCATCGTGCCATGTCATCAGTTATCTTCCAGTTTTTATCTTTCATATGTTATTTTCATGTCTTGTTAATTCCATTGTGTTTTCGTATTGTCGTCGGTTTATGTACTTGTTCCATTCCTGACTGAAAACGAATATTTTTCAGGTTTAGCCGCGATCACTCTTAGCACTGGGAAGACATGGGTATGCTGAGGCCGACCTAGATAGTGGAACTAGTTGTCATTTTCATTAATTGTGAGAACATTGTATTTTCCTTTAAATATAAATCTTGTAAATGTTGTAATAAACTTAGAAATGTGAATGAGCAGCAAATATTATATTTTGTGATTTGGAGCATTTATTTCTTGCGGGCTTGACAGCGTTCTACCGCCGACTCTGCGGCGTAGGCTGGCTTGGACACGCCTCGTATCCAAAAAGCGGGTGCGGGTCGTGACATTATGCCCACGTTTATACGTGTTCGCGTAGTATCAAGCTCTACGCCTACGTTTATACGTGCTCGCGTAGTATTAAGCTCTACGCCCACGTTTGTACGTGCTCGCGTAGTATCAAGCTCTACGCCCACGTTTGTACGTGCTCGCGTAGTATCAAGCTCTACGCCCACGTTTGTACGTGCTCGTGTAGTATCAAGCTCTACGCCCACGTTTGTACGTGCCCGCGTAGTATCAAGCTCTATGCCCACGTTTACTCGTATCAGCGTGAATCTGGATTACGCAAGTCAAGAATGTTTTACGCGTAAAACAAAGTCTATCCTGCTTTGGCGTAAAACAAGTTTCAAGCGTAAACTTTATTCATTTACGCGTACTTCCTTTACGCGTAAACTTTACTCCTCTTGCTTGGCGTACTCCTTTATGCGTACTTCCCATGGCGTACTCCTCTTGCTTGGCGTACTCCTTTATGCATACTCCCCTTGGCGTACTCCTCTTTCTTGGCGTACTCCTTTGACGTAATCCCCTTGGCGTACTCCCCTTCCCGGAGGCTTCTTAGCACTTGCGTATCTTACCCCCTTGCCCGGCGTAGTATGGCCCTGGCATCCGTTGCCCTAGATTCACCTTTATTGGGCGCATGGCACCTCTTATTATATCCTAACGTCTTTTAACATGAACTCGTTATAATCATGATATGTTAATATTGTAATGATAATCAGTACACGGCATGATAGTGGCCCGCCGTGGCGCGCTCCTAACAAGTAACAAGTACAAGTAACATGACATGATAGTGACCCATTGTGGTGCACCCCTGACCAGTAATCCTGACATGAACTCATGAACACCATTGCGACGGTTATCTTGACCTACTAAGTAATCTTAACATGTAACCTTGAACGCCATTGCGACGGCTACCTCAACTCGCTAAGTAAATTCTCGTCTTGACACCGTAGGTGCTTGCTTGAAACTTGTTTATACAAGCTACTAGTCTAGTCTCGTCTTGCATCATGTCTAGGACATGAGTTCCTGGTTACCACGGTCAGGGATTCATACTGAATCTAACGAAGGTTAATGACTAGATTGATCAAGTAGTTCATTCTAAGGGAGATTTTCCCAGTTACAGGCGATCCCGTTATCTCGGCCACACCTGATGGACTTGTAGCCTGCCGTCGAGTAGGGCACATTTCCAGTCTACTGTCATATGGGACACACTCATGAAACAAGTACAAGGCAAACTGTTATGTGTTGCACTCTAAGCTATCTAATAATTCTGATACCAATTTGTCACACTCATAAAACAAGTACAAGTATAAGTATAAGGCACACAAGTACAAGGCATGTGGGACACACTCATAAAATAAGTACAAGTACAAGGCACACAAGTACAAGTACCAATTCTGATACCAATTTCCAGTCTACTGTCATATGGGACACACTCATGAAACACGTACAAGCACAAGGCACACTCTAGAGCTCTGATACTAATTTGTCACGCCCCGACCCGGAATCACCCGAATCATCGTCCTTGCAGGGGGCGTAATGTCGCACGAGCCTGGAGTTGCGCTCGTGCAAGGCAAGATGACAAGTTCTCAAATGATTATCTTTGAGTTGAATATTAACAATGAAAGAAAAATAGAGTATACGAAACGATTCTCTTTATTGATATTCGAAATGCAATTACAAAGGCTTTCGATAGCCAAACAAAATTTGCCAGATTGGCTACAACACTCAGGTTCTCTCTTGCCCACAAAGGATTTCATCGTTCCATACATCATGCCTTCCATATCTCGACCGCATCAATCTTGTTGCATATCCGAACGTCAATACGATCGCACGCTTCAATACGCTTCGGCATTCCAAGCCTCAACGCGTTCAAGTGAAGCTCCGCCGCGAGCAGACCAATCCCTGAACCTGCTAGCAAACTAGTGGAGGATTAGTACTTTCGTCCTCGCTGTACTAATCAAAAACCCACTTAACAAACCGATATTTAGTATTGTATTTGATTCATGCAAACATACAATTTGGTTCTCTTTTTATGTTCTCCTTAGGATGAGTTCATGGCATATTCGAAGACTGTAAAGCATGGCAAGCATGTTATTCAATTCGCATAAGTAAACAGACAAGCAATCTCGTGTTTGTTTCGTGGCGCGACTTACCAATATCGACTCACTCGCCCTTGCGCCGACGTAAGGTGAATACGCCTATCCGTTTTCCCTGTCATGTTATAAGTGCCCTCTATTCAGGATCCATCCATGCAGAATATACGTATACCTTGCACTTCCAAACCCATCGCCCTTAACTATATGAAGGTCACTAGCTTTCCGGGCTAGAATGAACTTATATTTATCGAATCGAAACATAAGACGATGTTAACTCTGTGCGGTTGCTAACCAACATCAGAGGGCACCGAAATAATCGCATCAAGTGGCTTATCACATTCACCAGACGGTCGCTACCCATCTAAATGAAGTGCACCAACAATACCGTAAACGCAATCCCTCCTAGGCCGAACGGTCCCAGCGTCCTGGTGCACCACGTTCGAGGGAATACCCATGCACGGGCTTTTATATCTTTAAGTCCATTTGACCATGCAACGAATATTATCTTTCATACAACCAAACAAGTTTGCTTATCTCTATTTCAATTGGCACAATGCCCCAATGTCCTCAACGAACGCCCGAAGGCCACGAACATTTCGAAGGCACCATACCGCATCGACAGTTATGTCACATCCGTGCCACAACTGTTCTCTTTGTCGCAACGACGCCGTCTTTTGCAAGTATTGTGCAGCTGCGGACATTCGTCATCTTTTCTTGCATCGTGCATTCAATGCACGCCTCGAAGTCGTATTTCCCATATTCTACGCCTTAGTATTCAACGTATTATATTTATGTTCCATCCTTCCGACTCGTGCAACTGAGGCACGTCTCGATAAGGTATTCAATGTTCTATTGCTCGTGCACTGAGGCACTCGCACCGATATAGTCTTTCATTGTTCTAGCATACTAACTCGTGCGCGGGGGCACGGAATGACTTATGCACTAGGGCACTCATCGATACAGTTATCCCATATTCTTTTGGCTTGCGCACCGAGGCGCTCGCCTTTGCGATATTCAATGTTCTATAGCGACTCGTACGTCTGCCGTACGATTCATTTCAATTGTTCTATCTAGTGTTCGACCCGTACTATGTTTATCTCACTATCGAGCCACGCCCGTGGCGTTGATAGGTTAACTCAGCATACAATGATATGTATTTTACTTAAGCATGACGGAGTAGAAAAAAGAGTCAATGTCCCCGCCACCTTGAGTCGATCCGCCTTTGTCATTTTGTCGAGCCGATGCAGCTCGATTTCATAATTTTGTTGCACGGCCACTCTCCTGACTTAGCCATTCGAGCACTTCGTGCTTCATTGAATTATACGTCCACTTTTGCTTACCATGCCAACGCTTCAGTCCGTCGCAAGGCGACGATTTGCTTTCGCGGATCCCTTACTAAATATGGCAAAAGATCAACCTCTAATATTTTTGCGTCAACGTATAACCTGCACACGAAACCAACTAAAATCAATACTTGTATCGATTCGGACTTGCGCCTTGGTCGATTCGATTTCTTAGAATCTTCGGCCGATTCAACGTACTTATCCTTCGAGGCAACGCGGCGCTTCGCATCGATTCACTCGATGCATTATTTGGGACAAGGCAACTCTTCACATCGACTTAGTTCGATGTATTGCTCGGGACAACTTAACACTTTGTATCGATTCATATCGATACATAATCGGGTCAACGCAACTCTTCGAGTCAACGACTCAGCATAATATACCGTACGGAGTGGGGCTTTACGTAATAAACCACTCAAAACAAGGTTCGTCCTCGAACCGAAACCAATACTAAATTTCCAAGGGTTTCACTAGATTGTTCTACGATCTCGTGTCACTATCGTTTGGATCATACAACTTAGTTTGGAATCATACACATATTTTTGGCGTCCTACCAATATATGTATTTCAGCCAACCTTAGTTGTAGGATATCGGAACAACGCTAACATGTAATTTCTTATTCTCAATTACTTATCATCTCGTACTCTCGATCGGACTTGGGCTCTAGCATAAGTTTTCACAATTCTATTGCATATGCATATTGATACATACGCGATCCTCCAACAAAAGTTAAGGCACACGATGCGATTCAAAAATTGCATTTCTCACTTTGTATGTTTCATCGGGACTATCAATTATACGCGTCGCACATCCGATCACAACGAGTCTTCGCAACGCCTTGCGTTCGACACACTATCCAATGATTTCTGATGTTTCACTTCGTATCCTATCTCGACATGATTCTCTTTTGTTTGACTTGCAAAAGCATCAACATTCAGGACTACGTCCGCTAGGTGACTTACCTAGACACCGTGTTCAAATTCTTCCGACGCAACTTTAAATTGATATTGCACAAAGGCCACAATCTATCCGACATAACAGTTTACATCGAGGCGACGGTGCTCAAGACAACGATCGCCTTGACATGAAGGTCTTTACGATGCGCCTTACGTTCGATTCCTAACGAGTAGGAATTTACTAGCCAAATTCCCAACTTATTCGTCTTGCAACATCGAACCTAATTTCGATTCACGCAAGCTCAATTGCAAGGCGAATCAAATCTAACGACATAACTCGTAAGTCATTCTCTTATCGTTCTCTCTCGTGCATAGCACGATTCTCGCAATCGCCTATTCGAATCACCAAGCTCGTTGGTGAATTTCTAGTTTATTTATCGACCAACATAACCATTCAAGTATTTATCCGACAAATACTCAAATCTAACTATATCATTCTCAATCGAAAGTTGTTCCAACAATTCTCGATCGCCTAGACTTATCGTCAACATGTACCATACTGTATTTGTTACTGATGTAATTTTCATTTACGATATCGTATGGGTCATCTTACGGTCTGCAACATACAATTTGATTTGGCGGTCAAGTCTTCTAGGGTCAGCTGCCCCGAAGCTACGCTCGATAATTGTGGATCGTTAACGAAGGACAGTTTACTACGAACCATGCTATATCTTATTTCAGATCCAAATCACGTTCCGACGATTCCTATGCGACTACCCAAATCCATACATAACTATTTCTATCGGTACAACTGATGCGCAACAATCCTCCGAGTAAAGTCATGCACGGCCGTCGATGATTTTGCAATTTACGAAACATCTACTCGTATCGAGTTCGAGTCTATCTTATTTTGCGGTCGACACACGAGATGCCATACGCATCGAACAATCGTCAATGACTTATAGTCTTGCCCTGATCAATCACAAAATTTACGATCAACCAAGTTCGTTCATTCTCGCATCGTTATCTACAAAATTTGATAGCACGAGACACACTCTATTTTGTATTCTCACATCGTGCTTACGTTTCCTTATGTATCGATCTCGATATAGTGTATCCATTTCGATAACGTAAGGGTCAACTTGAATCCGTTTCAAACGTCAACTTAACTCGCATCGCATACATCCAAGTTCGCAACGAACTTTTCCATACGCATCAACTCATTCTCCGATTTACAGCATTCTACTATACTTTGATCGCGTAACTGAGTTACTGATTACCCAATATTGAACCCTCAAGTCATACGATCTCGTCCTCTAAGTTTCACGTGTTTTCAGTCGTACTCAAATGAGTTTCGCCGTAACGTAACCAACTATTTCTTAGGCACGATTACTCGCGTCAACCAACTTTCTTATCGAAGTCGCACATCGTGCGATCCAATTACATTTTGTCTCGTACAATATTTCTATCGAGGTCGTAAGTCGTGCGATTTGATTTCACTTTGTATCGGCTAACATTTCTATCGAAATCGTAAGTCGTGCGATTCGATTATAATTTGTATCGCCCAACATTTTTATCAAGCTCGCAAGTCATGCGGTTCGATTTCAACGTTTCGAGTTTTCTATCCCGTCGATCCGATTGTTGCCTCAAGGCATAATCGTTTCGCTAGTTCCCGTCATTCGACCGACACATAAATTTTTAATCGACGTATCATTCAATGTTACAAGTCTTGCCTTACCGTTCTAACCGATCATCGAAGAATACTTGCACCAACATGCCGTCATACAAATTCTCAATCGAGTCTCGGTGCTATCCCGTCCATTGCGAACAAACCTTCCGCAATTCTCACAATACGTTTATGCAATACATCGCACAAATGGTATTGCATATACCACTCAGAATCGAGTCATTCATTGCATCGGTGGTATGCCATATACCACCCAGAAATCAAGTTACTTCCGTCACAACGTACTCTTTACGAACCAACGATCTCTTCCGACTCACGATTTCCGCAGTGATCGTGCTTGATCACAACCGTAACTCTAATTAAATCAAATCCGAAACAACTCGGATAATGTTTTCATTTGCCAACACAAGCTCGGTGCGCAACCGAACCGATTTCGTTTCTCGATTTATAACTTTTTTTTCTTCTGTTGCATCTTGTGTAATAATTCATTCTCGATATCCGTTGCACTTCGTGCAACGATTTCACTTTGATATGCATTACACCACGTACAACAATTTCCTTTCAATATGCATTGCACATCGTGCAACGATTTATTTCTGATAATTATCGCACCTCGTGCAACGATTTACTCTCGACATTTAAAGTCAATGCCCAAATATGTTCAACACATTCGATATTGACTTATCGCTTTTCATCGCAACGCACATTCAAAATCGATATGTGAATCCGTTCGACACATTCAATATCAACTTTCATTTTTTTTTCATCGCATCATTTACAATCAACGCGTGGCAATTGCTGCAACAATATTCTACGACTTTCATTGTATTGATGAAACAAACTTTTCTCATATCGATCGTTGTTTGAATTTACTTTCAATATGCATTGCACATCGTGCAATGATTTATTTCCGATAATTACCGTACCTCGTGCAACGATTTACTCTCGACATTTAAAGTCAATGTCCAAATCTGTTCAACACATTCGATATTGACTTATCGCTTTTCATCGCAACGCACATTCGAAATTGATATGTGAATCCGTTCGAAACATTCAATATCAACTTTCATTTTCTTTTCAACACATCATTTACAATCAACGCATGGCAATTGCTGCAGGAACATTCCATGACTTTTATTGTGTTGATGAAATAAATTTTTCTCATATCGATCGTTGCAAACAACGAACATCTCAAATTACAATTAACAACGTGTTGCATTTGTAGCAATAATTCCTTGAATTCAAATCTCGCAACTTGTTGCACTTACAGCAACAAACCTTTCACGACTTTTCCAGCAACACCATGTAATTTCCAAAATAATACGCGGCAAAATTACATAATTTGTATTAGACTTATTGTATGGAACATCCAGTGCGGCATCGAGTAGAGTCAAGAGTGATTTCGATTGGTGGTGGGCAACTCTTTGGAATAGAATAAAGCAAGCGTCCAGAGAAAATTGAGCCTAGAGCTCTGATACCAATTTGTCACGCCCCGACCCGGAATCATCCGAATCATCGTCCTCGCAGGAGGTGTGATGCCGTACGAGCCTGGAGTTGTGCTCGTACAAGGTAAGATGACAAGTTCTCAAATGGTTATCTTTGAGTTAAACATTAACAATGAAAGGAAAAGAGAGTATACGAAACGATTCTCTTTATTGATATTCAAAATACGATTACAAAGGCTTTCGATAGCCCAACGGAATTTGCCAGATTGGCTACAACACTCAGGTTCTCTCTTGCCCATAAAGGATTTCACCGTTCCATACATCATGTCTTCTATATCTCGGCCGCATCAATCATGTTGCATATCCGAGCGTCAATACGATCGCACGCTTCAATACGCTTCGGTATTCCAAGCCTCAACGCGTTCAAACGAAGCTCCACCGCGAGCAGACCAGTGCCTGAACCTGCTAGCAAACTAGTGGGGGATTAGTACTTTTCGTCCTCGTTGTACTGATCAAAAACCCACTTAACAAACCGACATTTAGTATTGTATTTGATTCATGCAAACATACAATTTGGTTCTCTTTCTATGTTCTCCTTAGGATGAGTTCATGGCATATTCGAAGACTGTAAAGCATGGCAACTATGTTATTCAATTCGCATAAGTAAACAGACAAGCAATCTCGTGTTTGTTTTGTGGCACGACTTACCAATATCGACTCACTCGTCCTTGCACCGACGCAAGGTGAATACGCCTATCCGTTTTCCCTATCATGTTATAAGTGCCCTCTATTCAGGATCCATCCATACAGGATATACGTATACCTTGCACTTCCAAACCCATCGCCATTAACTATATGAAGGTCACTAGCTTTCTGGGCTAGAATGGACTTATATTTATCGAATCGAAACATAAGACGATGTTAACTCTGTGCGGTTGCTAACCGACATCAGAGGCCACTGAAATAACTACAGCAAGTGGCTTATCACATTCACCAGACAGTCGCTACCCATCTAAATGAAGTGCACCAACAATACTGTAAACGCTATCCCTCCTAGGCCGAACGGTCCCAGCGCCCTGGTGCGCCACGTTCGAGGGAATACCCATGCACGAGCTTTTATATCTTTAAGTCTATTTGACCATGCAACGAATCTTATCTTTCATACAACCAAGCAAGTTCGCTTATCTATATTTCAATTGGCACAACGCCCCAATGTCCTCAACGAACGCCCGAAGGCCACGAATATTTTGAAGGCACTATGCCGCATCGACAGTTATGTCACATCCGTGCCACAACTGTTCTCCTCGTCGCAACGATGTCGTCTTTTGTAAGTATTGTACAGCTGCGCACATTCGTCATCTTTCCTTGCATCGTGCATTCAATGCACGCCTCGAAGCCGTGTTTCCCATATTCTATGCCTTAGTATTCAACGCGTTATATTTATGTTCCATCCTTCGGACTCGTACAACTGAGGCACGTCTCGATAAGGTATTCAATGTTCTATCGCTCGTGCACTGAGGCACTCGCACCGATATAGTCTTTTAATGTTCTAGCATTCTAACTCGTGCGCGGGGGCACAGAATGACTTATGCACTAGGGCACTCATCGATACAGTTATCCTATGTTCTTTTGGCTTGTGCACCGAGGCACTCGCCTTTACGATATTCAATGTTCCATAGCGACTCGTACGTTTGTCGTACGATTTATTTCAATTGTTCTATCTTGTGTTCGACCCGCACTATGTTTATCTCTCTATCGAGCCACGCCCGTGGCGTTGATAGGTTAACTCAGCATACAATAATATGTATTTTACTTAAACATGACAGAGTAGGAAAGAGAGTCAATGTCCCCCCACCTTGAGTCGATCCGCCTTTGTCGCTTCACTGAGCCGATGCGGCTCGATTTCATAACTTTGTTGCATGGCCACTCTCCTGACTTAGCCATTCGAGCACTTCGTGTTTTATTGAATTATACGTCCGTTTTGGCTTACCGTGCCAACGCTTCAGTCCATCGCAAGACGACGATTTGCTTTCACGGACCCCTTACTAAATATGGCAAAAGATCGACCTCTAATATTTTCGCGTCAACGTATAACCTGCACATGAAACCAACTAAAATAAATACTTGCATCGATTTGGACTTGCGCCTTGGTCGATTCGATTTCTTAGAATCTTCGAGCCGATTCAACGCACTTATCCTTCGAGGCAACGCGACGCTTCGCATCGATTCACTCGATACATTATTTCGGACAAGGCAACTCTTCGTATCGACTTAGTTCGATGCATTGCTCGGGATAACTTAACACTTTGTATCGATTCGCATCGATACATAATCGGGTCAACGCAACTCTTCGAGTCAACGACTCAGCATAATGCATCGTGCGGAGCAGGGCATTACAGACGATGCTTTACCACACGAATAGTAGAATTCGGGCACTCCTGGTATACGGAAGGGGACCTTCTTTCCTGTGCAGTCGATGGTAGCGTTGCAAGGACCGAGACAATCCATACCCAGGATGATGTCGAAGTCCTTCATATCTAGAACTATCGCATCAAGATCAATCTCTTGACCCCCAATACATATGATTCCTCCCCCGCAGGCTAAATTTGTGAGTAGTGGCACGCCCGAAGGCATACTTACGCTAAGATCGAGGTCTAACGACATTATAAGAAATTTGTGCTCGACGGCAAAGTCCGCCGATATGAAACTATGTGAAGCGTCTGAATCAAATAACACACGAGCACATACATTATTGAAATTCAATATACCTGTCACAACGGTGTCGGAAGCGAACGCCTCGTCTCGAGTCAGGGCGAAGATGCGCCCTTGAGCATTAGGACATCGGTCTTGGTTGTTGGGTTGAGTGGGTTGAGGAGGTCGGGGTGCCTGTCCTCGATTTTTTTGACGGTTTTGTCGGGGCGGAGAATTGAGATGTCGTCTTCGGGCCATGCTGTCTCGCTTATGGTGACCCTTCTATCCGCAAAAGAAGCATCCCCCTTCGAGGACAAAGCACTTGCACGTATTGTGCCCAAAGGAAAGGCACTTGGCACAACAATGATAGGTTATGTCCCTGGTAGCGCCATGGTTTGGATGCTTTGACGCGTGATTGTTGCCTCCTATATAGCTAGAACGTTTGTGATTGGAATTGTGCACAAAGTCTGCGACAATGGGAGGGTACTGGCTCCCAAGGCGAAAAGCATGATTTAGAGCATCGTCCGTGGTCTTGTACCCCGAAACCCCTACATACGCACCGATAGAGCGTCGCAGACCCACTTCGAACCGTCGCACACGCCACTCCTCTGTAGGAAGAAACGCACCAGCATATTTGGACAATTTGTTGAATTCTACGGCATACTGTTCTACTATCCGGTTCCCTTGCCTCAACTGCATGAATTCATTCTCCTTCTCTTGGCGAACGACGGAGGGAAGTACTCGACTTCAAAGGCAATACGGAACGTGGCCTAAGAGATCGACGTTGAGTTGTTCTCGCGTCGGATCGCTCGCTTGTGCACGGCCCACCAGTCGTGTGTGTTAAACCGTAGTTGAAGTTGTGCGCAGGTGACTTGCTTTGATTCTTCAATGCCGAGGAGCTCGAAGTGATCTTTCAGCTTTTCCAACCAATCGATTGCCATAGAAGGGCCTTCGGTGTCGCTGAAGGAAGTGTGGCACGCTTTCTTGAATTCTGACACTTCAAAGTTATATTTTTCGGTGCCGCTGGTTGACGCTCGGGCTCCTCCATGTCGACTTCAATAGGTTGGACCGTCGGCACGGTGACAGTAGGCGCAGTCGCAGAATTTTCGTTGGCCACAATTGTCTGGACGATCTGATGCAGAGTATCTAGTTGCTTTTGTTGCAGCTTAGCTTGTGCGTCGAAGCGAGCTTCGAACTGGGCCTGTCGCGCCTCTATCTGTTGATGTCGGTTCTCGGACAGTTTCTGCTGCGTCTCCATCATGCGCAGCATCCTTTCGATGGTATTGTTAGAAGCTCCGGCCCACGAACTACTAGAGCTGTTAGAAGCGCTATGCTCTTGCTCGGCCGTGAGTTTCGGCACTTCTGTAATACGAAGGCAAACGCATCAGTCTCAAATTATTACGGATTTATTGTATGGAACAACTTATCTCATCGACGCGAGGTCAAAGGTTTGAAACTCAAGACATGAGGCCAAAGGATGTAAAGCCGTGCTCTGATACCATTATTGTCACGATCTGCTACCCAAATTGTTGGGCCGGGCCGAATCATGTCCAACCTACGCTTGAGTTAAAGCGTAGTAAGCTGTTCTAAAGACAACAAGCTAAGATCAAAGTGTGCTAACAGTTCTATATGTCATATTGAGTCAGAATATATCTCAAATACCAAACCATCTCGTATATAAATATGTTCCAAATACATGACCAAAATGTAAAACTGGATACAGGTCCAGTATCAAAATACATAGTCTAAACAACATGACTACTAGCAAAAGTCCCGAGCAACTATACAAACTAGACGAGTTTTCCTGCAGGTACATCCTCGTAAGGTAAAGTCTGATCCTCGACAGCAATCCCATAATAGGAATCACATAGCAACTCCTCCTCGGGAAGTATACCTACAACGTTATTCTGTCAGGACAGAAGCAAGTACTGATTCTAACAAACTAAATACACGAAGCATGAAATGAACTGAAGTGTAATAAACAGGAAGCATGGCATATCACAATCTATCATGGCAAGGACACACATGTCATAGAGACAGATGTATATGTAATATTTAAAATTGTAGCAGGTACGTGATCGTCAATAGGTATAAAATGTACAATAGTACAAGTATATAAAATGTACTTTCGTACAAGTAAACAAGCGATAGATGTACATACGTACAGATACAGCTGGTGCGCCTACGACAAGGTATATATATAAAATGTCAATCTTGCTCGGTACATACGTACGGAGATGGGGGCATGATCACGTACTCTACTATCAGTTTCTCCATAACCCAAGTTCTAGCATGTAAGAGATATGTGAACAGTATGGAACATGGTGGATACTGAGAGCAGTATAAAGCATGTGAAACATGGAGAGATATAACTTGCGATATTTAGCATGGTTTATACACAATTCATTATATGCGGTAAATAAAGTTTGTAGAGGTACTTGCCTCTAGCAAAGCAAGATAGTGAAGGAAATGCTATAGATGTCTGGTGTCTCGCCACTGTAAAAATAATACATAAACTTAGTTTTATCCTAAGTTAAATACTAAGACACTAGTTGTACGACACGACTTTCTGACTGGACACCTAGCCAAATGATGACTTTAGCATAGGAGATCAATGTGGGGTGACACAATACCTAAAATAACTTTCTAGGGCCTTTACACTAAGGTAAGGTGAGGTCCAATACTACAATATCCCAAAATCACACAATACATCGCAAGTCGTAATTAATGAATAATTAAATCAAACTATACACTGGGTTGCAACAACTTTTAAGATAGACAAACGGCTCAATTACACCTAAAATAAAGTATAAAAATGATCCTTGTTAATTATAGAAATTTATACAAATTTTTCTGGAATTTATAAACCCTCATAGATATTTATTAAAAATCAGCAAACATAAGTACTCTGACAATGAGTTCCATTTTCCTATTTTTATAAAATAACAAAATTACTACCTAAATGCTGGAAAAATTATATTAAATTATCTAAATTAACATAGTATTTAAATATAATTTTGCCCAGATTTTTACAGAAACTAATATATATATATAAATTCAAAAACAGCAAGTTATAAATACTGGAAAATAAATAATTAATTATTTAGTATTTTGTCCACGTATACGAAATTGAACCGAAGTCCAGATATGGGACCGAAAGCCATGAATCAAGTCCGATATGACTCGTACAGGCCTTGAATGTATTTAGGCTCATTTGAGTCCACAGATCCCATACATATAAATACACATATACATACATATATACATATATACATATATAAATACATATATATATATATATATATATATATATATATATATATATATATATATATATATATATATATATATATTTTATACATATATATATATATATATATAATAAAATCTGGCCCAAACCCATTGGGCCCAAACCCATACCCGTTATACACAGTAAACCCATTAAACTAAAACCCATTACTGTGCGGGTTTAAACCCGTTATTGTTCAACCCAAACCCATTAAACATTTTATTTTAAAACTCGTGTCCTGACAGTTAAGGACACGAGTACACGAATCCTGTGTCCGTGGCGAACACGATACGCACGACACGAATCTCGCGTGTCCACGTGCACCACTGGGTTCATCGACACAGGACGAGTCCACTCACGTGTTCACGAGACACGACTCGACACACAGAAGAAATGACACATATGTGTCCGAGAGGCGGTAGCTTTCGGGGGCGTTGCACGGCGGAGGAGACGTCGGGGTGGTCAAAAAAAAAGGCGTTGTGGTCATCTCATCGAGGCACGTCGATTGGTGGTGGTTGGAGGCGTCGACGTGGCCTGTAGGGGTGGCGCTCTTAGATCTAGGGTTCCGGCGAACTTGTCGAAGAAGAAATAGATTAGGGCGGTGGCTAGGGTGGTCGGGGTGGTGTCTAGGATTTCGGTTTAGGTCGGGGGGCTTTTATAGGCTGGAAAGGCGGTGGAATTAGGGTTTAGATTAGGGTTTAGGGTTAGGGTTTCTGTTGGGTTAGTCGGAGATGACGACGGAGAAGACGGTGATCGGGCGGCTGTTTTGTAGAAACCCCCCAACATTCGATATTACAAAAAAAACCTACCGCCTCAGTGTTTGTAAAATCAAATTTGCATATAACCCCCCTGCTCGGCTCTGTGCAAATTTTATTTGCACAGACAATTCAAATATTGGAAACTGTATATAAAACAATCAAAATAATTACAAATTGATATTTTTGACTTTTTAAAAGCCATTTAAAAAATTATTTAAAAATTTTAGAAAATTCCTAATAATTATAATAATTTATTTTAAGGATATAAGTGCTATTTAAAATTATAAATACTTATTTAAAATATTTTTTTAAAATCTAGGAACTTACAAATCTTTCCTCCTTGAAAAATTTCGTCCTCGAAATTCACAAGGATAGAAAACTCTACAAACATTCTAACATAGCAAGCAATACGAACGAAAAACTAAGGCTATTATGAAAACTAACCTCTAAGGGATGAAGCGGGAACGGGTTGTTCTCTCGCGGCTGTTGGGTCGAACAAGTAAGGATATCTCTCCCTCATGTCCGACTCCCTCTCCCAAGTAGATTCCCCCGGAGAGTGACGGCTCCAAGCTACTCGTACCAAGGATATGACTTTGTTCCTCAGTCTCTTCTCCCTCCTGTCCAATATCTCCACTGGCTGCTCAGTAACTGCAAGGCTCGGTCCGATCTCTAACTCTGAATGATCTAGCACATGGCTGGGGTCTGGAACGTATCTCCTCAGCTGAGACACATGAAAGACATTGTGAACTCCTGCTAGGTTGGGTGGAAGTGCAACCATGTAAGCTAGCTGTTTGATCCTCCTAAGTATCTCGAACGGCCCAATGTATCTGGGGCTCAACTTGCCGCCCCGTCCGAACTGGATCGTTCCTCTAGTAGGTGATATCTTCACCAGTACCATATCTCCGTCAGCGAACTCCATCGGTCTGCGACTAGCATCGGCCCAGTGTTTCTGCCTGTCCTGAGCGACTCTGAGTCTGTCTCTGATCATCCTGACCTTCTCTGCTGCATTCGTGATCATCTCTGGCCCAAGCATAACTCTATCCCCAACATCATCCCAAAAGAGCGGTGTACGGCATCGCCGTCCATATAGTACCACAAAAGGAGACATACTGATGCTGGCTTGGTAGCTGTTGTTGTATGAAAACTTTACCAAGTGCAGATGGCTCTTCCATGATCTACCAAAGTCCAGCACACAAGTTCTCAGCATGTCCTCTAGCGTCTATATCGTCCTTTCGGACAGTCCATCTGTCTATGGGTGGTACGTTGTACTGAACTTGAGCCAACTGCCCAACTCTTCCTGCAAGCTCCTCCAGTAGTGGGACGTGAATCTGTTGTCCTGGTCCAATACGATGCTCACTGGTACTCCGTGTAAGCAAACTATCTGCTGCATGTATAGCTCCGCCAACTTCTCGGTGGAGAGCCCCACTTCCACTCGGGAATGGATAATGGCTGCAATAGACCAACTGACCTCTGACGCTCCGCCTTGACCTGCTGGCAAACTAGGCATCTCAAAATAAAATGTGACACATCTCTCTTCATCCCGTACCACCAAAGATGTTCTCGCAAGTCATAGTACATCTTGTTGGCACCAGGGTGAATAGAATATCGCGATCGGTATGCCTCCTGCAAGACTGTCTCTATCAGCTCTCCCTTCGGCACGCATAACTGGCTGCCATGCCTCAAGGATCCATCCTCTGCTACGGTGAAGTCATCTAGCAATCCTGCTAAAGCCTGGACTCTGAGTCTGCGGAGGCTCTCATCTGTAGACTGTGCCTCTTGATCTGCTCCATCAAACCTGACTGAATGTCTAGCGCCATCATCTGTATCACTGATCCTGGCCGAACTATCTCTATACCGAGCTTCTCCAGATCTTTCCGTAAATGCCGATCTATCATCAGACACCATGCCATCGGATGCCTGCTCAACACATCCGCTACCATATTTGCCTTTCCGGGGTGATACTGTAAATCGATGTCGAAGTCCTTCATCAACTCCAACCATCGTCTTCGTCTCATGTTCAGCTCTTTCTGCGTGAACACATACTTCAAGCTCTTGTGGTCAGTAAAGATTTCCACTCGCTCTCCGTATAAGTAGTGTTTCTACAACTTGAGTGCAAAGATCACCGCAGCTAGCTCTAGGTCGTGGGTAGGATAGTTCCGTTCATGAGTCCGTAATTGTCTGGATGCATAAGAAATCACTTTCTCATGCTGCTATAGGATACATCCTAGCCCCTTTCCGAAGCATCGCTGTATATGGTGAAACCTCCAGATCCCGAAGGTAATGTCAGAACTGGAGCGGTCGTCAGCCTCCTCTTCAGCTCCTCAAATGCTGCATGGCAGTCCTCTGACCATATATACTCTGTGTACATCTGCGTCAGCTTTGTCATGGGTTTAGCTATCATAGCAAAGTCCTGGACGAACTTCCTATAATAGTCGGCTAAAACATGAAAACTCTTAATCTCTAAAACTGACGTCGGAGCCTTCCATGTCCTACGGTAGCAATCTTCCTGGGATCCACTGAGATCCCCTCTCCAGTGACCACATGACCGAAAAACTCCACTCGGTCTAAAAAGAACTCGTACTTCAACAATTTGGCATACAACCTCTCCTGCCTCAGAATCCCCAAAACTGTCCGCAAGTGCTCTGCATGCTCCTCCGGCGTCTTCGAGTATATAGGATGTCGTCGATAAATACTACGACAAACTTATCCAGATACTGGTAAAATATCTTATTCATCAAGTTCATAAAGACAGCTGGCACATTTGTGAGACCAAATGGTATCACCAAAAACTCGTACTGCCTATACTTTGTGTTGAATGCCGCCTTTTGGATGTCTGCAATCCTGACTTTCACCTGGTGGTAACCGGATCTCAAATCTATCCTGGAAAATACCTTCGCCCCACTCAACTGGTCGAATAAATCATCTATCCTGGACATAGGATATTTGTTCTTAATGGTGATGGTATTCAATACCCGGTAGTCAATACACAACCGGACTGTACCATCCTTCTTCGGTATAAAGAGTACTGGCGCTCCCCATGGAGAGCACTAGATCGAATGAAACCCTTTTTCAATAGGCCATCAATCTGCTCCTCCATCTCTACGGCCTCCTTGGGGTTCACTCTATAGCGAGCCCGGGATACTGGTGATAAACCCGGTACTAAATCTATAGTGAACTCCACATCTCTGTCAGGCGGAAGTCCTGGAAGATCCTCTGGAAATACATCCATAAACTCTCTAATGATAGGGTATGGTGGTGCTAACTCTCCAACTGTCGCACAATAGTTCGGTTCTAGGCTGATCTCCGGCCATGTCCTCCTGATACTGAATTGTGCCGTGCCTGGAGGACTAAACAGAATACTACCCTCATGACAGTCTATAGCTGCGTGAGCATAGCTAAGCCAATCCAACCCCAATATGATATGATACCCGGGGAGTGACATCACAAAGAATCGTCCTCCAAACTCTCTTCCAGCTATAGTAATAGAGCATCTATAGATAGCCCTAATGGTTACTGGTCCGTCTCCCGTCATTACTCTACTCATCTCCTCGGTAGGTGTAGCTACTAAGTGGTGTTTATGCAAAAACTCTAATGACAGGAAGCTATGCGATGCACCGAAATCAAACAGGCATAGAGCAAGAAAAGTATACAAATAAACATGACATGTGATGACGTCAGCCAAATAATCTGGTTTCGAAACCTGCTCCGGTTCCGCTCAAGAGCCAGACTATAAGCCTTCCCCTGGGGTCCCTTCTGCTGCTGCAGATGTTGCCCAAACCTCTGCTGCTGAGTCGGGAGCGACGGTCCTCTAGCTGGTGGTCCGGTACCTGGTGCCCTCGCTACTGGGCAGTCCCGAAGCTGGTGGGTGGTAGACCCACAAGCTAAACACTGTCCCAACCTCTTCCTATAGAAGGAGTGATCATGCCCTAGCCTCCTACAGAATGCACACACAGCTCCCTTCTGCAGTCGTGGTCCCGGGGTCCTAACTGGTGGGGTTGGGTGATGTGGTGTGGGAGGACGGTATGTCTGTTGGTGCGGCATCGGTACTCTTGGCTGGAAAGCCTGGCGCTTGGAAGGTACCTCATGGTGCATGAAAGCTGGCCTCTTGTAAGATAGAAGACGCTCCTCTATACTTCAGGCCAACTCTAGGCTCTGGTAGTAGTCAATCGTCCCGTTCGCTACTATGAGAATGCCAATGTCTGGAACTAGACCATGGCAAAACCTACGCGTCATCTCCTCTGGGTCTGCAACCAGAATAGGAGCGAAATGGCTCAATCGACTAAACTCTGATGCATACTCGTCAACAGAACGGTTCCCCTGCTGGATGTTCTAGAATCGTAGCCCCATGGCTACCCTAGCGGTGGTCGAGAAGAATTTCTTCTTGAACTGGATCTTGTACTGATCCCATGTGGCTCTCCCTCTCGCGAACAATGGCTCATTCCTGAACCATACTCCTGCCAAGTCTGTCAGCAAAAATCCCGCTTCCTCGACCAAAAGGTCACCCGGCAACCTAGCTCCAAGGAGCTTCCTCTCTACCGAGTCTAGCCAGTCATCTGCTACTACAATGCCCTCGGTTCCTATAAACTCCCTGAGGTTCAAACCCATGAAGTTCTTGATGTTCTTCGCTCTCTGTCGTGGCTCTATCGGTGGTGGGACCACGGTACGCTCCTCAGAACGCTCCATGCTCTGGCGAAGTAGGATGGTCTGCTCCTGATGGGTCGTTAGGAACCCCTGGATCAGAGTGAGCAGTTGGTTCCCGTCGAGAATGACGGAAGCCTGGGCAGGTATAGTAATAGGTGGTGGTGGGAGTATCGGGTCCTGTTGGAACTGTGATGTGGAAGGTGGTGGAGGCATCTGGGTCGGTGGATTTGTGGAGTGGGGGAGTATGGTAGGTGGAGGTGGAGGTGCATCCGTCAACTGGTCAACCGACTGGATAGGAAGTGTGCCATTTTCAGGTGTGGCATACTGGGATGAGCGGGTGAGCACCATCTAATAAATAAAAGAACTTATAAGGACTCTTTTAAGTAAACAATCATAAACAACAAGGAAATCTATTTTGTAATAACGAGCATATGATGTGATGCGTTTCCTATGTTGTAATCCTAGTAATCCTCTAGGTGTTCTAAGTGTCATTTCTAGTGTTGTCTAGTTACCTTAAGTTCCTAATTGCAGGCATGCTTGGTACAATGACGTAACCAAACAATTTAGTCAGAACCTGCATGGGCCACCACTAAAAATATGTCACGATCCGCTACCCAAATTATTGGGCCGGGCCGAGTCATGTCCAGCCTACGCTTGAGTTAAAGCGTAGTAAGCTGTTCTAAAGACAACAAGCTAAGATCAAAGTGTGCTAACAGTTCTATATGTCATATTGAGTCAGAATACATCTCAAACACCAAACCATCTCGTATATAAATATGTTCCAAATACATGACCAAAATGTAAAACTGGATACAGGTCCAGTATCAAAATACATAGTCTAAACAACATGACTACTAGCAAAAGTCCCGAGCAACTACACAAACTAGACGAGTTTCCCCGCAGGTACATCCTCGTAAGGTAAAGTCCAATCCTCAACGGCAATCCCATAATAGGAATCATATAGCAACTCCTCCTCGGTAAGTATACCTACAACGTTATCCTGTCAGGACGGGAGCAAGTACTGATTCTAACAAACTAAATATACGAAACATGAAATGAACTAAAGTGTAATAAACAGGAAGCATGGCATATCACAATCTATCATGGCAAGGACACACATGTCATAGAGACAGATGTATATGTAATATTTAAAACTATAGCAGGTACGTAATCGTTAATTGGTGTAAAATGTACAGTGGTACAAGTATACAAAATGTACTTCCGTACAAGTAAACAAGCGATAGATGTACATACGTACAGATACAGCTGGTGCGCCTACGACAAGGTATACATATAAAATATCAATCTTGCTCGGTACATACGTAAGGAGATGGGGGAATGATCACGTACTCTACTATCAGTTTCTCCATAACCCAGGTTCTAGCATGTGAGATATATGTAAACAGTATAGAACATGGTGGATACTGAGAGCAGTATAAAGCAAGTGAAACATGGAGAGATATAACTTGCGGTATTTAGCATGGTTTATACACAATTCATTATATACGGAAAATAAAGTTTGTAGAGGTACTTGCCTCTAGCAAAGCAAGGTAGTGAAGGAAATGCTATAGATGTCTAGTGTCTCGCCACTGTAAAAATAATACATAAACCTAGTTTTATCCTAAGTTAAATACTAAGACACTAGTTGTGCGACACGACTTTCTGACTGGACACCTAGCCAAATGATGACTTTAGCATAGGAGATCAATGTGGGGTGACACAATACCTAAAATAACTTTCTAGGGCCTTTACACTATGGTAAGGTGAGGTCCAATACTACAATATCCCAAAATCACACAATACATTACAAGTCGTAATTAATCAATAATTAAATCAGACTGTAGACTGTGTTCCAAAAAATTTTAAGATAGACAAAAAGCTCAACTACAAATAAAATAAAGTACCAAAATGATCCTTGTTAATTATACATATTTATACTAATTTTTCTGGAATTTATAAACCCTCATAGATATTTATTAAAAATCAGCAAACATAAGTACTCTGAAAATGAGTTCTATTTTCCTATTTTTATAAAATACCAAAATTACTAATTAAATGCTAGAAAAATTATACTAAATTAGCTAACTTAATATAGTATTTAAATATAATGTTTTCCAGATTTTTACAGCACTTAATATATATATAAATTCAAAAACAGCAAGTTACAAATCCTGAAAAATAAATAATTAATTATTTAGTATTTTGTCCACGTATACGAAATTGAACCGAAGTCCAGATACGGGACCCAAAGCCATGAATCAAGTCCGATATGACTCGTACAGGCCTTGATTGTATTTAGGCTCATTTGAGTCCATAGATCCCATGCTAGATCTGGACTCAAATGGCCGTAATCAATCGAAGTACGAAAAAAATACATATATTAAAATATATATAAAATAAATATTAAAATACTTTAATAATATATATATTAAAGTAATGAAAGGTACAAGTCATAAAATAACTTGTAAATTTATACATAATAACATTTTGTAAAAAATTATATTTGAAATATATATATATATACATATATAACAAATACATCTACATATATATATATATATATATATATATATATATATATATATATATATATATATATATATATATATATATATATATATATATATATAATAAACATATATATATATAATATATATATATATATATATATATATATATATATATATATATATATATAAAATATATATATATATATATATATATATATATATATATATATATATATATAGTATATATATATTTTTATAACAGTATATATTTATATATAAAAATACACATATACATACATATATACATTTATACATATATACATATATAAATACATAATATATATATATATATATATATATATATATATATATATATATATATATATATATATATAATAAAATTTGGCCCAAACCCATTGGGCCCAAACCCATACCCGTTATACACAGTAAACCCATTAATGTGCGGGTTTAAACCCGTTATTGTTCAACCCAAACCTATTAAACATTTTATTTTAAAACTCGTGTCCTGACAGTTAAGGACACGAGTACACGAATCCTGTGTCCGTGGCGAGCACGACATGCACGACACAAATCTCGCGTGTCCACGTGCACCACTGGGTTCGTCGACACAGGGCGAGTCCACTCACGTGTTCACGAGACACGACTCGACACACAGAAGAAATGACATGTACGTGTCCGAGAGGCGGTGGCTTTCGGGGGCGTTGCACGGCGGAGGAGACGTCGGGGTGGTCGAAAAAAATGGCGTTGTGGTCGTCTCGTCGAGGCACGTCGATTGGTGGTGGTTGGAGGCGTCGACTTGGCCTGTAGGGGTGGCGCTCCTAGATCTAGGGTTCCAACGAACTTGTCGAAGAAGAAATAGGTTAAGGCGGTGGCTAGGGTGGTCGGGGTGGTGTCTAGGGTTTGGGTTTAGGTCGGGGGGCTTTTATAAGCTGGGGAGGCGGTGGAATTAGGGTTTAGATTATGGTTTAGGGTTAGGGTTTCGGTTGCGTTAGTCGGAGATGACGACGGAGAAGGCGGTGATCGGGCGACAGTTTTGTAGAAACCCCCCCAACATTCGATATTGCAAAAAAAAAACCACCGCCTTAGTGTATGTAAAATCAAATTTGCATATAACCCCCCTCCCGCTCGGCTCTGTACAAATGAACAATTCAAATATTGCAAACTGTATATAAAACAATCAAAATAATTATAAATTAATATTTTTGACTTTTTAAAAACTATTTAAAAATTATTTAAAAATTCTAGAAAATTCCTAATAATTATAATAATTTATTTTAAGGATGTAAGTGCTATTTAAAATTATAAATACTCATTTAATATATTTTTTTAAAATCTAGGAACTTACAAATCTTTTCTCCTTGAAAAATTTTGTCTTCGAAATTCACAAGGATAGAAGACTCTACAAACATTCTAACATAGCAAGCAATACGAACGAAAAACTAAGGCTATTATGAAAACTAACCTCTAAGGTATGAAGCAGGAACGGGTGGTTCCCTCGCGGCTGTTGGGTCGAACAAGTAAGGATATCTCTACCTCATGTCCGACTCCCTCTCCCAAGTAGATTCCCCCGGAGAGTGACGGCTCCAAGCTACTCGTACCAAGGGTATGACTTTGTTCCTCAGCCGCTTCTCCCTCATGTCCAATATCTCCACTGGCTGCTCAGTAACTGCAAGGCTCGGTCCGATCTCCAACTCTGAATGATCTAGCACATGGCTGGGGTCTGGAACGTATCTCCTCAGCTGAGACACATGAAAGACATCGTGAACTCCGGCTAGTGTCACGAACCGCACCCGCTTTTTCGGATACGAAACGTGTCCAAGCCAGCCTACGCCGCAGAGTCGACGGTAGAACGCTGTCAAGCCCGCAAGAAATAAATGCTCAAAAATCACATTTGCTGCTCATTCACATTTCTAAATTTATTACAACATTTACAAGATTTATATTTAAAGAAAAATAAGACTTTACATTTAATGGAATTGATACAACTGCTTTCTATTTCTAGGTTGACCTCAGCATACCCAAGCCTTCCCAATGCTAAGAGTGATCGCGGCTAAACCTGAAAAATGTTGGTTTCCAGTCAGGAATGGAACAAGTACACAAACCGACGGCAATGCGAAAACACAATAGAATTAACAAGACATGAAAATAACATATGAGAGATAAAAACTGGTAGATAACTGATGACATAGCACGATAGAGAAGAAAACAAGGAAAAACTAATAAAAGACATCTATCTAGGTGGTGTGAAATATCTGTTTCGACATGTAAACGGCTAGGGGGTAAATCCGGCACCTGCACGTGTCGTGTACAGGTGCTATTATTCATGAATAGACATCATGGGATAGTTCTGGGTAGTCCACAAGTCTACTAAGATATTTCCCCTTCCGACTACTCCGTGTGACGAGCGTGTCAACATGCAGCAAGATATATGTATAGACATGAAATGAAAAGACTACTATAAATCGGAAAGCAATCAGAAAGTGCACTTGCCTGAGGTACTTAGCTGGTGAAACCGACAATCTCGTTGAGTCCAATTAGCTTAGGGTCGATATAAAGGAATTCGAATGCAAGAAAACGAGAAGTTACAATTAGTCGCAATTAAGGGTTAATCTAATTTTAAGGAGAATTTGATTTGGCAAGTCTATTCCTTAAACTATATATATATATATATATATATATATATATATATATATATATATATATATATATATATATATATATATATATATATATATATATATATATACTCTTAGAGTATGACATTTTATTTAGGAAGTCTTATGAAAAAAAAATAATAAATATATATATACTCTTAGAGGTTTTTATTTACAAAATATTTATAATAATTTTAGGAAGTCTTATGAATATTCAAAAACGTCTTTAAGAAAATATCCACTAATTACTAGTCAAAATAGTATTTAATTTTGAAATTATTTTTAAACTCGATTATGACATTTTTTATTAGGAAGCCCATAACTAAAATATAATTTTTAAGTCCAAAAATATTATTACCTCAAAGTCTAATAATTTTCGTAAAGCTCATTGAAAATAATAATATCAAATCGCATGTTAACAAAACCCTTATTAATATTAAAGCCCAACATAATAATTTATTTAGAAAATATTAGTAAACTATTTTAGAAATTATTAATTCGTATAAACTTATGAGAAATATATAAAAGCCCAATAAGCACAAGATATTTATTTCAATATAATTTTGAAAATCAATAATATATAATTTCCTAAATTGATAATAATATTAATAACAATAACAATGAAAATATTAGCAAAACCAATACTTATAATCTATTTAAAAATATATGTCATATTTGAAACTTATTTATTTTATTTATCAAAATATTTTAGTTAAATACTTGGAAGCTAAGAAAATCATTATATTTATATGGTAATTATATATAATATGCTATGGTTGACTTTTTTCCCCCCAACAACTTATATTTTATAAGTAGAAATATAGAAGGGCTTATATATAAAATTACATTCATTTTATTTATCAAGCAGAACTAAGTGGATAGAGAGAGAAAGGCATAAAGAGGAGTATTGGTCTTATGTAAACTTGTTTATACTATTATTTAACTATGCTACTATTCCTTCTTCTTGTCTCTACTATATGTGTATTATAACCTATACGCATGCAAACATTATCTAATGGTAACAACAGTATCTAATGGTAACATCATCTAATGCTTTACTATTATTTCTTCTATCTAAGTTATGTGTGAACACAGAAGTACGCAGGAGACAAGTTACCTACTTAATATTTGTCAGGTTGAAACGAGTTCCAGTCGACTCTCGGCAAGGTGCTCGACGTCGGCGGTACAAGGCAGGTGGGTCTGCCTAAAACATACTCGACTGGATTTGGCGCCGATTTGGGTCGATCCGCGTGTCTCGCACGGGAAGAGGGCGTCGTGCTGGAGTTGCCGGCTTAAAGCGGGTCTCGTGGGTCGCGGCTACACGCCTACAGAATTTGCCAACGCGCGAGGCTTGGGAGAGCGCCGGCCAGCGAGTGGGATCCGGGGTCGGTGAAGCATTGTGTTGTAGGCAAAGTCCCATATATAGGGTCTGGACTGAAAACACGAGAGGATTGTCGACCGATGCTGTAACAAAGCCCACGTCGGTGGACACAAGGCCGGTATGGGTCTTCTGCGTGCTCGATGCGGCACAGACTTCTCGACGAGGACAAGGTGGAGGCTTGGATCATGGGAATGTGGGAACGACATGTGGAAGGAAGTATATGGTAGGGTTTTATATGTGGAGCTAGTCAGAGAGACGAATAAAGGGGATGGATCTTGCTTTATACCATTGCTGAGGAATAAAGGATAATAGTGTTTTCTTCTGGATTGGATTAAATCTTTAGATTCAACAGTGTTTTGATATGGCTTAATTTGGTGGAAAGATTGTACGGATTTCCTCGGGATTGATTTGGTTTAATCTCTTCCACAAATTTAAATATTAGATAAATATTTAAATATTAATTAATCAAATCTAAATATAGTATTTGATAGTAATATTTCATATTAATACTTAATATTATCAAAATAATTTCAATCGTACAAAAATCAAATCTTAAATCAATAAATAATTTACAAAAATTATTTAAATTACGTTTGATATTATCAAATAAATTAATTTATATATATTCAAATCTTAATCAATAACTTATTAATATAATAATATTTTCTAAAATATTCGATATCGTCATTTGATCGTAAAATATCCAAAAATAAATTTTAAAAGTACTTTGATAAAATCTTTAATTATGGTTTCACAATACTTATAATTTTTAAAACCATCTTTGAAACTAATTCATAACGAATAGTCAATAATCATATTTCTATTAAAACTAAATACTATTTTCAAACCATTAATTTAAACTAGTTAGTAAATAAATTGTAGCAAAATAAGGTTTATACGCTTCAAGGATAATTTATTTCAAAACATGATTAAAATAACATAAATTTTTGAAAATTTGGGAAGAGGGGTTACAGCTAGGTTGGGTGGAAGTGCAACCCTGTAAGCTACCTCTTCGATCCTCCCAAGTATCTCGAACGGCCCAATGTATCTGGGGCTCAACTTGCCGCCTCGTCCTAACCGGATCGTCCCTCTAGTAGGTGATATCTTCACCAGTACCATATCTCCGTCAGCGAACTCCATCGATCTGTGACTAGCATCGGCCCGGTGTTTCTGCCTATCCTGAGCGACTCTGAGTCTGTCTCTGATCATCCTGACCTTCTCTGTTGCATCCGTGATCATCTATGGCCCAAGCATAACTCTATCCCCAGCATCATCCCAAAAGAGCGGTGTACGGCATCGCCGTCCATATAGTACCTCGAAAGGAGACATACCGATACTGGCTTGGTAGCTGTTGTTGTATGAAAACTCTACCAAGTGCAGATGGCTCTCCTATGATCCACCAAAGTCCAGCACACAAGTCGTCAGCATGTCCTCTAGCGTCTGTATCGTCCTCTCGGACTTTCCATCTGTCTGTGGGTGGTACATTATACTGAACTTGAGCCAACTGCCCAACTCTTCCTGCAAGCTCCTCCAGTAGTAGGATGTGAATCTGTTGTTCCGGTCCGATACGATGCTCACTGGTACTCCGTGTAAGCAAACTATCTGCTGTATGTATAGCTCTGCCAACTTCTCGGTGGAGAGCCCCACCTTGAAGGGTATGAAGTGCGCACACTTCGTCAGCCTGTCAACGATGACCCAAATGGCATCCTTTCCTCCTTGGGAACGAGGAAGCCCAGAAATAAAGTCTATCGTAATATGTTCCCACTTCCACTCGGGAATGGATAATGGCTGCAATTAGGGGTGTGCATCGGTCGGTGGTCGATCTATTTTGTTCCAACCGAAGTCGAATCGAAGTTAATTGGCTTAAAAATAAACAAAACTGAACCAAACCAACCAAATAGTCGGTTCGGTTTTGAAACCGACCGACTTGGTTCGATTTGGATCGGTTCGACTTGGTCGGTTTTGATCACATAAAAAAGGACTGTATGCTTTTTTTGGTGAAACCTCAGTCAACTTGCACTTTACAACAGTAATTACAATTCAGCAGCTTCATCAACTTGCGCTTTGCAGGTGGAGTAAAATGCCATTTATACATAAAAAAAATCATATACATTCAACCAAAAGTCTCTTTCATGTGCACATGAGCAATTAGAAAAGAATAGGAGCCGCAAGCACTCCTCTTTGAGACTAGAGAGAGAGAGAGAGAGAGCTCTTTCAACTTCAACTTGATAAATGATTATGATGTGAATAAATGAACCAAACCGGTATAATACAACCCAATGAACCCATACCCAACCGGCCAACCCTAATTATTTAACAAGGATTTGGTTCGGTTCGGTTTAGACGATTTTTGGCATAACCAAACCGTGAACCGAACCGAACCGGTCGGTTTTAAAAAAATTGAAGCCGAACCAAACCAACTGAACCATCGGTTCGGTTTAAAACCAATCGGTTCGGTTTGACTTGGTTCGATTTGGTCGATTTGAGTTAATTGTGCACAGCCCTAGCTGCAATAGACCAGCTGACCTCTGACGCTCCGCCTTGACCTGCTGGCAAACTAGGCATCTTGAAATGAAACGTGACACATCTCTCTTCATCCCGTGCCACCAAAGATGTTCCCGTAAGTTACGGTACATCTTGTTGGCACCATGGTGAATAGAATATCGCGATCGGTGCGCCTCCTGCAAGACTGCCTCTATCAGCTCTCCCTTCGGCACGCATAACCGGTTGCCATGCCTCAAGGATCCATCCTCTGCTACGATGAATTCATCTAGCAATCCAGCTAAAGCCTGGACTCTGAGTCTGCGGAGGCTCTCATCTGTAGACTGTGCCTCCTTGATTTGCTCCATCAAACCTGACTGAATGTCTAGTGCCATCATCTGTATCACTGATCCTGGCCGAACTATCTCTATACCGAGCTTCTCCAGATCTTCCTGTAAATGCCGATCTATCATCAGATACTATGCCATCGGATGCCTGCTCAACGCATCCACCACCATATTTGCCTTCCCGGGGTAATACTGTAAATCGATGTCAAAGTACTTCATCAACTCCAACCATCGTCTTCGCCTCATGTTCAGCTCTTTCTGTGTGAACACATACTTCAAGCTCTTGTGGTCAGTAAAGATTTCCACTCGCTCTCCGTATAAGTAGTGTTTCCACAACTTGAGTGCAAAGATCACCGCAGCTAGCTCTAGGTCGTAGGTAGGATAGTTTCGTTTATGAGTCCGTAATTGCCTGGATGCATAAACAATCACTTTCCCATGCTGCTGTAGGACACATCCTAGCCCCTTTTCCGAAGCATTGCTGTATATGGTGAAACCTCCAGATCCCGAAGGTAATGTCAGAACTGAAGCGGTCGTCAGCCTCCTCTTCAGCTCCTCAAATGCTGTCTGGCAGTCCTCTGACCAGATATACTCTGTGTCCTTCTGCGTCAGCTTCATCATGGGTTCAGCTATCCTAGCAAAGTCCTGGACGAACTTCCTATAATAGCCGGCTAAATCCAGAAAACTCTTGATCTCTGAAACTGACGTCGGAGCCTTCCATGTCTCTACGGCAGCAATCTTCCTGGGATCCACTGAGATCCTCTCTCTAGTGACCACATGACCGAGAAACTCTACTCGGTCTAAAAAGAACTCGTACTTCAACAATTTGGCATACAATCTCTCCTGCCTCAGAATCCCCAAAACTGTCCGCAAATGCTCTGCGTGCTCATCCGACGTCTTCGAGTATATAGGATGTCGTCGATAAATACTACAACGAACTTATCCAGATACTGGTAAAATATCTTATTCATCAAGTTCATAAAGACAGCTGGCACATTTGTGAGACCAAATGGCATCACCAAAAACTCGTACTGCCCATACTTCGTATTAAATGTCGTCTTCTGGATGTCTGCAGCCCTTACTTTCACCTGGTGGTAAACGGATCTCAAATCTATCCTAGAAAATACCTTCGTCCCACTCAACTGGTCGAACAAATCATCTATCCTGGACAGAGTATATTTGTTCTTAATGGTGATGGTATTCAATGCCCGGTAGTCAATACACAATCGGACTGTACCATCCTTCTTCGTTATAAAGAGTACTGGCACTCCCCATGGAGAAGCACTAGATAGAATGAAACCCTTTTTCAACAGGCCATCAATCTGCTCCTTCATCTCTACGGCCTCCTTGGGGTTCACTCTATAGCAAGCCCGGGATACTGGTGATGAACCCGGTACTAAATCTATAGTGAACTCCACATCTCTGTCAGGCGGAAGTCCTGGAAGATCCTCTGGAAATATATCCATAAACTCCCTAATGATAGGGTGTGGCGGTGCTAACTCTCCAACTGTCGCACAACAGTTCGGCTCTAGGCTGATCTCCGGCCCTGTCCTCCTGACACTGAATGGTGCTGTGCCAGGAGGACTGAACAGAATACTACCCTCATGACAGTCTATAGCTGCGTGAGCATAGCTAATCCAATCCATCCCCAATATGATATCATACCCGGGGAGTGGCATCACAAAGAATCGTCCCCCAAACTCTCTTTTAGCTATAGTAATAGAGCATCTATAGATAGCCCTAATGGGTACTGGTCCGCCTTCCGTCATTACTCTACTCATCTCCTCGGTAGGTGTAGCTACTAAGTGGTGTTTATACAAAAACTCTAATGACAGGAAACTATGCGATGCACCGGAATCAAACAAGCATAGAGCTAGAAAAGTATGCAAATAAATATGACCTATGATGACGTCAGCCAAATAATCTGGTTCCGAAACCTGCTCCGATTCCGCCTCAAGAGCCAGACTATAAGCCTTCCTCTGGGGTCCCTTCTGCTGCTGCAGATGTTGCCCAAACCTCTGCTGCTGAGTCGGGAGCGATGGTCCTCTAGCTGGTGGTCCGGTACCCAGTACCCTCGATACTGGGCAGTCCGAAGCTGATGGGTGGTAGACCCATAAGCTAAACACTGTCCCAACCTCTTCCTACAGACGGAGCGATCATGCCCTGGCCTCCTACAGAATGCACACACAGCTCCCTTCTGCGGTCGTGGTCCCGGGGTCCTAACTGGTGGGGTTGGGTGATGTGGTGTGGGGGAACGGTATGTCTGCTGGTGCGACGTCGGTGCTCTCGGCTGGAAAGCCTGGCGCTTGGAAGGTCCCTCATGGTGCACGGAAGCTGGCCTCTTACAAGACATAAGACGCTCCTCTATACTCCGGGCCAACTCTAGGCTCTGGTAATAGTCAGTCGTCCCGTTCGCTACTATGAGAATGCCAATGTCTGGAACTAGACCATGGCAAAACCTACGCGTCATCTCTTCTGAGTCTGCAACCAGACTAGGAGCGAAATGGCTCAATCAACTAAACTCTGCTGCATACTCGTTAACAGAACGGTTTTCCTGCTAGATGTTCTGGAATCGTAGCCCCATGGCTACCCTAGCGGTGGTCGAGAAGAATTTTTTCTTGAACTGGATCTTGAACTGATCCCATGTGGCTCTCCCTCTCGTGAACAATGGCTCGTTCCTGAACCATACTCCTGCCAAGTCTGTCAGCAGAAATCCCGCTGCCTCGACCTGAAGGTCACCCGGCAACCTAGCTCCAAGGAGCTTCCTCTCTACCGAGTCTAGCCAGTAATCTGCTACTACGATGCCCTCAGTTCCCATGAACTCCCTGGGGTTCAAACCCATGAAGTACTTGATGTTCCCCGCTCTCTGTCGTGGCTCTACCGATGGTGGGACCACGGTACGCTCCTCAGAACGCTCCATGCTCTAGCGGAGTAGGGTGGTCTGCTCTTGATGGGTCGTTAGGAACCCCTGGATCAGAGTGAGCAGTTGGTTCCCGTCGAGAGTGACGGAAGCCTGGGCATGTATAGTAATAGGTGGTGGTGGGAGTATCGGGTCCTGTTGGGACTGTGATGTGGAAGGTGTTGGAGGCATCTAGGTCGATGGATTTGTGGAGTGGGAGAGTATGGTAGGTGGAGGTGGAGGTGCATCGGCCAACTGGTCAACCGACTGGATAGGAAGTGTGCCATTTTCTGGTATAGCATACTGGGATGAGCGGGTGAGCACCATCTAATAAACAAAAGAACTTATAAGGACTCTTTTAAGTAAACAATCATAAACAACAAGAAAATCTAATTTGTAATAACGAGCATATGATGTGATACGTTTCCTATGTTGCAATCCTAGTAATCCTCTTGGTGTTCTAAGCGTCATTCCTAGTGTTGTCTAGTTACCTTAAGTTCCTAATTGCAGGCATGCTTGGTACAATAACGTAACCAAAAAATTTAGTCAGGACCTGCATGGGCCACCACTAAAAATATGTCACGATCCGCTACCCAAATTGTTGGGCCGGGCCAAGTCATGTCCAGCCTACGCTTGAGTTAAAGCGTAGTAAGCTGTTCTAAAGACAACAAGCTAAGATCAAAGTGTGCTAACAGTTCTATATGTCATATTGAGTCAGAATATATCTCAAACACCAAACCATCTCGTATATAAATATGTTCCAAATACATGACCAAAATGTAAAACTGGATACAGATCCAGTATCTGTCACGACCCGCACCCGGATATACGGGTACGAATACGTAGGCCACGCCCAGCCTACGCCGCGGTATCGGCGGTAGAACGCTGTCAAGCATACTATACTAACTACAACATCCAAGAATCCATAACTAGAAATGTACTCATGTCACATCACAAAAACTAAGGAAGATAAGACAAGAATTAATAACAATATCACTAGAACAACTAGAATCTACAAGGATCATAAGATAGGAAAATAAGGAAAGAATAATAAGACTAACTAGGGATAACTACCAGGCAACTCACATAGAAGAATAGTGAGATCCACCTCAGCTAGCAACATCATGAAGTCCCATACTGAGGGCACAACTACTCCTAAAATTTTGTCAACATATCCGGTCAGGATGGAACGAGTACATATATCTCATAACAGATCTCAAGATAGAATAAAAGCTATAAGATTGTAAATAGAGCATATACAATAAAAATCATGGAGTGTACATATATGTATCATGGCATGGTAAGCTGTAGAGCTAGAGCTAGAACAAGAAAGTAGAACTGAATCATGGTATGTACACAAATCAAGGTAAGCCATATATCCAATGTGTGTGAGTAGCAGTTTTAACTTGTGATCGGCTTGGGTTTATGTCAAGAACTGGCCTGGCAAGTCATATGTGCGGTATATGACTCACACTGTTCGGGAATGCGGGATGGATCTGATCACAGGCATACGCTACTACTCTCCCTACCCCAACTGGTAGAATGGATCCAAACAGGACACGTCACTACACGGTATTCTAATGAGAAGGTCGTGAACCTTCTCTAGAATCAGTGACCATATATTGAGCAAGAGCTACAAGGGAGCTTGCACCATACATCCCAACCTAAGAAGGAGAAACATCTCTCGTCGGGATCCAAGAATACCAATCCGTGAGAACCATGTGTCAGGTATAAGCATATCAACACTAAGTACATGAATCATAACAGTTATCATAAATTGGGAATAAGTTATCAGAGAATGTACTCGTCTGGGGTCCTGCTGTCAATATGAATCAAGGTTCAGAGTAAAACCACAGACCTAAAGATGAAATAATACAAGAGCTGATCAGGGTCAAAAGACATACTAACATCTAGGTCAAACTAAGACAAACTGGGTCAAGGTTGACGTACAGTTGACTTTGGTCAACTGGTCAACTCCGGTCAATTCTAAGTCTAATCTAGGTTAGATAGGTCAATGGTTGACTTACAGTTGACTTTGGTCAACTGGTCAACTTCAGTCCAGTTCTAGTCAATTTTAGGCTACGATTGACTTTCGGTTGACTTTGGTCAAAATAGTCAACTGTGGTTAACCAGGGTCAAAACTAGTCTAACCTAGGTCAAATGTTGACTCTACTTCGACTAGGGATGGCAATATCCCCCCGAACCCGACGGGGACCCAATTTTTTTAACCGATGGGGACGGGTTTGGGGATTTAAAAACGGGGATGGGGACGGGGATGGGGATTAAAAAAATCCTCGATCGGATTCGGGGACGGGTATGGGTATAGTACTCCCCGTCCCGATAAATCCCCGACCCCGATTACTTATATCCATATCCATATGTACAACCCTTTGGAAATGGTATGTTCTCTTGATCTGACTAGTAATATATATATTTATTTTATGAAAACCATTATTAATATGCCATGTAGTTTTTTTGAATGAAAATAATTTTCTAAACTTATATAATGTACATGAAAATTTGTTAATCGAACGAGAGACGGAGATGAAAAAATTTGGCCCCGAAAGTTGTAACGGGGCGGGGACGGGGATGGAGAATGCATTGTTTAACGGGGATGGGGATGGGGGTAAAAAATAAAACCCGACGGGAAATGGGGATGGGGATGGGGATTTAAACACTACTCGGAGATGGGGATGGGGGATATGGTCCCCGACCCCTACCCGCCCCATTGCCAACCCTAACTTCGACGTCTAGTCAAAGTAGTCAACCATGGTCAAGCTAGTCTCTATAAACATCTACAAGGTCACTTATGAATTTCAATGATTTAGAAATCACTGAAATCGACGGGTCTCTAAAACAACCAAAAGGAGAAAATATTATAATAATAGGATGACACAAAAAGGGAAAAAATCTACAAATGTTGTCGAATGATAAAACTAACATCACCAATGTGTCCAGAATAGTCAAATCAGCTACGATAGCCTGTCCAAAAGTCCAATTTGGACACAGGGGTAAAACGGTAATTTCGGGCCAAAATGATGTCCGCCGTTGGACACACTTTGCACCGAAAAATGTGCCAAAATAAAAGTGCACAAAACCTAACAAATTATATGTCCACGAATCCAGAATGACGATACGAACCCAACGGTATATTCAGAATTGGATTCCGTTGACCCGATCTCAAATTGGTCCGTTGACGGGGACATTGAAATTCTGATTTGCACGGAAAAGCGTGTCGGAGCCAATGTCCTCAAAACTCAGCAAATTATATGTCAACGAGTCCAGAATGATGATACGAACTCAACGGTATATCCAGAATTGGATTCCGATGAGCCGATCTCAAAATGGCCCGTTGGCCCGGATATTGGTATCCGACTTGCACCAAAATGCGTGCCGGAACCAATGTCCACTAAAACCTAGCAAATTATATGTCAACGAGTCCAGAATGACGATACAAACTCAACGGTATATTCGAAATTGGATTCCGATGAGCCGACGTCAAAAAGTCCCGTTGACTCAGAAAGTGGGACCCGCTTTGCACCGAAATGCGTGCCAGGGCCCACGTTCTCCAAATCAAGCAAACTTTATATGAAAACATGCCAGAACGACGCCACGAGTCTACTGGTGGTGTCAGAAATTGAATCCGGAGTCCCGGGTTCAAAAATGGAATTTTACAAGTGCAACACTAAGAATTCGAACGGCCAACTTTGGCGTCGAATTCTACCGACCTAACAAGCTCAAACTGAAATGAAATCTAAAGGGGGCAGGAAGAGGGTTATACCAGCTATGCATCGGAACTGGTAGCGCGCAAAATGGAGCTGCGACGGAGGAGATACGAGTCGACGAATTCGGCTCCACAAAACTGTCCAAAAATAACACAATTTAAAGTGTCAACTTAGTGGCCGGATTTGATGTATCAAACGACGAAATTAACGGGTGAAATTTGACAGTGGTGAAGAGGGATATACCGAGATTGTAACGGAGCGAAGAAATTGCCGATCCAACGGTCGAATTTCTCAAAAAATGTGCACGAAGTTGCTGCCCCGAGATGCGAATTCTGAAATTTCAAAGTCGCTCGTCACGTCGGGATTTCGACTCCGAAGTCGAAATCGAGTCCTGCGATCGCCGGGGAGAGCGGGAACACGCCAAGGTGGAGCGCTGGAGGGTGCGCCAGCTCGCGCGCGGCCGTGGGGGGGCTCGCCGGCGGCGGCGGTGGCCGGGGCGGCGCGCGGCCAGCTGGTGCGCACGCGCACAGCATGTTGATGCTGCTGCTGCTGCGAACGCTATCGCGGCTGCTGTGCGGGGTGGTCGCCGGCCTGGCACGACGGCAGGGGAAGGCTCGCCGGCCTGTGGTGGCGCACGGCGCAGCCTCAGTGGCGGAGGCGTGCGGTTTGGAGGAGAAGAAGTGAAGATAATGGTGATGGTGTTTATGGTGGAGGTGAGAATGGTTTTGATGATGGAGGAGGAAGAAAGAGAGTGTGGTGGAGAGATGGTGATGGGGTAGTAGAGCTCGGCATAGGGGCTCGGCCATGGCTGCTGTGTGGAGCTCGGGTGGAGTGGTGTTGATGGGTAGTGATGGTGATGGCAATGATGAAGAGTGGTGGTGGTGTTCTTCTTTGAAGAAGAAGAAGACTAAGAAGAAGGAGTTGAGGAAGAAGAAGGAGAAGTGAGAAGGAGAGAGATGATGATGATGTAGAGGAAAGGGGGGGCTGTACCAGTACGGGAGAGAGAGAGGGATGATGTGAGGGGGTGAGAGTAAGAGAGTTATGTGTGGGTATATATATAATATATATATAAAGAGAGAGGGTGAGAATAGAGAGAGAGAAAGATATTTAGAGAGAGAGAGAAAGTAGAGAGAGGGGAGGTCGGCTGTGAGGGGAGTGGGGTGTGTTTGTGTTAGTAAGGAGAGAGAGAGTGTGTTTAAATGAAGAGAGAGGGAGAGATATTATTATATATATTATATATATGTGTGTGTGTATATATATATACAAGGAGAGAGAAATAGATATTTTTACATAAAGAGAGATATTTAGGGTAGAGAAAAAAATATCAGTAGGGTGTGGGCAGTCATGATGGAGGGCAACATGGAGCTGAGGTTGGGTTCAGTAGAGCCGGGTCGGCCAAAATTGGACAGGAGGCAATATTCGAATTAAAATGGGTATTTATAATCATGGACAAATAAATAACATGCGGGGACTCAAATAAATGGGACACAAGTGTCAGGCGGGTAGTAGGCTTCATGTGGGCCATGTCCATATTTGGGGTCGACTAGGTTGGGTCGATGTCGGGTCCCGAAATTAAATTGGAAATTAAATCAGGTTTTACGGTAGATAATTAATTGGCCTAAATTGACCCGAAAGTTGTGCGAATAAAATGAAGCACAAAATGGAGTGTCTGAGTGGGACACGAAGGTCATGGGTGAAGAGCGTCTCGAGTAGATCAAACATGACAAGTTGGTTTCGAAAAAATGACTAGGCTGGTACTCCTAAATTAAAAGTCATGGTAACGCGCATATGATGATCAAGGAAAAGAGTGGGAATTCAATTAATAATTAAATGGTCTAATATTGACCCGAACTTGCACGAAGCAAAAAAAGCACAAGGGAATGAGTTCAAGTAGGACAGGATATATCAAAATAAAGATAATCTCGTCTACTACAAACTCTAAGAAGGAAGTTTCCAGAGACTGGCATCCCTGATGCTCTAGAATTCCAAGTCACGGTAAAGAGCATTAAATTAAATAATAATAATCAATTAATAATATATGTTCAAAATAATTGATTTATAAAATTGAAAAAAAAATAAGCCCAAAATTCAGGGGCTTACAATCCTACCCACCTTATAAAAATTTCGTCCTCGAAATTAAAGGTTGGTAGTGGGGGTTAAAACAGGATAGAAGATTTAGGCAATATTTTAGGCACGATTCAAGAATGACGAGTTTGCACAATCAAGATAATCGATTCAAAATTGTTCAGGCACGATGATGGATTTTGGCACGATAGAATCATGATATGAACAAAATCATATGTGCATGATTTCACAATAAGTCAAGTCATTGGGGCACGATTTAAGAGACGATAAGGATAATCGAAGATATACATGAAGTTCATGTACGGGGTGATCCATAGGACTTAGGTTGATGAAAATCAACCCGAAAGTCGCACAGGCCCGATCAAGATGAAAAGCTAACCATGACCAAAATAAGGTTTAGCAAGGTTGAGATGAAATTTCAGACACAAACAAAATCGAAGTCAAGGTCATATAGGCTCGATCAAAGATTAAGGAGTATGATTAATAAAATCATGAAATACGATCCAAGTTCGAACGCGATAAAAATCGGAAATAGTCTAAGTTCACTTGGCACAATTTGAGGGTTAAGATTATCAAGATCATGAAAATCAAAGTTGGGTAGTCATAATCTAAAACAGGGCTAAGAGAAGCAAATGGAGAGAAAAATTTGAGAATAGCACGATTGAGAGATAGATTTGATAGAAATCGGATTATAGGTCACATAAGCACGATCAAGATCCAAGTTCAGTTATGAAAGACTATAAAATCATGAATTCGAAATCAAAGTCCTAAAAGCACAATTAGGAAGGAACCCAAGTCACAAGGAATTCGAAGTCATCTAGAGTCTAGTCAGCAACCAAGACTCTTTGGCACGATAAACAAGACGACCAAAATTGATTGGTCATGGGCAGAAGGGAATCAAAATCTTAACAATATCAAAATTTAAGAAATAATTTAGATATGAAAATTTCAAAATTTTCAGAGTTTTCAAGTGTAGATGACAGATGTAGATACGAGACAGGTGATTTGTGTAATCAAGAAATAGCTAAACAAGGCGAAGGAAGTGACGGTAAGATGAGAAAATCATCATGCGATGGAAGAGAAAATAATGATAAACAAGAAATAATGGTAGGAATTATCTTGCTCAATTGGTAAAAGAAGTGAATCAACTTAAGATATGACCTGATAACCATACACGTCTATCCAAAATCATGTTGCCAGAATTTACGCCACGCCAGTAAACATAGCTACAATAAACGATAGAGTCCATAACCAAGGTATACACCCTATAATCAGGTCATCTAGATTCCTTACCACGCCAACCGGTATGGCTGCAAGAGAATCTAAATTCCATAACTAGGATAGTATATCCAAAATCAGGCTCCATGTCCCTGTCAGGCTAGCTAATATGACTGCGATAAATTCCAAACTCCATAAGTAAAGTAGACACTTACTGTTCTCATCGTCCTCGTCCAAAATATGTTTATCAGGATATCTTAACTCAATTCTTAAAAGAATTATCCAAAACAAAATCGAAGGTCAACAACGAATATTTAAGATTTAAAATTCAACAACAAGTCAAGGGTAAGTTAATAGAAACAACGGAAACAACTTCCGAGAAAGGGTTCAGAGGAAAATCTCAGGAAAAGTCCCGAGGGTACTACCTAGGTCAAGATAGAAAATGGTAGAATATAATCTAAAACAACCCTCGACCATGATACGAGGTTAGTAAATCATATTCTCTCCCTAACCTAGATGATATACACGTCCAACTTATACCTCCCCTCTGGGGTCCACAAACTCATCCCGAGTAGGAATAAAGTTTGATACGGACAGATGTTTCAGAAATCATGATGGACAGGAACAAATGGGAAAATTTCAAAAATTTCGAAATAAGATTCCCAGGGGTCATCCCTGGAATCTACCAAGAGTTCATAATATGTGACTGAGTACCAAAATCCTAAAATATTCCATGACTCAACCTTAATCCTAGGGCAAGCTCGCAGTAGTACGATAAGCTCAAGTACTACCACGACTTCGTATTAATTGCAAAGACAGACCTGCATGGGCCACCACTAAAAATGTGTCACGACCCGCACCCGGATATACGGGTACGAATACGTGGGCCACGCCCAGCCTACGCCGCGGTATCGGCGGTAGAACGCTGTCAAGCATACTATACTAACTACAACATCCAAGAATCCATAACTAGAAATGTACTCATGTCACATCACGAAAACTAAGGAAGATAAGACAAGAATTAATAACAATATCACTAGAACAACTAGAATCTATAAGGATCATAAGATAGGAAAATAAGGAAAGAACAATAAGACTAACTAAGGATAACTACCAGGCAACTCACATAGAAGAATAGTGAGATCCACCTCAGCTAGCAACATCATGAAGTCCCATACTGAGGGCACAACTACTCCTAAAATTTTGTCAACATATCCGGTCAGGATGGAACGAGTACATATATCTCATAACAGATCTCAAGATAGAATAAAAGCTATAAGACTATAAATAGAGCATATACAATAAAAATTATGGAGTGTACATATATGTATCATGGCATGGTAAGCTGTAGAGCTAGAGCTAGAACAAGAAAGTAGAACTGAATCATGGTATGTACACAAATCAAGGTAAGCCATATATCCAATGTGTGTGAGTAGCAGTTTCAACTTGTGATCGGCTTGGGTTCATGTCAAGAACTAGCCTGGCAAGTTATATGTGCGGTATATAACTCACACTGTTCGGGAATACGGGATGGATCTGATCACAGGCATACGCTACTACTCCCCCTACCCCAACTGGTAGAATGGATCCAAACAGGACACGTCACTGCACGGGATTCTAATGAGAAGGTCGCGAACCTTCTCTAGAATCAGTGACCATATATTGAGCAAGAGCTACAAGGGAGCTTGCACAATACATCCCAACCTAAGAAGGAGAAACATCTCTCGTCGGGATCCAAGAATACCAATCCGTAAGAACCATGTGTCAGGTATAACCATATCAACACTAAGTACATGAATCATAACAGTTATCATAAATTGGAAATAAGTTATCAGAGAATGTACTCGCCTGGGGTCCTGCTGTCAATATGAATCAGGATTCAGAGTAAAGCCACAGACCTAAAGATGAAATAATACAAGAGCTGATCAGGGTCAAAAGACATACTAACATCTAGGTCAAACTAAGACAAACTAGGTCAAGGTTGACGTACAGTTGACTTTGGTCAACTGGTCAACTCCGGTCAATTCTAAGTCTAATCTAGGTTAGATAGGTCAATGGTTGACTTACAGTTGACATTGGTCAACTGGTCAACTTCGGTCCAGTTCTAGTCAATTTTAGGTTACGATTGACTTCCGGTTGACTTTGGTCAAAATAGTCAATTGTGGTTAACCAGGGTCAAAACTAGTCTAACCTAGGTCAAATGTTGACTCTACTTCGACGTCTAGTCAAAGTAGTCAACCATGGTCAAGCTAGTCTCTATAAACATCTACAAGGTCACTTATGAATTTCAATGATTTAGAAATCACTGAAATCGACGGGTCTCTAAAACAACCAAAAGGAGAAAATATTATAATAATAGGATGACACAAAAAGGGAAGAAATCTACAAATGTTGTCGAATGATAAAACTAACATCACCAATGTGTCCAGAATAGTAAAATCAGCTAGGATAGCCTGTCCAAAAGTCCAATTTGGACACAGGGGGAAAACGGTAATTTCGGGCCAAAATGATGTCCGTCGTTGGACACACTTTGCACCGAAAAACGTGCCGAAATAAAAGTGCACAAAACCTAACAAATTATATGTCCACGAATCTAGAATGATGATACGAACCCAACGGTATATCCAGAATTGGATTCCGTTGACCCGATCTCAAATTGGTCCGTTGACCGGGACATTGAAATTCCGATTTACACGAAAAAGCGTGTCGGAGCCAATGTCCTCAAAACTCAGCAAATTATATGTCAACGAGTCCAGAATGATGATACGAACTCAACGGTATATCCAGAATTGGATTCCGATGAGCCGATCTCAAAATGACCCGTTGGCCCGGATATTGGTATCCGACTTGCACCGAAATGCGTGCCGGAACCAATGTCCTAGCAAATTATATGTCAACGAGTCCAGAATGACGATACGAACTCAACGGTATATCCGGAATTGGATTCCGATGAGCCGGCGTCAAAAAGTCCCATTGACTCAGAAAGTGGGACCCGCTTTGCACCGAAATGCGTGTCAGGGCCCACGTTCTCCAAATCAAGCAAAATTTATATGAAAACATGCCAGAACGACGCCATGAGTCTACCGGTGGTGTCAGAAATTGAATCCGGAGTCCCGGGTTCAAAAATGGAATTTTACAAGTGCAACACTAAGAATTCGAACGGCCAACTTTGGCGTCGAATTCGACCGACCTAACAAGCTCAAACTGAAATGAAATCTAAATGGGGCAGGAAGAGGGTTATACCAGCTGTGCACCGGAACTGGTAGTGCGCAAAACGGAGCTGCGACGGAGGAGATACGAGTCGACGAAGTCGGCTCCACAAAACTGTCCAAAAATAACACAATTTAAAGTGTCAACTTAGTGGCCGGTTTTGATGTATCAAACGACGAAATTAACGGGTAAAATTTGACAGAGGTGAATAGGGATATACCGAGATTGTAACGGAGCGAAGAAATTGCCGATCCAACGGTCGGATTTCTCGAAAATTGTGCGCGAATTTGCTGCCCCGAGACGCGAATTCTGAAATTTCAAAGTCGCTCGTCACGTCGGGATTTCGACTCCGAAGTCGAAATCGAGTCCTGCGATCGCCGGGAAGAGCGGGAACACGCCAAGGTGGAGCGCTGGAGGGTGCGCCAGCTCGCGCGCGGTCGTGGGGGGGCTAGCTGGCGGCGGCGGTGGCCGGGGCGGCGTGCGGCCAGCTGGTGCGCGCGCGCACAGCATGTTGATGCTGCTGCTACTGCGAATGCTGTCACGGCTGCTGCGCGGGGTGGTCGCTGGCCTGGCGCGACGGCGGGGGAAGGCTCGTCGGCCTGTGGTGGCGCGCGGCGCAGCCTCGGTAGCGGAGGCGTGCAGTTTGAAGGAGGAGAAGTGAAGATGATGGTGATGGTGTTTATGGTGGAGGTGAGAATGGTTTTGATGATGGAGGAGGAAGGAAGAGAGTGTGGTGGAGAGATGGTGATGGGGTGGTGGAGCTCGGCATGGGGGCTCGGCCATGGCTGCTGTGTGGAGCTCGGGTGGGGTGGTGTTGATGGGTAGTGATGGTGATGGCAATGATGAAGAGTGGTGGTGGTGTTCTTCTTTGAAGAAGAAGAAGACTAAGAAGAAGGAGTTGAGGAAGAAGAAGGAGAAGTGAGAAGGAGAGAGATGATGATGATGTAGAGAAAAGGGGGGCTGTACCAGTACGGAAGAGAGAGAGGGATGATGTGAGGGGGTGAGAGTAAGAGAGTTATGTGTGGGTATATATATATAATATATATATATATATATATAAAGAGAGAGGGTGAGAATAGAGAGAGAGAAAGATATTTAGAGAGAGAGAGAGAAAGTAGAGAGAGGGGAGGTCGGCTGTGAGGGGAGTGGGGTGTGTTTGTGTTAGTAAGGAGAGAGAGTGTTTAAATGAAGAGAGTGGGAGAGATATTATTATATATATTATATATATATATATGTGTATATATATACAAGGAGAGAGAAATAGATATTTTTACATAAAGAGAGATATTTAGGGTAGAGAAAAAATATCAGTAGGGTGTGGGCAGTCATGATGGAGGGCAACATGGAGCTGAGGTTGGGTTCAGTGGAGCCGGGTCGGCCAAAATCGGACAGGGGACAATATTCGAATTAAAATGGGTATTTATAATCATGGACAAATAAATAACATGCGGAAACTCAAATAAATGGGACACAAGTGTCAGGCGGGTAGTAGGCTTCATGTGGGCCATGTCCATATTTGGGGTCGACTAGGTTGGGTCGATGTTGGGTCCCGAAATTAAATTGAAAATTAAATCAGGTTTTACGGTAGATAGTTAATTGGCCTAAATTGACCCGAAAGTTGTGCGAATAAAATGAAGCACAAAATGGAGTGTCTGAGTGGGACACGAAGGTCATGGGTGAAGAGCGTCTCGAGTAGATCAAACATGACAAGTTGGTTTCGAAAAAATGACTAGTCTAGTGCTCCTAAATTAAAAGTCATGGTAACGCGCATATGATGATCAAGGAAAAGAGTGGGAATTCAATTAATAATTAAATGGTCTAATATTGACCCGAACTTGCGCGAAGCAAAAAGAGCACAAGGGAATGAGTTCAAGTAGGACAGGATATATCAAAATAAAGATAATCTCGTCTACTACAAACTCCAAGAAGGAAGTTTCCAGAGACTGGCATCCCTGATGCTCTATAATTTCAAGTCACGGTAAAGAGCATTAAATTAAATAATAATAATCAATTAATAATATCTGTTCAAAATAATTGATTTATAAAATTGAAAAAAAAAATAAGCCCAAAATTCAGGGGCTTACAGTATCAAAATACATAGTCTAAACAACATGACTACTAGAAAAGTCCCGAGCAACTACACAAACTAGACGAGTTTTCGCGCAGGTACTTCCTCGTAAGGTAAAGTCTGATCCTCGACGGCAATCCCATAATAGGAATCACATAGCAACACTTCATCGGTAAGTATACCTACAACGTTATCCTGTCAGGGCGGGAGCAAGTACTGATTCTAACAAACTAAATATACGAAGCATGAAATGAACTGAAGTGTAATAATCAGGAAGCATGGCATATCACAATCTATCATGGCAAGGACACACATGTCATAGAGACAAATGTATATGTAATGTTTAAAACTGTAACAGGTATGTGATCGTCAATAGGTATAAAATATATAGTGGTACAAGTATATAAAATGTACTTCCGTACAAGTAAATAAGTGATAGATGTACATACGTACAAATACAGCTGGTGTGCCTACGACAAGGTATACATATAAAATGTCAATCTTGTTCGGTATATACGTACGGAGATGGGGGCATGATCACGTACTCTACTATCAGTTTCCCCATAACCCGGGTTCTAGCATGTGAGAGATATGTGAACAGTATGGAACATGGTGGATACTGAGAGCAGTATAAAGCATGTAAAACATGGAGAGATATAACTTACGGTATTTAGTATGGTTTATACACGATTCATTATATACGAAAAATAAAGTTTGTAGAGGTACTTGCCTCTAGCAAAGCAAGGTAGTGAAGAAAATACTATAGATGTCTGGTGTCTCGCCACTGTAAAAATAATACATAAACTTAGTTTTATACTAAGTTAAACACTAAGACACTAGTTGTGCGACACGACTTTCTGACTGGACACCTAGCCAAATGATGACTTTAGCATAGGAGACCAATGTGAGGTGACACAATACCTAAAATAACTTTCTAGGGCCTTTACACTATGGTAAGGTGAGGTCCAATACTACAATATCCCAAAATCACACAATACATCGCAAGTCGTAATTAATTAATAATTAAATCAGACTGTACACTGTGTTCCAATAATTTTTAAGATAGACAAAAAACTCAAATACACATAAAATAAAGTACCAAAATGATCCTTGTTAATTATAAAAATTTATAATAATTTTTCTGGAATTTATAAACCCTCATAGATATTTATTAAAAATCAGCAAACATAGGCACTCTGAAAATGAGTTCTGTTTTCCTATTTTTATAAAATACCAAAAGTACTATTTAAATGCTGGAAAAATTATATTAAATTAGATAAATTAAGATAGTATTTAAATACAATTTTTTCCAGATTTTTACAGCAATTAATATATATATAAATTCAAAAATAGCAAGTTACAAATCCTGGAAAATAAATAATTAATTATTTAGTATTTTGTCCATGTATACGAAATTGAACCGAAGTCCAGATACGGGACCCAAAACTATGAATCAAGTCCGATATGACTCGTACAGGCCTTGAATGTATTTAGGCTTATTTGAGTCCACAGATCCCATGCTAGGTTTGGACTCAAATGGCCGTAATCAATCGAAGTACGAAAAAAATACATATATTAAAATATATATAAAATGAATATTAAAATACTTTAATAATATATATATATTAAAGTAGTGAAAGGTACAAGTCATAAAATTACTTGTAAATTTATACATAATAACATTTTTCACAAAATTATATTTGAAATATATATATATACATATATAACAAATATATAGATATTTATATATTATATATATATATATATATATATATATAAAATAAATATATATATATATATAGAAAAAATACTTAATATAAATATATATATATATAAATACAGTATATATATATTTATATAACAGTATATATTTATATATAAAAATACACATATACATACATATATACATATATGCATATATAAATACATATATATATATATATATAATAAAATCCGGCCCAAACCCATACCCGTTATACACAGTAAACCCATTGAACTAAAACCCATTACTGTGCGGGTTTAAACCTGTTACTGTTCAACCCAAACCCATTAAACATTTTATTTTAAAACTCGTGTCCTGACAGTTAAGGACACGAGTACACGAATCCTGTGTCCGTGGCGAGCACGACACGCACGATACTATTCTTGTGTGTCCACGTGCACTACTGGGTTCATCGACACAGGGCGAGTCCACTCACATGTTCACGAGACACGACTCGACACACAGAAGAAATGACACGTACGTGTCCGAGAGACGATAGCTTTCGGGAGCGTTGCACGACGGAGGAGACGTCAGGGTGGTCGGGAAAAAATGGCGATGTGGTCGTCTCGTCGAGGCGCATCGATTGGTGGTGGTTGGAGGCGTCGACGTGGCCTGTAGGGGTGGCGCTCCTAGATCTAGGGTTCCGACGAACTTGTCGGAGAAAAAATAGGTTAGGACGGTGGCTAGGGTGGTCGGGGTGGTGTCTAGGGTTTGGGTTTAGGTCGGGGGGCTTTTATAGGCTAGGAAGGCGGTAGAATTAGGGTTTAGATTAGGGTTTAGGGTTAGGGTTTCGGTCGGGTTAGTCGGAGATGACGACGGAGAAGGCGGTGATCGGACGGCTGTTTTGTAGAAACCCCTCCAACATTCGATATTACAAAAAAAACCCACCGCCTTAGTTTATATAAAATCAAATTTGCATATACCCCCCCCCCCCCCCCCCCCCCCCCGCTCAGCTCTGTGCAAATTTTATTTGCACAGACAATTCAAATATTGCAAACTGTATATAAAACAATCAAAATAATTACAAATTGATATTTTTTTGACTTTTTAAAAACCATTTAAAAATCATTTAAAAATTCTAGAAAATTCCTAATAATTATAATAATTTATTTTAAGGATATAAGTGCTATTTAAAATTATAAATACTCATTTAAAATATTTCTTTAAAATCTAGGGGCTTACAATTATGTCATGCCCCGATTTCGTAGAATCGATAGTCTTCCCTCGGGCGTGATGCCGTGCGAACCTAATTTGCGATCGCACAAGACATAGTCATAAGGTTATCCGAAACACAACATCAAGTTAGAGTACGCAGAGAAAATTGATTGACACATTTGAAATAGAAGTAAACTTTCATTGATAATAAAACTTTATTTACATTGACTCCATTACAATTATTGTCGCGCGGGCTACAACATGAATCGATTACAAAATGAACGCTGATGAGATAGTCGTTCTATACATTACACCCCTTTTTACAAGCAAAACAATTCCACTTTCCACATTCTATCGAGGGAAGTCGAGTCGTCATCTTTTCTTCTTTTGTACTGAGTGCGGAGTCTTCAAAAGGATTCAGAAACAAGCCTTCAACACACGGACGAGACTTCAAAAGTGTTCACGCCGTCTTGAGCTTTAAGTGGCACGCCCTTCGTGGTTCGGGCTACCTGCGTGGAGAGCGAGGATCAGCACATTACACTTTGTACTGGTGCGTGGCTATTTAAGTTCCAAGCTCTCATTTGGTTGAAGAGTTTATATGACTTAGTTTATGAATGTTTCTAACCATCCTAATGAATTTCAAACAAGCATATGACAAGCATAATGTGAAATACTTTGGAACTTACCCACGACGGACCGTGCTGCGTCTTATGAGACTTACCATGTTCTTCCCTGTCAATTGTTATCATTTTCATACCAAGTGCAATATTACGTGTGATTGGTCACTGACATCATAAGCCATCCTGGACTTATAGCTTTGTTAGTCGGGGCCCTTTCAACGCAAGTAGCGAGTCCCGTTGCAAGTTCCCGCCTAACCCATGCTATCATCCAGCATAGCTATACCCTGTTTCCTCCTAGGTCAAAATGGTCCCGTGTCCCCGGATTGCCGCTCGAGGAAACTATCGCCTTGTCGACAAGTTGTCCATGACCGTACAAAGACATATTTTTAGTTATTAAGATATAGTCGACCTTTTCCTTGGAAACTAGATCATTTTATCGTGTTCGTGCCCTTGCATTTATTCTTTCATCCGCAACAAACATTATTGATTGGCCACGCTAGACGTCGCCTACACGATTACCAGAAATCGCACAAGCAATCGATTAGAACAATGTATTATTCAAGAAGTTTGATAGGAAATGCGAGTTCGAAATGCAAGCCATGAAAATCATTGAAAATATTCACGAAAACGCATTCAGAAAACTAAAGCCAAAACCAACGCAAGCGACGTGAAAAACAAAGCAACGGGAGATCTCTCCTGACTCAGCCGCAGAGTCAATCTTTGAGGCGCAACCCGCTGAATATGAGACTTGGTTCTGAAGAAGCCATTCCATAACGGAAAATGGATCTTAATTCAACAGTTTCCGTTTGATCGATTCGATCGATCCTGACCTATCGGTCCCGACCGAATCGATAGCGATAATGTTCCTTTCTCGCGTACCCCGTGGACGGAGAATGGGGCATGATATAGGGACGGGGCACTACAAAGAAGAAGCCTAGTGTCTCAATCTCAAGCAAGTAATAATAGTTACAAGATGTTAGACCATCAGATATTCAATAGTAAGACATCCCATACATTTCATATACAGATGATCATGAAGCTAGTCGTACAAAATACGAAGACTAGTAAGAGTTTCAGTCATACATGATCAACCCTAGGATTTGTCAATCATGTTACAGCCCTTAGACAGACAAGAAATATAAGTATTCAACACGAGCTAACACTTGATCGATGGCTAAACGCCTCAAAGAATAATTTTATAATTAGAGTGAGAGAGCAAAATAAACCCGCTCGTTGCCAGGGTTTCTTCTAGTGTTCACCATCTGGCTGGAAGGCTGGAAGATCCTCGAAAGCTACTCCAAAATCTGGCCATACAAAACCAGCTGGGTCAGACCCCAGAAAGAACAAGTGCCACAAGGGAGGCTTCACTTAAGAACTAAAACTAGCACATTAGCACATGAAGACATAATTGATAATGAAAGACATGGGTTAAGAAAATCAGGATGATAAACGATAAGATAACTAAGGAACTATTCCGGTAACCAAGTTACAACCCGTAAGCCAAACAAGGACCGGGGCTGTAACCCTTCACCTGAATAGAGCTTAGTCTTCACTCATTTATCGACAAGAGTAAAGTATAACAGTAATGTGTGTCACTCCCATTTTTTGTTATACGTATTTCTAGTATACGTGTACGAAATCCTGACCCGTAATTAGACTTGTATTGCTTAGCTTAATCTTGATTCGGTTTATTTTATCTTGGTTTAATTTGGTTTGGTTTATTTTGGGTTTGAGATGAAAAATGGTTGATATATAAGTCAAATTTTCTTTCTATCTCTCTTCATTACTCTCATTTACTTCTTCTTCTTTCTCCTCCATTACTCTCCCACCAACCTAGAGAGCTTAGGCAAGTATAACTTGCTTCATGATGGATCTTCCATTTTATTGTTCTATCTTCTTCTTTACATGATTCTAAGCATATTTAGAACTTGGAGTTTTCAGTTTGGACGGATGGATTTTTGTAGATCTAAGTTTGTAGCCTTTTTGGTATTCTTGGGTTTTGATCTACTATTTTTAAGTTTTGATTATTCTATGTTGTAGAGAATTCGATTTTACCCAAAATGGACCTTTGAAAAGTTAGATTTCGACTTATTTTGAGAAAGTTATGGCCAAAATAAGATTTTTACATTTTCTAAGTTTATCTGTCCTGAATCTGGCAGGGACGATAAATAGTGCCGCATAGTGCTGCATGGTGATGCAGCCTGCAGTATAGCACAGCCTACCGCATAGTGCATGCCTGCCGTATAGTGCTGCATGGTGATGCAGCCTGCGGCATAGTGTAGCCTGCCGCATGGTGCAGTCTGCCGCATAGTGCCGCAGAATGCCGTATAGTGCCGCAGAATGTCTCATAGTATCTATTTTGGCTATTTTTGGCTATTTTATGTCCTATTTGGCTGATTTGTGGCCAGAAATTCTTCCAACTTTCAACATGAAAGTTGTAGATCTTTTTTATGGCTTCAAGAATATGTTACTAGCTATTTATGCAAGTTTCTCTCATTCATGATAATGTAAGGATAGAACATGATAGTGGCCCATTGTGGCACACTCTTAACAAGTAACAAGTAACATGACATGATAGTGGCCCATTGTGGTTTACTCTTAACAAGTAATCTTGACACGATAATGACCTGATTGTGGCCCATCGTGACACACTCTTGACAAGTAAACCTGACATGTAATCTTGAATGCTATTGCGACGGCTATCTTGACATGCTGAGTAATAACTCGTCTTGACATCGTGGATGATTGTTCTTGAATATGCTTGTATAATCTACCAGTCTCGTCTCGCATCATGTCTAGGACTTGCATCCCTGGTTACCACAATCAGGGATTCATGCTGAATCTGACTAGGTTAATTACTAGATTGATCAAAGTAGCTCATATAGAGAGATATTTCCAGTTACAGGCGATCCCATTATCCCGGCCACACCTGATGGACTTGTAGCCTGCCGACGAGTAGGGCACATTTCCAGTCCACTGTCATGTGGGACACTTCTTGAAACAAGTAATATGCACATTGTCATGTGTTGCACTCAAAGTCACCTAATAATTTTTGATAACTCTTGCATGAACCTCGCCTGGATAACCTGGATAGCTGCAGGGCTTGTGACTGCCGGAACATCTCATTGCATCTTGCTACTAACTAGGCTTGTAATAATCCTAGTTAGTTAACGTATCAAGCCGTACTCTTTGCTTGGCCGTGAATGTTGGATGGAGTCCAATCTTGTCTAATCTTGTCTAGATCCAGTACATGGCTATCTCAGGACATGCTTGCTTACGCCTTACTATTGAATATTTGATGGTCTAACATCTCGTAACTATTATTACTTGCTCGATATTGAGACACTAGGCTTGTTCTTAACCATAAGAGACTGATGGCTTGTAGATAAACCCTCATACATCTAGACAGCTGTGACCGTATATCGAGGTGGATTACACTTCTATATACGTAGTTGGCTGTGTCTGTCCTCCGCTCTCCAGTATTCTGGTTCTGGGGCGTGACAATGTGCTAAAGTAATCCTGAACTGGCATTGTCTAGACAAGACTAGACTAGACTCCATCCATCAATCACGGCCAAGCAGCAAGTACGACTTGATACTTTTAACTAACCAGGGTTATCACAAGCCTAATTATTAACAAGATGCAATAAGATGTTCCAACAGCCACAAACCCTACAGATTTAATCCAGGTTATCCAGTTGCAAGTTGAGAGATTTGGATTAGGTGACTTGGGGGTACAACACATGACAGTGTGCTAGAAATGTGCCCTACTCGACAGCAGGCTACAAGTCCAATTAAAGCGCCCAGATAACGGGACTGCCTGTAGCTGAAAAATCTCTTCATGGACTACTTGATCAATCTAGTCATTATCCTAGTCAGATTCAGTATAAATCCCTGACCGTGGTAACCAGGAATCTATGTCCTAGACATGATGTAAGACGAGACACGTAGCTTACATAAGCACAAACACCTACGGTGTCAAGACAAGAGTTACTTAGCAAGTCAAGATAGCCGTCGCAACAGCATATCAAGATTATCATGTTAGGTTACTTATCAAGATTACTTGTCAAGAGTGCACCACGACGGACCACCATCAAGAATTATCATGTCAAGTTACTTGTCAAGAGTACACCACGACGGGTCACTATTTAAGAGTTATCATGTCATGTTACTTGTTACTTGTTAAGAGTGCGCCTTAATAGACAACTATCGTGTTCTATCCTTACATTATCATGAATGAGAGAAACTTACATAAAATAGCTAGTAACATATTCTTGAAGCCAAGAAAAAGATCTATAACTTTCACGTTGGAAGTTGGAAGAAATTATGGCCACAATTCAGCCAAATAAGACATAAAAGAGCCAAAAACAGCCAAAATAGGCACTATACGGCCAGGTACTATGCATCTATGCGGACTGGTACTATGCGGCCAGGCACTATGCAGCTATGCGAACTTACAATATGCGGCCATGCACTATACATCCATGCGGACTGGCACTATACGGCCAGGCACTATGCATTCATGCGTACTGGCACTATGCGGCCAGGCACTATACAGCGATGCAGACTGGCACTATGCGGCCAGACACTATGCATCCATACGGACTGGCACTATGCGGCCAGGCACTATGCAGCCATGCGGACTGGCACTATGCAGCTAGGCACTATGCATCCATGCAGACTGGCACTATGCGGCCAGGCACTATTCATCTATACGGACTGGCACTATGCGGCCAGGCACTATGCATCCATGCGGGCTGGCACTATACGGCCAGGTACTATGCAGCCATGAAGACTGGCACTATGCGGCCAGATACTATGCATCTATGTGGACTGGCACTATGCGGCCAGGTACTATGTATCCATGCGGACTGGCACTATACGGCCAGGCACTATGCAGCTATGAAGACTGGCACTATGCGGCCAGATACTATACAGCTATGCAGACTGGCGCTATGCAGCTAGGCACTATGCATCCATGCGGATTGGCACTATGCGACCAGACACTATGCAGCTATGCGGACTGGCACTATGCGGCCAGGTACTATGCATCTATACGGACTGACACTATACAGCTATGCGGCCAGCACTATACGGCCATCACTATGCAGCTATGCGGCCAGCACTATACAGCCATGCGGCCAACACTATGCATCGTCCCTGCCAGAACCAGAACAGATGAACATAGAAGATGTCCAAAACTTGTTTTGGCCATAACTTTATCAAAACAAGTCAAAATCTAACTTTTCAAAGGTCCATTTTGAGTAAAATCGAATTCTCTACAACATAGAACAATCAAAACATGAAAAGAATGAAGTTTGATAGATCAAAACCCAAGAAAACTGAAAATGACACAAACTTATATCTACATAGATCCCTTCATCTAACCCACGAACTCCAAGTTCTAAAGAGGCTTAGAATCAAGAGGAGAAGATAATGGAATAATAAAATCTAAGATCCATCATGAAGCAAGATTACACTTGCCTAAGCTCTCTAAGTTGGTGGGAGAGTAATGGAGAAGAAGGTGAAGAAATGAAGAGAGAGAAAGGGGTGGTTGGGTTTTATAAAGAGAGTGGATGGTTCAACATGTTGAACCAACCATCAAAATAAACCAAACCAAGACATCCAAAGCAAGTCAAGTTGGACCAAACCAACCCAAGGTCAACCATAGTCAAGATACATCAAGGCAAGCCATAAAAAAATACGAAAATACAGTAAAATAAAATACGGGTCAAAATTCGTATACGTACACTGAAAATACGTATAACAAAAAAAATGGGAGTGACAGCTTCCACTCATCTGGAGAAATAATCAGTTATTGATAGGATTAATTCTATCAATAACTTGTTGTAAGCTTATACGCACAGAGAGGCTACCTATGCTACATCTTTGCTAAGAACTTCCACAGAGAGAGAGAGATTTCAGTGCTAGAGTTTCCTTTACTGTCAGAAGTTCATCGACAGACAAGGTTCATCAACTTTTGCATCAGATCGTCAACGGAATAAAGAAGCCGAAGCAGGCTTAACTTACATCGCCCTAATCCTCGGATATTATTGTACTGAGAATTCTTGTTAAAAATTCTTGTTGTACTTTTTGTTTCTTTACAATAATACAAAAAAAAAATCAGTTTTAATAAGATTTTTTGTGTTGAAACAATACTTTTTTTTCAGAGACAAAAAAAAGTTTGTTGGCGACATGAGTTCATGCACTCATGTCGCCAACTCCTTTGGGAACACATTACTTTTGTAGTAATTTTTTCAACATATTACCTTCTCTATATTTACTCTCTTTTGTTACCTTTTTGAAAATTTTCTGAAAAAATAATCCGTCCATGGGAATCATGGGTGATAGAGTTTGAAGGATATCGATGGATCATGGGTGATAGAGTTTGAAGGATATCCCTCGAAATCATCTAATGTGGAGAAAGAAAAATCATGCTTCGTCAATAACCAAATTTTTTTCCGAAATGGAGATGAGTCTTGGAATCCCAGTTTTACCTGGAACGAGATTAATTTCTCCTTCAAAACCTTAGGTTCGAAGATTGTGAGCATTGAGATGGTGTTGCTTCTCTACCTAATGATCGAATTCTTCTTGTTTTTTTAGATGTCCGGCAATATGTACGGAATTTTGTGCACACTACATTGTATGCATGTTGGGTTCACAGTTTTCAACTCCCACCAAATAAATGGAAGGAATAATTCATTTCCGTGGCTCGATTTACTGACCTTCCGCCATCCAGCCAGTATCTTATACATCTCTTCGGTAATCACAAGAGCCACTCGAGTTCAGCATGACCGAATCCTTCTAAAAGTTGCTTTGCCCACTGCCCTTGTATTTGCATTTAGCCTAAATAACTTCCTATTTTAATGCATAGTAACCTATGGGCATAATCAGTTACATTATAAACTTCGGCAGTTAGAATTTTTACAGCAATAGTGCAGAAGAAGAAATGTGTATTCTTAAATTTAGGTCTCCAAGTTTGGTGTAAATACATTTTCTGGCTCTCGGGTTATGTTGAATCATGCAGATTAAAGTTAAATAATTCATTGTTAACTCATAAACATTTGGTGAATAATTCCTAAATCACGGTCTGGAAAATCTTTTAGATGCAATGCATACATGGTATTGTTGCAAAAGGAATGTCGTAGACTACAATTTTTCTGAATACGTAGTGTGTTGTGTGCCTCCCTTCATACACATTACATTGACCCAAATTATTGACGATATTTCGTTGCATAGAGGCCCCAATTGAGCTGTATATATGCTTCAAGAACTCGCATTTCTTTCATTTAATTACTCTTTGCATTTGCACAAGGTTAGGTTCTTATCATTACGTTGTCCAACTAAAATTCCAGTTAGGTCAGAATTAAATTCCGATTCAACCCAACCCAATTATACTATTCTTTAGGACTACTTGTATAAGATATTTTAGGTTATTTTTAGGGCCATGCACTGGTTATGTACTTGTGAACTGGATTTATTTCTCTACAAGGCCGAGTTCACAAGTACTTGTGGAAGATCTTTAGGTTCTTCTCTACAATTTGTTTTTCAACCCTAAAATCTATCTACCTGTATAAATTATAAATTGTGAACTGAGTTTATTTAGGGCCATCTACTAGTTATGTACTGGTATAAGATTTTTCTCTACTAACACTTATATTTCTCCATATTAGAGTTAGCCAACATTCTTTCTCGAACTTTGTAAATTTCATTGACAAAACGAAAATGCTCTTTTGTCAGCGGAGGATGATCGCGCGCGTGCCCGCACGCTGGCGTGTCACCCCCTACTGCCCCCCCCCCCCCCCCCCCTGCACCACTTTGGGCCCCCTCCCCTCCAATGAAATGGCGACACGTGGCCCATGGGCCAGGACTGTGGTCCAAGCCCGCGAACAACGTAACACTGCCGTTGACAAAAGTAGAGAGAATATAAGGTGACGATGGTCTTGATGCCAACTCGGCCTCATGTTCAAGCATCATGGATCACCTTGCTCAGTTACGAGAGATGGTGTTAGAAAAAAAAATCATAAATTATGCAATCAGAAAAAATTGTAGAAACTAAACATAGAAACGGAGAGTAAAGAATTCGAGGCATATTATAGATATTGTCCTTGGAATAGATTTTGCTTCCACAACAATGTAATCTATTCCGAGATACAATGAATTAAAATGACCCGCAACATCATGAACCAGGTGGCGAATCCAAAGTCTGATCAATAGTCTTGTCCAATGGAGGAGATGGGCGGAAGAATGATTTGAGACATTTTGGTTCTGGTATGATCTCTTTTTTTCGTACGAATTTTTTAGTGGAAAGACGAAAAACAAAAATCTGTTTCGTAACCCCGATCATCTGTAATATCTCTAGGATTTCCATTCCACTAATTCCGTAACGGGATTATATGAGAATAGGTCCGCATAATACCAGCAACCAATTGAATTTTTAAAAAAATAAAAAGAGAAGAAAAAAGAATTAGAAAAATAAAATAAAATAAATGAAAAAGGAGATGGATTTCTACCTAATAAACATTAAATGATCATGCACCCACTCTCGTGGGTTTGATGGACTTGAGACCACCACCTATAAAATCAACTTAATCAATGAAGTGAATTTATCACTTTTTAAACAAAGGAAAGTAAAGTGCTCACTCCAACCACGGTATGACCTGAACCAAAATTAGTCTATGAGGTGTGATATTGAATTGGACTCATATGTCTTAAAAAAAAATTCTTATGTAAAGTTTGAACTAATTTCAATTATGTACACCTCATGATCCTACCTTCTATCTGAAGTAGGACTAAATTATCAATATCATTGTCATCCTCTTTTTTGAGCGCTCAACCGAAAAGGAGATACAATCCAACACAAGTATTGTGGCCCAGCTGGTTCATTTTAGGTAGAAATCCATCTACATGATATAATCATTTCCCTCCTTATTCCTTGATCAATTTCCAAACAGAAATATCAGTGAATAGTCGATGAGTGAAGTGGGAACTGAACGACTTTTATGGATCCCATGGGACCAAAGAGGGGGCATTTGCTTGCCACCGACGCGCAGGCCAGGCCAGGCCAAGCCAAATCTTGATTACATACATAGCACTACTCAATTGTCTTTCTTTTTTTTCTCTCATTGACTTTAAAAAAACTGCAGGCAATGAGCAAGAATGTGGCTGGCTCCACAAATTTTGGCAGGTAGGATGTCATCACACCCATCATGTTTGATTACTATCTTTGATAGTTGCATGTCTGTTTGCCATGCCCAGTGCTAGATAATATCTTTCATTGCACCTAACATGCATGAAGTCTATATATCAAGGAAAATCCTAAGTTTACTATAAAAAGTTTACAACTTTTATATAACCCACACCAATTCTCTGCTAACACGATCTCATTCGGTCTCACTCGGTCCCCCCTCTTCTCCAATCAAAGCATGCCACGTAGGTGGTTGTAAAGCTTACAACCAAAATTGATTGTCAGCATAGCATTTTTCATATATCAAACAGGAGGAGGGAAGGGAGTTTTCAGACATGCAAACTCCCTTGCTCATGGTCTTGCAAAGTGGGCTGCCTCCAACCTTATGTTTGGATGTATCCCCTCCCCCCCCCCCCCCCCCCCCCCCCCCCCCCCCCCTCTCCTCTTACGCCCCCATATTACAATATAGGGCTATTTAGTGTTTAGACTCTGGATTTTATATCAATTTAGAGTTTAAGTCATAATATGTCCAATTAAAAATTTTGGATCCTGAATATTTTATTTTTGTTACTTTTTTCCATTATGTCCTTCATCCCAATGCATGAGAATAAAACTTTCTATATAAATGGAGGGTATAATGGAAAATATTGGAAAAGTAAAATAAAATTCAGGACCTAAAATTTTTAATTGGACATGATAGAACTTAAACTCTAAGTTGATATAAAATTCAGGATCTAAACTCTAATTAAATTTATCGTTTGTCAGTTGTCGGCAGCTTCGCAAATTATCCAGTATAGTTGGTGAATTTGTCTAGAGAACGAGAACAAGAACTCAATACCCGAAATTAATAGGGGGAGCCTTCGTTTTCAACCGAATTGAAATATTCAAAATGAATAAGCTTAAATTCTAAAAATTCGAAACCGAATAAACCGAACTGAAATTAGTCAAATTTGAAACTGAACCGAACCGAATAACGACTTGATTTATTCGCTTGGACTATTTCTATTGTATAATGGGTATGATACAAAGTTGAGATAGTGGTTAATAATATCATGTATTCGCACGAGATCCAATTTCGTACCAAATTCTATTTATTGAAAGCCATACATTTAGGCAAAAGAAATCGCAGAAGACTTCAAGGTGCACCCTACTGCTTTACCACATTTAGGCAAAAGAAATCGCAGAAGTATTATAGATGGAGGTTTCTGTATATCAATAATGCCTGTAAGAATTTGGTTGTAGGCATAGCATTGCTCTTCTGTATATTAAGGCCTCGTTTGGTTCACGACAGAGAAATTGATTCTATCGTACTTTCTATGGGAATAGAAAAATAGAATTTCAGTCACATTTCTTTTTCGTTGTTTGGTAAAACAAGAAAACTATCTAGGAAAGACCATTTGATTTCCTTTTTAGTGTTTGGTTGGTGCAGGAAAGAAAAGTAAAAATATATCAATGTTCCAATAATATCCTTACCTTTTAAAATAAAAATGACATTATGAAAATTCAAAGGAACCCAGAATACGAGAAGTTAATGGTAAAATAAGCAATAACACATGGTTAGTTTTGTCATAATTTTTTGTAATAAATGTTGAAAAGGGAGGAGAAAAAATCAATTCCATGGCCATGCGTGGAACTATATTCTCTCTTATTTTTCTCTTGTCATAAAATTGATTCTCATGTTTGTGGCTAGCAAACAAAAAATAAGGAACAACTTTTTTTCTTAGTTCCTTAAATCCGTGAACCAAACGAGACATAAGGAGAGATGGGAATGGAGCTAACTTTGAATCACCCATGGAGGACAAAAGCAAAGAGCATGCATTTTGTTAGGCATACACGTACATCATGCAAGAAAAATGAGTCCAAGGAAACGTAGTGTTCTACCCCCAACTGGCATTTCTATTTTAGAAGTGTAGAAGTACAAGATCTTGACTCACAAGCAAAAACAACGATAGTTTGACTTTAAACCACTCACATGACTGCATAAGTGTAAATTCACATTTCAATATTATAAACCACTCACGGCTGCCCAAGATTATATATATATATATAAAAGAAGTGATAAAGGAAGGTTTGAAGGTTCAGGACTCCATAAATAATGCAGAAAACTAAAGTAAAAAAAATTCATCGTGTGTTCAGGAGTAATTTGTAGAGATAAACAACTGGTAGGGGTGCTCCTTGATAAACTTTCATCCCCTATATTTGAGGAAGCTCTCATTTTTCATGGAGGGAGGAGCTTCATCTTGCTAGGGTCCCAAATTTGTGCCATCAATAGTCGTTCTAGTTTGCATCCCTGGTAGGGCTGCAAATGAGCCAAGCCGTTCGCGAGCTGCTCGAAGCTCGGCTCGATAAAAGCTCGTTTGAGCTCGGTTCGTTTAGTAAACAAGCTGAGCTCAAGCTTCATTTTCGAGCTCGTTTAATAAAACGAGCCAAGCTCAAGCTTAGAAGTACTCGGCTCGTTTGAGCTCGCGAGCTGGCTCGTTGATGAGCTTGCGAGCTAGCTCGTTTAGGAGCTTATTTAGTATATGTATATTTGTGTGCATTATATATTTATATGTCCTTAATAATTGATATTAAGGAACTTTTTAAATTAAACTTTTATAAATAAATTGTTAATATTATAGGTACTTGAATTCAAACCTAAGTAAATTGAAATCGAGCTTGTTAAGCTTGAAATCAAGCTTAATGAGCTTGAAATAAAGTTGAGCTCGCTCGAAATCAAGTTTAACGAGCTTGATTTTGACCTTATCAAGCTTGTTTATCAAGCTTGAATCAAGCTTACTTATCAAGCCAAGCTCGAGCTTAAACCAAGCCAAGCTCAAGCTTAATATAAACAAGCTCAAGCCAAGCTCAAGCTCTAAAATAAAAAAATTATCAAGCTCGAGCTCGAGCTCGAGCTTGAGCTCGATTAATTCTAGTCAAGCCAAGCTCAAGCTTACAAAAGCTCGACTTGGCTTGGCTCGTTTGCAGCCCTAATCCCTGGCTCATCCCGCCTCCCAACTTATAACTCCCCACTCGAGGCTATCGATGGATAAGTCTCAAATCCCCCGACCTTTCACTCCTGGGGGCCATCAGTGTCTTCACAGAAATGTGCTGTCCTAATGGGCTGCCCTGGAGTTTGTTGACACTCCTAAATATTTTTACTCCACATTTCTAAAAAGATTTAGAGGAAATAAGATTTGATAAAAACTTTGATAATTAGTTTGCAAATATTTTTCTAAATATTAATTAGGTTTGTTTTTGATAACTTGATTATCAGGGCCGGCCCTGAGTGTGGGGGCCCTAGGCAAAATTTTAAAATGGAGCCCATATATAATATAAAAAAATTGAACTAAAAAATAATACAGCCAAGGCTAGAACCTAGGACCTCTTATCTACAAGTATAACAAACTAACACTACACCACAAATATTTTCTGATAAAGGAGAATCATTTATATATTAGTTCTATTTTCAATATAAGATTACTAATATATATATACATTTAAATTAATTTTTTTGGGCCCCCAAATTTCATGGGGCCCTGGGCGGTCGCCCTGGCCGTCCTGGGCCAGGGCCGGTCCTGTTGATTATGCTCCTAATATTTCTACAAAATACTATATTAGATCTTTGACCATATAGCCGTGGCCACATATCCATGAAGATACAATAAATCTTTTCTTTGTTTAGAATTCGATTCACTAGGATCAGAATATTCTTTTAATTATATATGGAAGGTTAAGGTTTCTTTTTACAGCCATATATGGAAGGTTGAGAATCATATATGAATATAATATTCTTTCATAGCTATTGAAGGTTTTTTTTTAGAGCCATCTATGGAATATTGAGAACCATATATGCATAGAATATTCTTTTAATTATCTATAGAAGATTTTTTTTTACAGCCATCTATAGAAGGTTGAGAACTATATATGCATAAATATTCTTTTAATTATCTATGTAAGGTTATTTTTACAGCCATCTATAAAATGTTGAGAACCATATATGCATGCATGAGAATAAACTTGGAAAAGATTTATTAATGATGCAATTGTATATATTTCACAAACAGATTTTGATAAATGTGAGGTTGTCATTGCAAATAGAACAGTTTTTAGGCCAATGAATGAGTTTAGTTCTTCAATATTATTTGTGAACATATGATTTCCATTAGTTTTTATCCTTAGAATAAAATGTTTATACAATTTTCATCCCATTCATATAGAAACGTACGAAGCATAGGGATTGTATTACCTTATAAAATATGAATTTTTTTTATTATTAACATTTTGTGGTCTATAAGCTAATTTTATTGTTTACGATACCAGGGGTATACAAAGATTGTATAGCTGTGAATTGACGCACAACAACTGTCATAGGAATTTTTGCAGACATATTATATATATATGGAGGGAACAAGGAGGCAACAACTTAAGTTTAAGTTGGGAGTGTTAAGTATGTTAGTCCCGGGGGCTTGATCGAAGATGAAAACTAATGCAATCGAGATCTGAGATGTCACACAAAACTTTGTGATGATCAAACTCAAGATCTACGAATAAAACTAAAAAGCTAAATTACAATATGAAGGAGAAAAAAATAGCAAAGAGAAGATCTCTTGTTCTTCCTTGCAAACGTGTTGCAATTGGGACATAACAAGTTACAATAATCTAGAGAGATGAGAAGAAGAACAATGCTGGGGTGTCAAAACACCGTTGCTCAAAGCAAGATTCGCCCCACACGATCTGCTTCCAGGAACCAGCAAGTTTGAAGAACTTGTGGAACGCTCGATGTCACCTCTGTTCTGACTCCTCGGATGGACTTGCAATGGCGGCAGCAACTCCCTCTCTTTCTCTCTTTTCTGACTTGTATTTTTCGTGGTAGTCACAAAGGAAGCCAGAAGAGAGTATTTATAGAGAGAGGGTGGAAACCCTAACCGGCTCTTCAGTTATGGAAAGATTGAATCAAATCCCAAAAGATAGCAACGAGATTTAATTCAAATCCCACGAAATTAATTCAAATTCCACAAAGATAGGATCTGAATAAATTCAAATCCCACAAAGATAGGATCTGATTTAATTACATTAATTCAGCCTTTCCATAACTGATTTATAATCTGCACAGTCAGCGGATTCCTTCATGCGGCAGCAGCAGCAGCCTGGCCGCATGAGCCTAATGGCCGCATGAGCCGCATGGACCGCATGAGCCGCATGGACCGTATAGACCGCATGGGTCGCATGAGCCGCATGGACCGCATGGACCGCCTGTGCCGCATGAGCCGCATGGACCCCATGGACCACATGTGCCGCATGTGCTGCATGGCCGCATGGCCGCATGAGGCCGCATATGAGCCGCATGAGGCCGCATATGAGCCGCATAAAGACCGCATGACTGCTGACGTGCTAAGTGCAATGTGCGCCAACAAAATGCCATATTACGCCTCATGAGCCCATGAGCCCGAGTCCGAGTTCGAGTTCGAGTCCGAGTCCGAGTCCGAGTTCGAGTCGCTAAGCCCCGTTGGGGCTTAGCTCCAAGTGGAATTTAATCCAAGAGAATGACAAAAGTATTAATGCTTAATCCTTGGAGCCTTATACTTACCTCCTTGTAAAATCATCCACATGGTTCCCTCCTTAGGGTCACCACCCCATGTGCATCTCTTAACAATACACCCAAGTATATATGTTGAGATAACTCATGGTGCATTTCCGATGTGGGACTAAAATTCACAAGGCATGTTGAGAGCAAGCTCTCTCCATGTAAAAAAAGTACCAACAATCCCCCACATATCACAATATATATATGTGTCCAGGGTTGAGCGTTCCCCACAGTAACTGTCCATTTTGCATTAGGATAGATGTCGCTGACGACTTGAATCTTCCCGCATGGGTTAAATAACAATGTGATACAAGAATGGACTACGCCTTGAATTCTGCACCACAATTGTAATTCTTTCCACTCACAAAGTGTAGTTACGTGTGCTTCTGGCTGCACATTAAAGGCCCTGTGCCAGCCTGGTTTCAGTGTATAATTTTGGGTGTCTACAAGTTTACCCTCAAGAGACGGCCTGATATCTCTTTCCATACACTATAGGTGAGTTCTTTATTAAAGAGATATGGCATGAAGCCTTGCGCTTCCTTGCGGTGCTACGTCGCTATGACATGGCCTGAAGCCGAGGCATTACCCCTACCTGGGAACCTCATCGTAGTGTCATACTACTGTAGCATGAGGTCACAAGCCTCTTTGTAGTGCCAAACTACCCAGCATGAAGCCTGAGGCTTCCTTGCGGTGTTACGCCGCAACGACATGGCTTGCAATGCCGAGGCTTTACCCCTGCCTGGGTACCTCATCGTGGTGTCGTGCCACTGTAACATGGGGCCATCCTCCCCTTTATAGTGCTGTCTACAACTCTTTAATTACGTCATACAGCATTAGGCTACCTGCCTATTTGCGGTGCTACGCCGCTGTGACTTGGCTTGCAAAGCCGAGGCATTACCCCTACCTGGGAACCTCATGGTGGAGTCACCCCACTGTAGCATGGAGTTTCACTCCTTGTAGTGCTGCTCTACCGTGCTTCCTGTAAAGCACACCAGACATTCACTCTGCCTGAGAACTCATTAAGGCGTTTAAGCCAACCTTCCACAGGATCAGTTTTTCCGTAGAAAAAATACATAGTAGACAACAGTGGTTATGGGTCCGTATCCCTTCCATGTTCCATAGAACAAGTACCCACCGTTACCTGATAGTTTCTCAGTCAGTGATCCTCCTTTGAACCAAAAGTTAGATGCCTAGTAGATTTCTCTTTGAACTAATAGCATAAAACTTTATGGTAGGATTGCAAAGACACACTATCAGAATGCCTTCAATCCCATTTTACAAGCTGTGTCATCGACCAACTGGCGCTTGAGGCCCTTTGTGAACGGATCTGCCAGGTTTTCCTGACTCCGAACATCAACCACTGCAATTACACCTCTTTTGATAAGATCGTGTACTGCCCTGTGCTTCAACCGCACAGTCCTCTTCTTCCCGTTGAAGAGGTCATTTGATGCCACCGCCGTAGTCGCCTGGTTGTCACAGTTTATCGGTATCGCCGGTATCTGAGCCCCAACCACTGGAAGATCATACATGAGCTCCCGAAGCCACTCTGCTTCATCTGCTGCAGTTTCAAGTGCATAGAATTCAGATTCCATGGAGGAACGAGAGAGTATAGTCTGCTTCTTCGACTTCCACGATATAGCAGCTCCACCCAAGGAAAAGACATATCCACCTGTGGATCTCTCGCTTTCCACCTCTGAACACCAGCTAACATCACTGAAGCCTTCTACTACTGTCGGATACCCGTTGTAGTGCAGTGCATATGTCTGAGTTTTCTTGAGATATCTTATCATCCGCTTCACAGCTTTCCAGTGCTCAACCCCTGGGTTGCTTGTGAACCGACTCAGCATTCCCACGGCGAAAGCTATGTCAGGCCTTGTGGCAGTGGTTGCGTACATCAAACTTCCGATAACGCTAGAATACTCCAGCTGCCTGACGCTTTCCCTTGAATTTGGCTTCAGCTTCTGATCACACCTGTAGGGCGTATCGATCCCTGGAAGATCCTTATACCCATAGCGTGTGAGCATCTTCTCAATGTAGTGAGATTGTGACAGCGCTACTCCAATGTCTGTCCGGATGATCTTTATGCCCAAGATGATATCTGCATCCCCCAAGTCCTTCATACTGAACTTGGTTGAGAGGAACTTCTTTGTCTCTGTGACACAGCCTATATCCGTACCTAGGATTAGCATGTCGTCCACGTACAGACAAACGATGACTCCTCTTCTATCAGCGAACTTTGTGTAAACACATTTGTCTGTCTCGCTGACTCTTTAGCCGTTTGACCTAATAACTTTGTCAAACTTCTCATGCCACATCTTGGGAGCTTGCTTCAAACCATACAATGATTTCACCAACTTGCAGACTTTGTCTTCAAGACCTTTGACGACAAATCCATCTGGCTGTTGCATGTAAATCTCTTCGGTCAGCTCCCCATTCAGGAATGCTGTCTTTACGTCCATCTGATGTATCACCAACTTATGTATAGCTGCAAGAGCGATTAACATCCTGATGGTGGTCATCCGGGCTACTGGAGCGTATGTGTCAAAGTAGTCTATCCCCTGTTTCTGAGAAAATCCCTTGGCTACCAGCCTGGCCTTGAACTTGTCAATAGTTCCATCTGCCTTCATCTTCTTCTTGAAGATCCATTTACATCCAATAGGCTTTTCTCCTTCAGGTAGATCTACCAACACCCATGTGTTATTGGAGGTGATAGAATCAAACTCGTCATTCACTGCTTCCTTCCAGAAGATAGCATCTCTGGTCTTCATCGCCTCATCATAGGTAAGCGGATCTGCTTCCACATGATAGGTGACAAAGTCATCTCCGAAATCTTTCGGTCTCCTCGCTCGCTTAGCTGACGGCTCGGCGAGTTCTGGTGCAAGAGTTGTTTCATCAACAACAGCTTCTTCTTGGACTACTGGCTCGTATGAGATTTCAGTCTCATTAGTACCTACATCATTTTCCGGAATGTCCGAAAGAATAATGTTTTTGTCTTTTGCGAACTTGTCTTCAAAGTATTCAGCATCGCGAGATTCGATAATATGATTTGATTCAATATCAAGAAATCTCCGAGCATCACTCTTCTCGGCATATCCCAAGAAGATAGCCTTCGTAGTCCTTGTCCCCAGCTTCTGAATCTTCAGATCTGGAAGCTTCACATACGCCAGACACCCCCACACTCGAATGACATTTAAGTTGGGTCTGACTTTGAACCAGAGTTCATGAGGAGTTACGTCCGAAGTTGCATATGGCACTCTATTCAGAATGAAAGTGGCCGTTAATGCAGCTTCTCCCCAGTAGCATTTTGGAAGACCTGCAGTGAGCAGCATGGAATTCATCATTTCTGTTAATGTCCGGTTCTTCCTCTCTGCTACTCCGTTGGATTGAGGAGAATATGGAGCAGTAGTCTCGCATATGATTCCATGTTCTTTGCAGAACGATACGAATTCATGAGACCTGTACTCTCCACCTCGATCACTTCTCAGCCTCTTGAGTTGTTGTCCAGTCTGCCGTTCAGGCTCGGCCCTGAACTCTCTGAACTTCTCGAAAGCTTCGTCTTTGGACTTGAGCAAGTAGACGAACGCGTATTTTGAGAAGTCGTCGATGAAGGTTATGAAATACTTTATCCCGGCCTTCGTGGAGAAATGTTTGAAGTCACAGATATCGGAGTGCACCAACTCCAGAAGATCTGTGCTTCGATTGACCCGATGAAAGGGTTTCCTTGTGATCTTCGTCTGAGCACACACTTCACACTTCTCCACCTTACCCCCACATTTGGAGATAAGTCCTAGACTAGATATTTTGTTGATTCTTTTACTATGAACATGTCCTAGTCTCTTATGCCACAACTCAAGAGAATAATCAGAAAATACAACTGTATTAATCTCTTCAAACTGGTTAACAAGCTGAATTTTAAACATGCCTTCGGTTTGATAAGCCTTCCCGAAGTATGTTCCTTTCTTGGACATCACCATCTGACCAGCATTGATGTCCATCCTCAAGCCTGCGTTGCAGAGCAGGCTCCCAGAGATCAGGTTCTTGGCAATCGCCGGAACATGCTTCACACCTTGAGGCGTCAGAGTGTTCCCGGAAGTGAGTTTCAGTTCCACGGTCCCGATCCCCAGAACTTCAGCTTGGGCCTGGTTCGCCATGACAACCTTCTCAGATATCGGCTGGTACGTGACGAACCATTCCTTGCCTGAACAGACATGGCAAGTTGCACCAGTGTCTATCCACCAGTCAGAGTCAACCCCCACAGTTGTGACCTGTCCGATCATAGCAACAACGTTAGAAACCAATAAAACTTTATTAGGCTCACCTTTCTCTGATTGTTTAGGCTTAGATCTGCATTCACTTTTGTAGTGGCCTTTCTTGCCACAATTATAACAAGTCACGTGGGACTTAGTCTTCTGTTGCTTGAATGAAGGGCCCTTCACTTTCAGATTAGTGAAGTCCTTCTTCTTGGGATGAGAAGCCGCCTGCTTCCCCTTGGGATCCCTTGTCTGCACCAGATTGGCTTTAGCCAACTGTTTGGACAGAGTGTCCACCTTCTGTTGAGAACGCATCTCGTCCTCAACATGGATCTCTTGAAGTAGATCTCCCAAGCTAATGTCCAGCTTCTTTCTGTGCATCATTGCATAGAAGGTACTCCATCCAGCAGGAAGTTTTGAGACGATCCCTCCGACGACAAACTTGTCGGGAAGGGGCATCTCTTCGTCTTCCAGTTTCTGACGCAGCTTCAGAAATTCTTTTACCTGTGGTAACATGGACTTTTCGTCCTCAAAGAGCAATTTGTGATATTTTTCAACCACAAACATTTTGCTCCTGTTCTTGTCTTCTTCATACAAATTTTCCACAGACTCCCATATGTCTCTGGCAAGTTTCTTCTTTGAGTAGGATTCTGCCAGGGAGTCCTCCATAGCATTCATGATGAGAAGTCTGCAGATGCTATTTTCCCTTCTCCACTTGGCCTGGAGTTTGGTAGCCGCGTTGATGGCGGCAGTAGATCCAGTGTCTGGAACAGAGGGTTCTTCCTCCAACAGAACATGATCAACGTCTTTCAGTTGAAGAGTTAGGTACACCTTTCTCTTCCAGACTTGATAGTGCTCTCCATCGAACTTTTCCAACTTGCAGAAGTCCGATTGGAGGAGCGAAGCATTAATGTTTTCCATCTATACGGATCTTGCTTTGAGATTGTTAGTCCCGGGGGCTTGATCGAAGATGAAAACTAATGCAATCGAGATCTGAGATGTCACACAAAACTTTGTGATAATCAAACTCAAGATCTACGAATAAAACTAAAAAGCCAAATTACAATATGAAGGAGAAAAAAATAGCAAAGAGAAGATCTCTTGTTCTTCCTTGCAAACGTGTTGCAATTGGGACAGAACAAGTTACAATAATCTAGAGAGATGAGAAGAAGAACAATGCTGGGGTGTCAAAACACCGTTGCTCAAAGCAAGATTCGCCCCACACGATCTGCTTCCAGGAACCAGCAAGTTTGAAGAACTTGTGGAACGCTCGATGTCACCTCTGTTCTGACTCCTCGGATGGACTTGCAATGGCGGCAGCAACTCCCTCTCTTTCTCTCTTTTCTGACTTGTATTTTTCGTGGTAGTCACAAAGGAGGCCAGAAGAGAGTATTTATAGAGAGAGGGTGGAAACCCTAACCGCCTCTTCAGTTATGGAAAGATTGAATCAAATCCCAAAAGATAGCAACGAGATTTAATTCAAATCCCACGAAATTAATTCAAATCCCACAAAGATAGGATCTGAATAAATTCAAATCCCACAAAGATAGGATCTGATTTAATTACATTAATTCAGCCTTTCCATAACTGATTTGTAATCTGCACAGTCAGCGGATCCCTTCATGCGGCAGCAGCAGCAGCCTGGCCGCATAAGCCTAATGGCCGCATGAGCCGCATGGACCGCATGAGCCGCATGGACCGCATGGACCGCATGAGCCGCATGGACCGCATGGACCGCCTGTGCCGCATGGACCGCATGGACCGCATGGACCGCATGTGCCGCATGTGCCGCATGAGCCGCATGGCCGCATGAGCCGCATGAGGCCGCATATGAGCCGCATGAGGCCGCATATGAGCCGCATAAAGACCGCATGACTGCTGACGTGCTAAGTACAATGTGCGCCAACAAAACGCCACATTACGCCTCATGAGCCCATGAGCCCGAGTCCGAGTCCGAGTCGCTAAGCCCCTTGGGGCTTAGCTCCAAGTGGAATTTAATCCAAGAGAATGACAAAAGCATTAATGCTTAATCCTTGGAGCCTTATACTTACCTCCTTGTAAAATCACCCACATGGTTCCCTCCTTAGGGTCACCACCCCATGTGCATCTCTTAACAATACACCCAAGTCTATATGTTGAGATAACTCATGGTGCATTTCCGATGTGGGACTAAAATTCACAAGGCATGTTGAGAGCAAGCTCTCTCCATGTAAAGAAAGCACCAACAAAGTACCTATTTGAATTTTGAACCTCATATAAAAGAGTAATTGCGCCTCATAATGTTGGATATGATTCCTGGTGAAGTTGATTTTATGTAATATGAATGATGTAGTACTGAATCTACCATATTTAATTAAGAGCATTTTTTTATTTGAAAATTAAATTATTATTTATATTTAATATTTGGTTAATGATCTATTAATTTTGACAATTTAATTTAGTTGATATTTTAAATATTTGGCATCTATTAATTGTCATATGTTGTCGATCATGGCAATAAATAGTAAAAATTAATTTGTCAAACGGAATTAGGCAGTTTTCTCACGTTCTCAAACATGATAATAAAGACATGCCTAGGATTGCAATATATGGCAATATATAATGCCATATAATATTGGTAGTTTACGACAACAAAATTTTGTCATTAAAACAAATACAATATTCGGCAACATAATTTTGCCACTTATGGACTAATGATATACGACAATAATATATTGTCATATATTGTTCGAAATTACGGCAACTAAATATTGCCATTTAAAGGAAACAAACATATTTCTTATAAGGCAACAATTAATTGTGTAAATTAGTTCTCTTATACGATAATAATTGAAAGATGTCGTAAATAAACAATACTGGAGCAACATTTTATTTCTAGTACGTAGTGCTCATTTGGGATTTGAAGAACCGGTTGATAAAGTCGACATGCACACAACCATCATCATCAATGTTGTCGTTGCAACAATAGTTACAGAAGGGATACATACGCTTGTCTTATACGTCATGGGTCCTCGTCCGGCCTACCATTTGCTTGCAGTTTCATGCGACGTGCCTGGCCCAAAGAGCCTGATGGAAGACTTCTTCCGAGAGAATGGATTTTTCTTTACCCGTTTTGCAACATAAGATGACTTGGATATGTCCTAGAGAAGGGCCAATGGATGTTGGAAGTTTGATGGTAGGCTCATAATAATAAAGAGATGGAACACACAAATCTCTATGGAGCGGGATATAGTTGTTGTGGTTCTAGTCTAGGTGCACTTTTCGAAGTTGTCTTTGTCATTATAAACCCGTTCGTCGTTAGGCAAACTGGCTAGCGTCATATGTGTACCTATCAGAATGGATGCTCCTACAGAGAATTGTCAACGACTTGTTTTTGCTAGGATTTTGGTGGAAGTGTCGGTGGTGCACCCGCTGCCACCGGAGGTGCCCTTATTACTATTGGGAGGGCATCAACTCGTTTCTTCCCGTGATATACAAGTGGGGGCCACCACGATGTTCTGCTTATCGGTGTCTTGAGCATGAAGTGGTTCACTGTCATGATTTTTGAGTAGACACAATTAGAGACGAGCTGTTCTTCGAGAGCGTACGTCAGAGTTCGTTGGCTCTTGTTCAGAGTGTCACGTCCCGATTATGTCGAATCGCTAGGTTGTCACCGAACATGATGTCGTATAAGTCTAAATTACACTTGTACAAGACATAAATGCACATTTTGATTAAAAAAAATTCCTAATTCTTTTGGCCAACATGTTGAAATCCGACGATAGCATAAAGTTAACACACTAAATCGGATCCATAGTAATGTTTCTTATGAAACCTAACTCACAAATATCCAAATATAGGGATCCTCCATAGCTTAACAAAATACTTAACTAGTACTAAATTCCCACAAAACCACACCCATGGTTTTAAGGTGGTAATCTTGTACATGCACCAAAAGCTAATGTCCTATTAGTATTAATTAATCAGTAGTCAATTTAATTCCCCCACCGCACTCCATTTTTATCCCATTATTTTGCTCTTATAAAGAAACCCCAACCCCTCTCAGATCTGATCTGCCTTCACTCTCTCTCTCTCTCTCTCTCTGTCCAAAGAAGAAGCAAGAAAGAAAGGGAGGAAGAAAAAGAATGGAGGTTTTCTACTGGTTGGTGTTCGGTGGTCTGTCGGTGGTGGTGGCGGTGCTGGAGCTGAGCAAGAACAGCAAGGACCGCGTCGCCACCTCCTCCGCCTTCACCTCCTTCAAGAACAACTATCTAGTCGTCTACTCCCTCATGATGGGTACTCTCGCCCCCCTCTCCTTCCTTCTTCGGATCCGGATCCACCCATCTTGACCCGGATCCGATCTGGGCCTCCTCCCTCCATTACAATTTTGTCATCCTGTACTCATAGACATTGTTGCCGACAATTTCTTGCTTTAGAATTTGTAGGTCCATTTTCGTCAATTATGTTGTTTAGGTTTACTGAGCTGATGATTTGTTATTTGTCACTGCTATAGATTAATGCCACATCTGTCATTATTATTATTATTATTATTATTATATAGTCCGTTTTCTTCCAAAAAAAATGTCATTAATTTAGGTTGAGTTATTTCGATGGTACTACCCATGGTCAGTCGCATTAATTAGATTGATCTCGGCCTTCATTATTTATTTTTGCTGTTTTTGTTCGTTGATAATTATGTTGTCGGTGAGAATATCAGTACCACATACCATTTACTTTTGGGTTATTTAGTTTTGGGGTCTCGTATAATATTCGAAAATTGTGTCTAGGTATCTATATTGTCGAGAAGAGGATTTGGGTATCGTCATCGCGGTTGACTTGGGCTGACCGTTAGATCACGTTCGAGTCTCCATAATATTCGAGATTTGTATTTAGTTTTAGGATCTAGTATAAGAGCACAGTGGGAGAGATTTCAAGTGCTAGATTCTGACTTTAGTCAAAATTTGTAGCACTTAAAAGCTGCAGGACACTTGTCCATACTTGAAAATTGCTAGAAAGCTAAGAGATATTCCAGATTTGGAGCGTGGCCTAGCTCCTCTAAATTAATTTCTGGACCCACCAATATTAACCATTTTTACCAAACACGGAAGAAAAATAAAGAGGGAAAAAAAAAATCTTACCAACATGAAAGAAAATAGATGGAAGATGTTAATTTAGAGTATTTATTTGGAGTGTACCATTGTGTACAAATATCAAGGAGACACTCCAAATATAATAATTTACACAATTTCTAATAATTTGGAGTATCGTGTTTGGAGTGTCAATATTCAAAATTTATGTTTATGTCAAGTCAACCATCAAGACCAGACCTAAACACAACAATATGGAGACCTAAACGCAAATTTCTAATATTATACGAGACCCTAAAACTTAAAAAAAAAAACCTTTCCTTTTTGTTAGAGACTGAAATTGTCAGCTTTTCTTGCCAGAAAAAAGCTCAGGCTCTTTTATTGTATAATCACTCTTTTCCTCCTTATGTTAAAAAACTTAATCTGGTCGTTCTCTTGGCATCAGCTGGAGACTGGCTGCAGGGTCCTTATGTCTACTTCCTCTACACTACGTACGGGTTCGACAAGGGAGACATTGGCCGCCTCTTCATCGCCGGGTTCGGATCTTCGATGCTGTTCGGCACCGTTGTTGGATCTTTGGCTGACAAACAGTGAGGGTTACTAATGTGTGGTTTGATGCATATTTGGTTGGTTGAAATTGTATTTACACAGGTTCTTGTTGTTGAATTCGAATGTAGGGGTCGTAAAAGGGCTTGCGTTACCTACTGCATAACTTACATCCTCAGCTGCATCACCAAACACTCTCCGCAGTACAAGGTGTTGATGGTGGGCCGTATATTGGGAGGAATCGCCACGTCTCTTCTGTTTTCTGCGTTTGAGTCGTGGCTTGTTGCAGAGCACAACAAGGTGAAGTTTATGCTTTGCTATTATTAAACTTCTGGTAGTTGTAAACATTTCATTTAGTTATCAGTTAATATTTTCTTACTTATAGGAACTTGTTTGGTGGGTTAATGTTAGCGTTTAGATCTGTCTATTTCCTCTTGGGGATGTGCAATTGGTGCATAACGTTATCATTGTGATTCATGGGTTGCCTTTTTTTAATAACTTTTAGTCAATAGATTCTCTTAAATAGTAACTAAAGAATTATTGTTCATTTGGCAAGAACACAATTGTAACTGCTTCTAGGAGAATTTAAAGAAAATGAACCCAAGTTTTGAAGATGGGTGAAAATGTATATTAAGACATGAGGAACATGACAGCAAAATGAAATAACCTAGGAAGCATGGCATTCCAATAATTGGAGCCATGTCCATCTCATATTATGTTGGAACGACAATGACAGTCCAAGACACAAAATTCTGACTAAGTGAATTTGTTTGATACACTGCTAGTTTCCACCATTGAAACATATTTTGCGAATCGATACCTGCTTTTAAGAATGTATAATGCAACAACCTATTGCATTGCTTCAATCCACATAGTGAGTTGATAGAGATAAGCATTGACTTGGTCTACAATTTCACATCTATGAAATTTCTATATGTGAATGCTCCACATTATTTCATGCCTATGTTACTGAATTTTATATTCTTTATTCTGATATCTTGTCTATCACTCTTTTACAGAGGGGCTTTGAACCACAATGGCTGTCCTTAACTTTCTCAAAAGCTATATTCCTTGGCAATGGTCTAGTTGCCATTGTTGCTGGGTTGTTTGCAAACATGTTGACTGATAACTTGGGTTTTGGCCCAGTAGCCCCTTTTGATGCTGCTGCATGCTTCCTTGCAATTGGAATGGCAATTATCTTATCAACGTGGACTGAGAATTTTGGAGATCCTTCTGAAAACAAGGATTTAGTTACTCAGTTTAAGGGTGCAGCACTGGCCATTGCTTCCGGTAAGTAAGCATTGTCTCTATTAAATGTGTCAGGAGCACTTCATTGTACCTGTTTATCAAACATCAATATGAACTATATATGGAACTGCAGATGAGAAAATTGCTTTACTGGGTGCGATACAGTCACTGTTTGAAGGCTCTATGTATACCTTTGTGTTCTTATGGACTCCTGCTTTAAGCCCAAATAACGAGGACATTCCTCATGGTTTTATCTTTGCAACCTTTATGCTGTCTTCGATGTTGGGAAGCTCCATTGCATCTCGGCTGATGTCCCGTGCTTCGTTTAAAGTTGAAAGTTATATGCAGATTGTTTTTGCAATCTCTGCATTCTCTCTTCTTCTTCCTGTTCTTACCACCGTAAGTGCCCTTTCTGCTACCATTAAACACCTTTTATATGTGATCCTGTGACTTGACTAATAATGTGAAACAGTTCCTAGTTCCACCTTCTTCGGAGAAAAATGGGAGCATCTCTTTCGCAGGGTGTATCCAACTACTCGGCTTTTGTGTCTTTGAGGCATGTGTGGGCATCTTTTGGCCATCTATTATGAAGATGAGATCCCAGTACATTCCTGAGGAGGCCAGAAGTACGATCATGAACTTCTTCCGCATTCCCCTCAACATTTTTGTGTGCATTGTGCTTTACAATGTAAGCATACTCTGTCCTATCTCTTCCCACTATAATATGGTTCCACTTTATTTTTCTTTGTAATATCTACATCAATATATTCCTATATGGATACTAAAACATAACTTTTTTAGATTGATCCCATGTACGAATCTAATTCACAATTTAGATGACAATTCCATTGAGAATGTTTGCAATCCTATATTCAAGCACTTTTGTACATCTTGCTGAAAATATACACAGGCATATGCATATAGATGAATATTTCTTTTTACCATATTCATTATTTTCATTTTTCATATTAAGAGGTATGTCTTATTATATAGAAGTATTTGGAGCTTTCCTTCTAGGTTTCCTGTTTATGTATAAAATCTACGTCATCGGTCATCTTGCAGGACATTCTTACAGTATTATCATCTTGAGACTAGAGCCCTGAAATTTGTGTTGTCATGCCAATACTTATATTTAGATCTATTACCTTTATTTCGAATGTATATAATCTTCCACCAACAACATATATCTATATATATATCGGTTTCTTCCTCGTCGAAATTTCTCTTATGTTTCCGGAATACTCAATGATACATGCTACTGCGAAAATTTACATGTTCTGTAATGGCATATTATAGCATAATTGGAACCTCACAAATAACTTGTGATAATTCCCTAAAGATTAAAAAGATTGGCTTTTTGTTACGTGGAAGTGATTTCTTGCAATATTTGCCAATTGAACTTTCTTGATGCAACCAACATTGTAGTTGGAAGGACAACATTCTTGCATTCACTCAATTTAACAATCCGATGTTGAGGTTATGCACCACAGTTTAGTTCTCTTATGAATGTTTGAATATTGCTTTGAAGGTAAATGCGTTCCCTATGACCATCATGTTTGGCATGTGCTCTATTTTCCTGTTCCTGGCTTCTTTTCTGCAAAGGAGACTGATGGTGGCTGTTGACATTCACAAATCAAGTAAGTTTACTACTCAGTTTATATATATATATATATATATATATATATATATATATATATATATATATATAAAGTTTATGGCCTTGATGTACACCTCTATATTTGTAAACCTCGACTTACATGTTTTCTATTAGTTTGGTTATGCAAAACTGTAAAGAAATTTCGTTTTTCGACTTACTTTCATACTATGATTGCGATTCTGAAGTGTTTTTATTTCTTGGTCTTCATATGCTACTTCTTGCAACATTGCTGACCTTACTTCCAAATCTTCCAAATCTTGCAAGTTTATGGAATGTGTAGAAGATGGCCATGTGTTTCTTTTCACTTGCTTGCGTGCAAGCCTTTCCGCTTGCCTGAGCAGGGTGTAATTTCATCATTTGAAGTTTCTCATACCTTTGAAGTTTGTTTCTTCAGCTGATCAAGCTTAATTTTAATATCAGACCCAAATACCCTCATTATTAATAGCTCATTCCTCTTAGTTTTGTTCTTTAGCAGATTTGTTCTAATATCAGACCCTTAGTTTTCTCATTCCTTGTAATTAAATTTGCCTTGTGCCTTTGAAGTTTGTTCTTTTCGCATATCATCATCTAATATTACCAAAGATATCCCCCATATTGTGTTTCCCACCGCATACCACCAACCTCTGGTAGCAAAGAATCTGACTCACCACAAACCATCTCCCCTTGGAAGCAAGAGAAGTTGATCATGACACAGTTTTTTATTGTATTGAAACAAGTAGAAGTCCTCAAGTAAAAACAAGAAACCAGTAAAGCTGCTAGACGTTCGAGACCTTGAAAATTGGGTTCCTGGTGAAGGGACCTATGGTCGTCGTCGATATTGACCATCTGTAGCTAAAAATACAATATCCTGTTGCATGCCAAAATCAGACTAAGTCGTGTATTTGCTTTCAATTTGCCTCTGCCAAATATATATGTGAAGGAAATTTGGTAGATCTCCTCTTTCTTAGACTCTTCATATGTTTTGAACTTTGGGATGCCGGTCCATACATATACCATGATCTCAAAAGACTATTTTTTCTACAACAGGGTTGAAAGTTGACGGATATATTCTACACCTAGGAGTAACCAGGATGTACATTTATCTATGTTTATATTCCAACCATTTTTCTTGAACTCCTATCAATTCAAGAAAATGAAGCATCTGAAATTGTCAAAATCAGAGTTGCAACAATGTATTTTCATCTGTTGCCTTTATAATTTTGAGAACATGGATGCATCATTTTATCCATGTGTTTTCTCATTGCTGCCATTTTCATTTTGAGAACATGGATGTATCATTTTTTATTTTTATTAGACTAAATGATGTATCATTTTATCTTGCTGTTTTCTCATTGTTGCCATTTTCATTTTGAGAACATGGATGTATTGTTTTTATCTTGATGTTTTCTCTGTGTATAATTTATTGCAGAATCTCAAGATTGGACATCACTAAAGGAGAGGGATCCTGAACAAGAGCCATTAAGCATGTAATTAACAAGAAGAGCAGCAAATGGGCTTCAAAACATTGCAGTATTACTTGCTGCTTATTCCTTAATATGTTACATACGCATTGTGGTTCAATAAGTATGCCTCTTATCACAGAGTTGGACGAGTTAAAAAGTGCAGTCACCCTTGATTGAAAATTGGTTATCCGCTCCACATGAAAGAGGCTCCGTTAGTTCATAGTTAAAGAATTCTTCTAGAGGTAGCTTGCCACCCCAGTATGCAAGTACCTCTTCGTAGCTACGGTTAATGGATTACTTGGCACCTCTTTTGTTCCTATTATCTTTTTGTTACTCTCTCCCACGACAAATTAACTATTATGTCCTACAGTTGATGTGTCTTTTGATTGTGTTCTAGACTGCGGTCTATAGTTTCCGCAGGTATAGAGAACATTAGCTTCTTGTAGTGATTTTTTTTTCCTTTTAAGAGAGACATCGTTCTGTTATCATCGTTATTTCTTTGTATGATGTAATTGTAAGCATCTTGTTGAATAATCAACAATATTTGGTTATCATGATATGGTCTTGTTCACAAGATTTGGGGCTGTGTAGTTTGATGTAACCATTGAATCACAGGATCTTTAAATGTATCCTTTCTGCCTTGACCCAAATTTACGGACACTTTGGTAGTTTTAATTTCGCGTTTGGGGTTAATGTTGGGGTCCAAACAGCTTTGATTGGAGCAGTTGCAAATGCTTCACTGTTATTTCTGCGGACAAAATGTCTGCACGTGTAAAACTAATGTCTTAAAAAAGTCATATTGTTCATTTTTAGTAACCTTTGTACTGTCATTGTGTGATTTGGTTGGCAGAGAACTTATGGTTCCTCGGTTGAGGAAATGATCCCTGTAAAACTTGTTAGTTTCACCGACACATTAGCACGTTTTTATTTTTTATTTTTTATTTTTTTGTTTTAACGATTTGTGTCTTGATCATATTCTTTATGCATTGCAGAATATATTCACTTTTGAAGTAGTCTCTTTTGAGCAGTTAGACTAGATTATACTTATACATATTCGAAATCTGGTAATTTTTGAAAATTAATTTGGAGAATCATTGAAATGATATTATTAGTTCAGAATATCTTCTTAGACAGTCCTACATCATGACTATTTCACCCAATCATCCAAGGAGGAATCCACTGCCCAGTGTCCAACCTCTGCCAACAAATGGATTATACTTGCATCATTCTTACTCTGGCCAATAAGAGTTTCCTTGAGTTTCCTTCTCCATTCCGTCCCGTCCAAACTTTTACTTTGGCTATTTATAAGGGCACATTAAAAGTTGATTAGGACTAGTCCGAATTTGGGCTAGTCCAGGTTTGAGAAAAAATTATTCAGGACAATTCAATTTTTTTTACTCTTTGGGATGTTCCAACCCAACACCCCTCCCCCCTCCAACCCAAATTTTCAGCTTCAACTTTTTACTCTCTTGCAAATCCTAATTTTTCTCTCATATTCTTCTTCTTCTCCACTTATTTCCATCCTCACCATCTCCATCAAAATCCTAGTTTTCTTCTAATATTCTTCTTCTTCTTCTTCTTATTGTCCACCATTTCCATTCTCACCATCTCCATCAAAATCCTAGTTTCCTTCTCATTCCCAATTTCAATGGCATTCAAAGGCTCCTCACAAACAATGTACAAACCATAATACTTCTTTCCTCACAAAGAATGCATGAAAATAAATCCTAAAATGTATATTTCACTCAATTATCAAGATGAAAATGAACCCTAAGATATGTTTTTTCATTCGACAATTTCGACTTTAGGACTGCCAGAAATTGTGGCAGTCCTGAAATGGACTTGCTGTACAGAAAGTCCCTTTCAGGACTGCCATAATTCATGGCAGTCCTCAATACTTCTAGGATTGCCAGAAATTGTGGCAGTTCTGTTGTAGAGCAAGTCTTTTTCAAGACTGCCACAATTTCTGGCAGTCCTCAATACTTCTAGGACTGCCAAAAATTGTGATAGTCCTGATATGTCTTGATTCCCACAAGTTGGTTTATTTTCTTTGTTGTTCTTCTTCTTGTTGTTCTTCTTTCTTCTTGTTTTTTTTTCCATGATGTCCAAAAAAGAAGAGAAAATAAATTAGGGTTTGGATAAAGAGATCTGAGAAATTAGAAGAGAGCAAAAAAATAAACTAAGGTTTAGAGAAAGAGATGTTCTTCTTGTTTTTCTTTTTTTCTTGTTCTTCTTTTTGTTCTTCTTCTGAGGAAGGAAAAGAGAGCAAAAAAATAAATTAAAGTTAGATTTGGGCTAATTCTGATCAACTTTTGATGTGCCCTTATAAATAGCCTTTACTTTCAACCTATTTCACACAGACATGAAAACCATAAGACACGACAGTGATTTTGATGTGTCCTAGTGTGTCTGTCTCGTGTCTTATCTGTGTCGTGTCAACTGCTGCCTTTTGGTGTTTCTGTGCTTCCTAGCATTCAACCAACCCCAACGACACAGAATTGCAGTAATGGTCCAACAGAATTGCAGTAATGGTCCAACTAGAGTAGAAAAGCCATGTATGCACAAAAGGATGGTTAAATATTTTCTAATCGACTTAACAGTATGCCTGTCAATGGTAGATCAAAAATCCGTATCCGATCCGTATTCGAATCGAAAATATTCGAAATTTCGGATATGGATACAGATTCGGATATCATATCGGATATTTATCGGATATCGGATGCGGATACGGTAAGTGTCATATCCGGACCAATAATATCTGAACCAATAATATTTAAATTATTTAATAAATTTAAAATATATTGGGCCATCAGGAATTCAGGATTCAGCCGAAAATCTGTTGTTTCGGCTGTTTCTTGACAAAATATGTTGTTTCAATGTGAAAATCTGTTGTTTCTTGACAAAGTCTACTGGTTCTAATTTTTTTTCTTCTCATTTTTAATATTTTTTTAGTAATCTTATTGGTTCGGATATTATCCGATATCCGTTAAAATTATCAGTAACAGAGATGGTAGCCAAAACTTATATCCGAACGGATATCGGATAGTTATCGGATATATCCGATAGTTAATGGTTCGGATATGGTAATGCCAATATCCGACCAATAAGTTACCATTGACAGGCTTACTTAACAGTTTGTAGTCACACGCACTAGATCCACAAAATCTTCACCCTTGCAGGGCCGGCGCAGAGGTAAGACAGATAAGACTTCTGATTTGAACAATCTTCCTACTTAGGACAACCCTCAGGTTCAACGTGACCCCAATAGAGGTCGAAATCGTAGGTGATCCTCCATGATCAACCCACAGTAAGGATGAAAGAACAACAAAAACTAATTTCGAATAGGGCAACCCAATCTAGTTGGCCAACCCTGCACCCTGGCATCTTGTCGCCATTTGAGTCCCAGAAATAATCTCTCTAGAAAAGTAGGAAAAAGCAGCTTTTTAATTAAAGCGATATGGGTGAAGTGCAAAAAAATCCTCGTTAAATTTTTGCATTTTGCTTGAAAAGACCCTATGCTCATAAAATTCATTAAAATATAAAATCTGCTCATTTTGTCCCCTTTCTGTTAACTGCTGTTAAGTGGGATATGTAATGACCATTTTATCCCTCTCCCACTCTCTCTCTCTCTCTCTCCCCCCCCCCCCCCCCCCCCTTCCTTCTCTCCGGTGGTGCGGAGAGGAGGAGGGGGACTGGCCGGAGGGAGGAGGAGGGAGGAAGGGGAGAGGTTAGGGAAGGGGAGGCTAGTTGGGGGGGGGGGGGGGGGGGGGGGGGGGGGGTGGCGGGCTGGCGTGGAAGGGGGGGTAGTTTAGGTATTTATTTATTTTTATTTTTATTTTTTTCAAATGTCATTAACGACCATTTCTAACGGTCAACTGACTTTTCGAGCAAGTCGTATATTGCGGGTGTCTTTATTTGCTAAATTTGACTAAAAGATCTTTCTAGACAAAAGGTGCAAATTTAACGAGAAATTCTTTGCACTTTACCCAAGTGGAGGAATTGTTTTTCTTTCCTAACATAAGAAAATCAATCATCCCAAAAGTGGAGGAAAAAATGGAAGACAAAGTGAAGACTTATATTAATTAACAGTTGTACCCCCGTGTGAATTGTATTATTTAAAAACTATTAATGAAATCAAATGGTAAATATGTGTTTTAGTTGAGGATAGAATTGGTAAAACCTATATTTTTTTAATTTTCTTTCCTTTCACTTTTTTTTTTCCATATCAAACAAAGAATAATGCATTTCTTCTCTTTTCCATCCTTCCAACCAAATACAAAGGAAGGAAATGATCTTTCCTTTCCATATGGAAGAAAAATGTATCCTTATCTTTTTCTTTCCTTCCACTTTTCCATCCTTCCTACCAAACACAGCCTAAAGTTATATGAATTTTGTGTATATTCCAGAAGCAATGCAATCATTCTATGTCGAGTTAATGTGAGAAAAATAGGATTCAAGGAATCCGAAAAGAAAACTTGTTCCTTTCTTCATTTGGTGGCCACAAATTGAAAAATATTTTCTTGACATGAGAAAAATAGGAGAGAAAATATTTTTCTCTCAGTACCATGGGATTCATTTTTCCTTCTTCTTTTCCAACATTATATGATAAAAATAGCGTTGATTTATTACCTATTTTACCATTAATTCTTCGTATTCTATTGATTATAATTATGTTGACATCAGATATTATTGGAACAATGATATATTTGTTCTTTCCTTTTCTACACCAATCAAACACTGCAAGAAAAATCAAATAGTCTTTTTTAAATATTTTCTTGTTTTACCAAACATAAGAAATGAAATCTGATAGGAATTTTATTTTTTCATTCCCATGTAAAACACAAGCGAATTAATTTTCCTTCCGTGAACCAAACGAGGCATTTAATTAAAAAACATCAGGCTCACAGATCCTTTCCGATATCAAGATCCTCTAGTAGCCACTAGGGGTGCAACTCGGGTGGGTTGGGTCGGATTTGGGGTCAACCCAAGTCCAACCCGATAAATCATAAGTCTAGCCCGAGCCCAAATCCGACCCAACCTCGGGTTCAATATATGAAGCCCAAGACCAAGTCCGGAGGAGCGGGTTGGGCTCAGGTTGGGTCGGGTCCATCGGGTTTATCGGACTCTAATATAAAATTTAAAATAATTTTCAACAAAATTAATATTAAACACATAATCAAATAACAATCGAGCCTTGATCGTTACAAAATACAAATTGAAATGAGAATTCTTTATAAGGAGTTGAAGAGTTTGGGTGGAGAAATTTATGATTTAAACTTTTTATTTAAGAAGCATGAAATATATATATATATATATATATATATATATATATATATATATATATATATATATATATATGTGTGTGTGTGTGTGTGTGTGTGTGTGTGTGTATTTCGGGTTTCGGGTTCCGGGTTCTTTGGGTAACCTGACGCATGAACCCAAGCCCAACCCGATTTTTGATCGGTTCAAATATTTTAACCCGCGCCCGAACTCGAACCCAAGTATCTTCGACCCTAACCCAACCCATTAGCGGGTTTACCCGATCGGGCTCGGGTTTAGTCCGCCCCAGTTGCACCCCTAGTAGCCACAAGGTTTGAGCATCTTCCGGTCTCCCACTTTTACAGTCCATGGATCAAATTGGTTCTCGATAATATTGTCATGTATACCTCTTTCATGTTGCACTTTCTTAAATATACTCCTAGCATAATCCATTCTTTGGTTATTAATACTATTATTTTTTTTAACTTTGGTTATTAATACTAGTATATATGCTATTTCATAGATTACTATTAGAAAGACTAAAAAGATGGATGTTGTAATTATTTTAATATTTATTAAAACTACTTAGGGAGACTAAAAGACATGAATCTTAATTATTATAAATTTATTACAGAAAATTGTAAGAAAAGCATCAAAGTTTAATATAATTGTGGAAAAGGCACCAAGTTTCCAATATTTGCATCTTGAGCATTCAAACGACATTTGAAATGTCGTATCATGATTTCACGCCTACGTCAGCTCCAGTTTTATTGATTAAGAAGTGGATTAAGGATTAAGGAAAACTGAGAAAGTATTAAAGAAACAAACGGCATTCTAATTGTCGTTTGGTGACGTCGGATGACGTCACCATACGACATTCCAAATGTCGTCTGACCTTTTTTTTTTTTTCAGCTATTATTAAAATTATGACGTAAGCTTCCGGCATTTTAATTGCCGGCTGGGTGTTTTTTTTTTTTTTTCTTTCAGCTACTAATTTCGATAGTGACGTAAGGTTACGGCACTTCAATTGCCGCCTGTGTAATTTTGTTTTTTTTTTTTTTTTTTTTTTTTTTAACTTCCTGTGGGCTGGTAAGGTAAAGTAGAGTGGTAAAAGTTAAAAAGAGAGGAGTGTTGTGTACGTAGAAGGAGAAGAAGAAGAAGGAGGAAGAAGAAGGAGGAGGAGGAGGAGGAGAAGGAGAAGGAGAAGGAGAAGATAGATTTGTTAGAAAGAGGAGGAGAAGAGGCAGGAGAAGGAGGGAGTGAAGGAGCAGAGTGAGAGAGAGAGAGAGAGAGAGAGGAGGAGAAGAGGCAGGAGAGGTAATTTTGTAGAATTTTTTTTAGAAATTTTATGTAATTTGTTATAAATTTGTTGTAATTTGCTAGAAATTTGTAGTAATATTTGGTATGTATAAATTTTATGTAATTTGTAGTGATTGTTTTCCATAGTAATTTTGTACATATTTTGTAGAAATAATATTGTAGAGATAATATTGTGGGAAGTAGTGATAATCTTTGTAGTTTGTAGTGATTGTTATATATAAATTATAGAAATTATTTGTTAGAAATTATTTGTTATGTAGAAATTATCCTGAACCAAATATTTGTTATAAATTGACCCAAATTTGTATAAATTAAGTTATAGAAATTATTAGGAATATTTGTTATGTATAAATTAAATTGTAGAAATTATTAGTAATATTTGGTATGTATAAATAAAATTTGTAGGAATGATTAGTTCAAAATATTTGTAGGAAATATTGTAGAAATGTCTTACGGCAATTGAAATGCCGTATCATGATGTCAACACAAGATGTGGTTAAATTTAGTTAAATATAGTTTTAATTATGACATATTTCAGATGGCAACACAAAACGATGGACGTATTCCTGGTGGACCAACAACACCAACTATCCGTGAGGAGCGACGGTCCCACATTTCAGACCGCGTATTCTCAGGATCGGTAATTTTTCTGCTGAATAAATTTTGCTTCTTAGGAAAAAAAAAAGACTCATGAATAAACCAAAAATATTTTACAGTTATATGACTATCCTCCGGAGGTTAGATTCCGTGAGCATGGGGAATGGCGTCACGGTTGGGAGCTATCATTTCTCCAAAAGCAACTTGTAGAGTCATTTGGATTTTTCCACGTTGACGCAGTTCGTCTCAGACGTCATGATAGGGATCACATTTTGAGTTTGGTCGAGCGATGGTGGCCGGTACGGAACACATTCCAGTTTACGTTTGGTGAGATGACGATTACCTTGGCCGACGTGGCGATGATCTTAGGGTTACAGATTAACGGTACCCCTGTCTATTTTGATGAGAGTGCAAATGTGGGTGACCTCATCAGGACCTATTTAGGACGTGATCCAGCACCAGATCAAGGTACCAGTGCTGGTATCAAGCTTACTTGGCTTCGTACCAATTTTCAGCATATTGACCACATCGGCTCGGAGTTTGTTACTCCAGATGATGCGCGGGTACGTAATACATATTTTGTACACTTGAATTGTAATATTTCAATTTAATACCAACAAATTTTTATGTAATTTTAGGTAATATGCTGCACCAGAGCCTACTTATTAAGCCTATGTGGGTGTCTTCTATTTCCTGATGGCACGGCAAACAAGGTTTCCGCTTACTTTCTTCCATTTTTCGAAAACTTGGGCCAGCCTTCACCATATTCCTGGGGTGCAGCAGTCTTGGCCTTTCTCTACAGTTCGATGACTACCTTTGTTTCTGTTAGAGAAGGGGAAAGTTTGCATCGGGGTATCTCCGGCTGTGTGACCCTCATACAGGTACAATTGATAAATCGAGTGAATTTACAACTATGTCTGTTACACATTTTTAATGTTGGCCCATATTTCTGATCTGCAGCTATGGTCATATGAACATTTTTATATCGGTCGGCCACTTAGCCGCATCCCACTAGGCCGGCGGATCTTTCCGGCAGGAGTTAGATGGAACTCCGACGATACGGATCCCGCTCACTGTCTTACACGAGTGGTATCCATTTATCGAAACAATTTCGATACACTATGTGCCACCGAGGTAAATTTTATCTTTATTACATTTCACTTTAAGCTTTGTCGATACAATATGAACTGTAATATTTAAATGTGTCATAGGTAAACTGGACTCCTCAATCGTGCCCGCAGGAGGTCATAGATGATGTTGTTGAGAGTAGTAGACATAGATATTATGTCATGTACAATTCCTTCATTATGTTTCATCCCGCTGATCGTGTCCTGCGACAGTTAGGGTTGAAACAAGTTGTACCGTTAGACCCTCTGCCATCAAGTATTGGAAGATCACGGAGAATGGCACGAATTCAGCAACATTGTTTAGGGTGGGAGCACCGATATACCAGTCGATCGTAGGCATTATGATAGGATGCATAGAGGTGATTATTGACTTTCATGTAATTGATGTGTAAAAGCAATTTATGAACAAATGTTAAAGTTAATCTTAACCCAAATTTGGTGCTCTTGTACACTTTCTTCTGTTGTGTCCAATGCCCCCGCAGTTGCTGCAATGAAGATCTCTTGTCCCCAGCTCCCTTGTCAAAAAACGATTTTTTTTTGGGTCTGCCAGCTCTACGTCCAACGTTTGGTACTCCAATTTCACCTCTTACCAATTCAGCTTCTGGAGAATATGGAGATGGAATCGCTTGCATACATGGCGCATATACACTTTTAAGCTTTTCAACAGAAAATTGTTCAGGATAATAGCTTTCTACTTGCAAGTTACTAGATTGACAAGAAAAGTAAGCATGTACACATGGTAAAAGTGTATGCTGCCAGCGAAAACACGTGCATGTTCTATTTTCTAAATCCACTATATATCGTCTACTACTTTCATGATCATATATTTCAAATTTATATGCATTGATATGCAACATTTGAAAATGATGTATCTCTCTTTTAATACGTGCCATAGTTTTGAGCATCCTTGGACAATAGATCGTATCCAGGTTTTCAGCAAATTGTCTATGTTTTTCATGCATAGTTATGATTTTAGCTCTAATGCCATCAAGCAATGTGGTGATTGGTTTATCACGCAAATTCTTAATCCAATTATTAAAACTCTCTGCAATATTAGACGTGTTAATATCTAGTCTAGGACATTGTGCATAAGCAGTAATCCAATGTGAAAAGTTACGATTTTCATCGTTTGTGCCAACAATCCAATTAAAAACATCAATATTAGCAGATTTAATCTTTTCAAACCATTCTGTCGCATCAACATCATTATAAGAGCGGGCAAGTTTATCTAACCATACTTGATATTGTCGTGTACTGGTACATTGACTTCTCATATTCTGTTTAAAATGTTGAATGCAAAAAAAATGTGGAGAGCTAGGAAAGATATCATGTATTCCACGAATTAAACCTTTTTGCTTATCGGATATAAATGAGATAGCATCCCACCGATCAAAACAAGTTTCAAATGAAGATTTTAAACATTGTAAAAACCATGTCCACGATTCAGTATTCTCATTTTCAGCAATACAATAAGCAATTGGATATAATTGATAGTTAGGATCATGAGCACATGCTACAAATAAATTACCTTGAAATTTAGATGTAAGAAAAGTTGCATCAACACTAATAACGGGTAAGCAACCTTGCAAAAAACCATCTATGCATGCCTTCCAACAAATAAATATTCTTTGAAAAATATTATTTCCTACGGTTTTTAAAAAACACTTCGTTCCAGGATTTGTTTCCATAATTGTAAAACCGTATTTTTCAAGACTACCGTAGGCATCAACATAACTACCATTAATTTTGAATAACGCAAGTTCTTTTGCCCTCCAAGCTTTTGAATACGTAACACATACTCGAAATTCTCTAAGAATATCTTTTACAATATTACAAGCGCTATAAGAATTATTATCTCTAATTTTACCTATCACCTTTTCACAAATCCATTTAGCAGTAGCTTGTCGATGTTGTCCTTGTGGTAACATACCTGTGCAAGAATGTTGTGATACAAATGTCTCAATTATAAAAGTGTCGCTTTGACCAACTGCTTTAGCGTATACTCTCCAAGAACAATCTGAAGATTTGCATTTGTATACAATTCTTGTCGAATTGTTATGGTTGCTTTTAACACTAAAATTATGACGAATTGCAAGATCTCGAACAAAATTTCTAAATTCATAAGAGGAAGAAAACTCTCTATGCAAAAATAATTCAGGAGTACTACCTTGTGAAGGATCGTCGTCTTTCTGTAAATAATAGTCTAGATCTTCTACTAGATCTGCACTATCATCACTACTTTCATTGTCAACATTTATTTGGTTGGAAGTACTAGCTCCAGAAAGTAAATTTTGGCTATTAAAAACAGGTGCACTAGTATGAGTAATATTTGTGCTAATATTTCTCAGTGCTGCGGTAATATAAATTTTTATACAAGATGCATCTACATTATTTTGAATAATAAATCTCCAAGATTCTTCACTATCTATTACTAAATAGGTATCGGTAAAAAAAACACTAATTACGAAAGAATAGTTAATAGAATAACGTTCTATAATAATATTTTTTATATTCTCAAATGAAATACTTTGATAAGTAGAAATAAGATTAGTTGTGCCACCTTCGTACGATAATCCGTTTAGAACACCTCCGTGATAGCAGATTAATGTGAGTGTCTGATCCATAAATTTTTATATCAATAATTAAAAAAAGATTATAAAATTTTACTATTGTTGCACCACAAAGAAGTAGCCTGCAAAGTATATCGTTGATCCTCAAGTCGGAAGAGTGCCGGATGAGATATGGGAGAGAAGGAAAGTAGACTGTTGTTGCTGTTGTAGAAGAGTGCTGCTGTAGAAGAGTAGTGCCTCTGTAGAAGAGTAGCGCCGGATGAAATATGGAGAAGAAATTTAATGGACAGACTTTTTTTTTTGTGTAAGATGAAAAAAAATGGTCCTGACTACCACCACTATATATAAGTAAAGAGCCGTTGGCAAAAGAGCCGTTGGCAAAATAGCCGTTGCACTAAAAAAAAAAAAACACTCGCTTTAAAAAAAATAGCCGTTACCAAAAAAAAAAAACGACAGTTTGGCTAGAAACAAAAAAATAGAGCCGTTGGGGAAAAAAGAAACTGTAAAGAAAAAAAAAAATTAAACAAAATGCCGTCAGCTTCAAACCAAATAACTAAAACCCGGTAAAGGAAAAAGGAAAAAAAAAAAAAAAAAAAGTGAAACGGCAATTTGAATGTAGTATGGTGACGTCATCCGACGTCGCCATACGGCAATTGGATTGCCGTTTATTTATTTAATCTTTCGTCTCCCCCTCTTAATCCTTCCTCCACTTCTTAATCAATAAAACTGGAGCTGACGTACGCGTGATATCATGATACGACATTTCAAATGTCGTTTGAATGCTCAAGATGCAAATATTGGAAACTTGATGCCTTTTCCACAATTATATTAAACTTTGATGCTTTTCTTACAATTTTCTGAATTTATTATTATATTAATATTATCATATTATTATATATATTATTTTAAACCTGCTTACAAGACTATTTAGGAAGAAGACAAAAAGACAACTACCGTGATTACCTAACTATTCCTATCAACTTTAATAAATAATTTTAATTAGTAAGATATACAATGATATATTCGAAAAGAAAGAAAAGTTTCACAGTTAAGCTGAGTTTTTTTCATTATATAGTTTCAAATGTTGTAATAGTTTTGCTATAGGATTTGTATTCATCTTTCTTGGGACACTAAGCCAAATAGTGGAAAAATTACTCACTGAGCTGGACTCGCCGGCATTTTGATTCTCCTCTACTTGATGGCATGAGAATTAGGACATACAATGACGCAGCTCTTCATCCCAATGCCATCAAATGGAAGAAAATTAAGATGCGCGATGAGCCCGGCTAACTGAATATCAAATGGAAGAAAATTAAGATGCGCGATGAGCCCGGCTAACTGAATAAAAGGACCAACATTCCTCAAGTTTGAAGGTCTAGATGGCTACACAAAAAATGTTTGACTAAATTTTACATCTGGCGGCCAATCAATGCCGACTCTTCAGTTAAACTGCCAAATATGAGCTTGTTGGATTATTGGTTTAATATAATTCTCAGCATCAAGGTGAGCAAGCTTCAGTTCCAGGAACAAAAGAGTTTAGATATCAAGGAATGACACTTGAAAGGTTTCTTATGAAATTCACATCAACCTTAAAACTTGCAAACTTGCAGAACAACCGACAGAGAAGTACACAAAAATGCCACCTTACGAAAAGGAGCAACCTGGTTTGAAAAAACTAGAACACCGAACCCTAAGCTATAACTCAGTTCCTACTTTCTACTTGAAATAGATAGATAGCAAGAACTGAGAGCAACAAGACGAGAACAGTAATGACAAGAGACTTTGAGTTGAGCTGTGTTGCTTCTATTGTCCTCACCGCCTCCGAACTTGAAACTGCAGCCGCGGAACCCTCCGATGAAATGTTCTTCTCTATGCTCCTCTCAGAAGCTGACACCGTTGTAGTAGTCGAATCTTCCACCTGAAAACATGCATATAATTAATGTTTGGGTAGAACATAACATATAACTGTACAATAGAAAGATATTAAGATAACCTTGTTGTGCTGGTAACTAATATATCAACAAAGTATCAACTGAATTCAAGATCGAGGTTAATATTCCGAATGGGTCAAGCACATATTTTGGGTGTTAGAAGCCAGGTAGGAGGCCAACGAATTTCAGTAAGAACCTAGGTTCTTACTTGGGAGCTCGTTTCCCATACGACGGGACCGCGTTTTCCTTGTGACGAGAATGCTTCCCATAACAGGGCCAAAATTTTAAAATAGGATAGAAATTTTGGGAAAAAAGTTAAAAAAAATTTAATACACGTTCATCAAAGTAAATATAAACTAATGAATGATCTCTCTGTAACTTTGAACTGAACTTTATAAATTCTAATAAATATTAAGATATTTATACATTTTGATAACAATAATTAATAAACATAAAAAAAATTATTAGCGTACACTCCCAATTTTAGACTCTTCTAAGTACGTGCTTCCTCGCTCCTGCTCCCCCTCCCGGCTTCTAAGTTTTGGGTTAATTGTTATTTTATAATCCTCCAGTATTTGATTGTCATGAACACGTGATCCCTAAGTATTGGCTAATTTGCACTTAAATACCATCAACTTTTTCCATCTTGCCACTATAAACATTTTTTAAGCATGTTGCTGCCATAAACTACTTTTTGCACTTTGCTGTCATGACACCATTAACGGAGAACATTAAATGACGATCTTGTCCATCTTCTTCCTCACCTCTCAAAATCCACACTGAACCTAAATCTGGCCGGCATCGATCCACCACCCACCTTTGGGTCCCCGCTCCTCACTATCCAAAAACCTTCGAACAGAAACTGAACATTGAGATCCTGACATGTCTCTTGGAGAAGCCGCTTGTCTCCTTTTGCTTCTATATGCAACTTCATAGAGAATCACTTAGATAGTAGCTTCTATATGCAACTTCATAGAGAATCACTTAGATAGTAGGGATGGGGGAGGAGAGATGGGGATGATGTTGGCGCAGGGAGGCATGGAAGTCCTGCCGGCAAGATTTGGGGTTTGTTTTGATGGGTTGGGTGGAATAGGATACAAATTGAAAAAGAAAAAGTCTATTAAGGACAACATTGTCCAAGATAGTCCTGTGAAGGGAAGGCACGTGGCAGTTACATTTTACAGAAGGTAGATTATGTACAAACTTTTGAAAGTTCATGGTAGCAGCTTGCTTAAAAAAATAGTCCACGGTAGCAAGTTGCAAAAAAAAATGAAAGTTAATGGTATTTAATCAGAGAACTTCGGCCAACTTAACTTCAGGTAAGATGCTCCAAGTTGTTCATATATCTAGTTTGGATAAAATATTTTTTTCCGTTTTGCTAGTTAATAAACCCTTCTCTGAGCAGGACCTTGGTCTATTGCTTGTTTCAGAAGATGCGGTAAAGTTCATTCACCTTTATTGTTTACAGGAATTCCTATAAGCTAATTTCTCAGAGCTACTGGCTAACAAATATCTAGGGGTGAGCATCGGTTCGGTTCGGTTCAAACCGAACCGTCTCTCTCAAAATCGACAGAACCGAAAACCAGTTTTTCTAAAACCGAAAACCGAACCGCATGAGTAAAAACCGAACCAACCCGAACCGAGTTAAAAAAACGGTTTTCGGTCGGTTCGGTTTTTGGGCCCACATGGGCCAGGCAGGCCTGAAAAATACAACAAAAACTAAATTTTGTTGGCCCAAAAATTTACAGCAGAAAAAAGTTGCAGGCCCCAAGCTTTCCAAAATTGAAATTTGAAGGAAAAAAATTTGCCAAAAAAAAAACATCATCTTCAGCTTCCAATGTACATACAACGTGGTGAAATATATAACAGAACAACACAAAATTTAACAAAATAATTTGCAGCCAACATGAATTATGAGTATTGGAAGAGGAAAAGGAAGATGATGGTGTGTAGTAGATAGTTTGAAGTGGTTCCACGAGCTTCCAAACATTTTTTTTTTGGACTATGGAGGCTTGATGTGCTCTCAGCCTCTCAGTGAGAGATCTCCATCCAGTTTCATGCAAGAAAATAAAATTTTAATAAAAAAATGAAAGTAAATAAATAAATATTTGCAAAAAATAAATTAAACGGAGAGATTACAGTTCTCCAAAAAAAAAAGTAAATAAATAAATATTTGCAAAATAAATATAGGTTAGATCTTAGATCCGGACAGATCTAGGTCAGATCTAGGTTAGGATTTCTCCACAGATAACAGATCTAGGCTAGATCGAGATCTTGAGGCATGAGAGAGTCGAGGCGCAAAACTGGAGACTCGAGAAGTCGAGAGAGGCACCATGTCCGGTCAGGGGAGGGGAGGGGAGGCGTAGAGGAACTCGAAAAAGGGAAAGAGGAAACTCTCTCTCAGTCGCCACTCGCCAGAGACTTGGCTTCCGGCTGCGGAAGAAATTCCAGAAAATGAAAAGAGAGGCTGACTGAGGAGAGAGAGTGCCCCCTTCTAAATTTTTGGTTAAATACTTAGGACATAGGGCAGAGGGTTATTTAGTAATTTCAAAATATATAATCGGTTGTCGGTTCGGGTCGGAAACCGATTAGCAAACCCGTCACCCGAACCGACAACCGTATTCTTTCTTTCTCAGAACTGACGTCTGAACCGAGTTTTTCAAAACCGATCCGAACCCCTATTACGGGTCGGGTCGGTTAACCGTTCATGAACCGCAAATTGCTCACCCCTACAAATATCTTCCTGAAAATATCATTTTACTTTAGATAATAGGGGAAAAAGTAACTTCTTAGGCTTGTTTGGTTGCTGTGAGATGGAATTTTGTTTATTGAGATAGTTCATGAAATTAGAATCCTCTAAGAAATTTCAATTAGAGGTGTTTAGTTAGCATCTATGTTGCACGGACACGAGAAAATGGTGCCCGTATCTGTATTCGTGCAACATACTTGTCCACATTTGTGCAACATAGGTGATTACACTGTACCTCTTTGAAAATGTCTGTATCCAGTACCCGAATTGTGTCCTTATCTGTTTCCGTATTCGTGCAACATAGATTAGTATTCAATAATTCAATGAATTCCACTCCCAACTCTTTCCATGTGTTTGCTTAGCTTGAATTGAGGATTCGGAGACCTAATTTTGAGAGGTAAATTTGTCTTTTCAGAGCATTGATGAGTTCTATTGAGTATTGATATGACCTTTTAACTTTTGAGAGGTGAAATTACCCTAGTCCCATGATTGTCATGTTATTGATTTCAATGGAACAGAGTTCACTTGTATAATGATTGAATTCCAATCCCAAATTTTACAAAAGGTGGATTATACCCAAGTATAACTAGAATTCCAGTGCACCAAATAGCATGAACAGCTGAAATTTATTAAGTCGTGTAACTAGGAATAAAGGTAATATAGGAGGCAGCCAGGCACATACAGAAACCAACAAATTGGTTTATGCTATGAAAGAACTTTGCACGGTTGACCCTCCTACTCTGACGCCTACTTTCTCTTCTCTTAAGTCTACAACAAGTGGGAGAGGCAGGATTCGAACCTATGCAGAATACCTCAACAGATTTACATGAAGTTGACCTAGAAAGCCACATTCACACAAAACATCAAGAAAAGCTGCCAAAGGCTCAAAGGAACCTCCGAGTCCTGAACTATCAGCACCAAGCTCTAGGCCAGCCAGCAGGAAACATAAAGATGAATGGCTTCAATAGAAGATAAAATCCTCTTCCTTGGGATGCAGCAATTCCTGGGCCCTCTCCCCCTTGGTAGGGCTGTCCCTCCCAGTGAGAAATGTTTTATTTCTAGACAATTATCCTCCTTTGTTCAAAGTTTTTTTTTTCCCTACTACAGCAGGGCCTCTCTGCCATTCTTTTACTAGTCTCATTGGCTGGTCTCTCCTTTTTTTCATGTAGGAGTAGCAGGGAGAGTTTTTGGATTTTTGAAACCTTAAGATTGCTCGAGGATGGGTTCTTCACTTCTTCCATCTTTTATACCCTTCTTGTTCTTATAAGTTGATTTTTCTTTTAGATCTTATAAATGGGACCCTAGTAATAAAGTTAATTTTGCAAATTTTACTCCGCGTGTTTAATCTATGCATCTGATTACTTAGTGTGTTATGTCTTGAATGTTACATAAATACTTGTCACCATGCACGCATCCAATGTCTCAAAGTTTCTAGGATTATGTTTTCAAGAGACAGAACTCAGCATACATGTAAAGTCAACTTTCAATGAAAGCTAATACTATAAACAAAATGAAAGTGCATGTAAAGGTACATGTGTGCATGTGCAGATTTTCTATATAAGCTTCATGCGGGGTACAACAGTGTGCATATGATGGATATATGACGATTAAATTCTTCCAGCAATTATTACAGTTATAAAATGGATAAATTAAACAGAAGCTGCTCCACTAGAAAAGAGCATCGAGATCGATGAACTAAAGTTAAGCCATCATAAATAACAATTGATGTACCCTGACAGTGACAAAATTGTCGAGGCAGAAAAAGAGAGAATATTCTCAACTTCAATATGACTTAATCTAAGGTATGTAATATATGAGAGAAAGGGAGCGAACCAGGAAATTTGTAGTTGAAGTCTCTCTTAACATGTCTTCTGGTGACTTGTGGATGTTAAATTTCTTTTCATTCTCAGTCTCCTTGTGACTTGTATTAACAGGGTCATGATCCTTTGTTTTCAAGCATTTCTTTGCCAGTATTTTGTTCTTTTCAGCTAATACACGTATCTGCATATGTAAGGAAAAAAAATGAATGAGTAGTAGTTTTGAACAAAGGCCTCGATGAAGTCTATGGCATGCATCCGTGTGAGTCACATGATGTACAAGAAGCAACTTGCTATGAGCAACAACTATAGCAAAGTAAATAAAATTTAACGAGCTATCCAATGATATATTCAGGAAAATAGAATAAACAAATAAGTGATGGATATGTTGATGCATAACTTTCTCTACCACTTGCTTCAATTTAGGATTATAAATTTATATCGAAGAAATAGGATTTTAAAGATTGTGAGAGTAAGTAGCAACATTAGCATGCAACAATTATTCTTGCAAAATAACCACAGGATGCCAAACTGGTAGCTCTCCCCAAATTCCAGTATGAAATATGACAAATGGAACCTGGGAATTTAACTTGATGAGAAATGTCATGTTCTAGACAAAATTAAATAATATTTTATTTGAAGTAGGACTTGGATGGCTCAGAGTGAACAATAACAAATGCACGCAATGCAATAGCAAAACACACAGAATCAGGGGAAGCTCAAATAAATAACCAAGAAGTACATAAGAGCACAAGAGCCAACATTTTCATTAGCAAGGATCCATCATTCATCATATGGCACAATTAAAGTGGATTTTTCTCATTGAATTAACGCGACGAAAACGTTCTCTTCATGATGATAAATACCCATGAAACTGAAATAAAACACTGAAAAATAGCTAGATGCTTTATAAGTCTTGGCAATCTAGAAAAAATGTCTGAAAATTTGTTTTTTCTTAGCAGAACTGAGAATCTTGAAAAGGATGAGCAGCTATGCAATGATAGAAGGAAAATGAGTGAACTCATGGAAAGTTAGAGGTAGCTTCAACCAGGGACAAGATGAGGGGAAATTATTTGAGACAGCTTACGCATGTCCAAGAAAGAGAAATAGGTTTTGTAAGAGTTGCACGGGGGGGGGGGGGGGGGGGGGGGGGGAGGCGGCGCTGCTATGTCATACAAGTGGCGAGACGTAATTGGTTTACCTTATTTCTTTGATATTCTCTCTCCAATATTTCCTTATGCCCTTATATTTGGTTCCTTAAATCTCGTTGTAGCCAACCTTCTATTTCCTCCTGACGCCGACCCATCAACGTGGTCTTCCTTCTGTTTCCTCCCCTCCACCACTCTTCTCCGGCCGGTCGCTCCCATCGACCCCCACCCCACAATTGCCGACTTCCCCTTCATCTTGCCACTGTCAGCGGCACTCTGATCATCTGGCCACCACCATAGCCCACCCCTGTAGCCTCATCTCGTGCATCTTCGCAAGAACTTTGGGATCTGCTTTCTGGCCAGTCCCTCCTCTTGAAAGTTTCATCTAAACATTCATATAAAACTTTACCATATAACATTATGTATAAGTAATTTTTTTTAATTGAGGACAATCTTCGAGTGATATACGGATGAAAATTTCAATTCATAAATAAAGACTTGAATTTTAAAATATGTTTTTCTTTCCTGAAACAATGAGGCTTTCTTCCATTGTACCGTAAAATTTGTAGTACTTCCAGGTTTGTTTTTCTCCAAACTCATCTTAGTTTGTTAACTTTATTATGGACTGATTTTGGCAAGGGCTTCCAAGGGATTGAGAGGAGGGCTGCAAAGGACGTGAAGGAATCAGTTGATGTCTTTGCAAAATGTTCAAAGGTGCTGTTAGCCAGTTGTTAGAGGATTTAGCGTGTAAACAACAGTATGTATCTCTATTGTTTCATTAGTGCATACAAATGATTATATATTCCATGTGATCGGTCACCTAGTCTCCTATAGGCTTGATATGGAAGCATAGTAGAGAAGGTGGCAGAGAGGGTGTCAGTGGAGGGGCGAGAGACCGTAGGGTAGGGTGGCATGCGGTGGAGAGAATGGAGGGGGAGATGCAATTTAGAAGACGACTGGGCTTGAGAAGAAAAAATTGAAATAGACAGTTGTTTCTATTTATTAGTACTGGCATATAACTTGCTGGAAGCAATAATAAACCGCCATCTGCCATGACATAGCAGGAACTCCCCTGCTATGTTATATATATATATATATATATATATATATATATATATATATATATATATATATATATAGGATCACGGTTCGATCCGAACTTTGCCCATAACCAAAGCCGACCTGTTTGACTTGAGCCCATTTAAGAAGTGAAAAGGCTTGAGGCCATTCCAATTTTTGCTTTTCACTGCTCCAATGAAAAATTTGTATGTATAAATAGCAAGTTAACTGGTTAGAATCTCATCGGTTGACCGAACCTTACGCCAAGGTTATAAACGGCGGTAGGCGGGTGTGCGGCGGAGAGAGTCCGCCTACCGCCTAGGCCGCCTAGGCGGTCGGGACATTTTGAATACTTTTTACTATTTTGCCACTTTTTTTTGCATAATATGCATATTTTAAGGGTGTTCCATACATAACTAAGTTGTAGAACGAAGATTTATAAAGTTTTAGTTTTGTAAAAGTGAACCATAGGCCCATAATACTTAAAAAACCTTTTTGGTCAAAATATTTTGTTAAGTATTGCTCCGTCTAGGCGCCGCCTACGCCGCGTCACCTCCGCCTATGCCGCCAACCTCCGTTGGCCGCCTACTCCACCGCCTACCGAAAAGCGGTGCGGAGAGGGACCGCCTAGGCGCCGCCTAGGCGGCCTAGGCGGACGCCATTTAGAACACTGCCTTACGCAAACCAGATCCCGCCTATTTGACTTAAATAGGATACCTATGTCATTTTTCAATTGGCAGGGAAAAAAAAAACTTTCAAATGATGCTTTAAAAGATTCATTTCCCATTCTTCAATAATAATCAATAGTAATAATAATGAATCAGTTAGGGAGTAAGTGGCCGAACTTATAAGGTTTCAGATTCCATGCAGCAGTATCTCGTGCCATCCGGTGCAACCCATGCAAATAGGGGGTTCTGTGAGATATTCACAATTTTCCGTGGCCAATATCTCCAGCAGCCCCCCAGCTGCACTGTGCAGCATTAGATATTAGCTGCAAGGGGATCCAAAAAATGCATTAGTCAGAGGCATTCCTATTATAGAAAACTTTGAACAGAAATCTGCAAACAGCAGGTACCTATTTAAAAAAACAATCTTCAATCATGATTCATATTTTGGGTATGTTCCTATAATGGACATAAGAGAAGTATATATAATTAGCTGGGCTGCAAGTCATGATTTTAGCTGAAGACAGACCATAAGATTGAGCTTAGAAATAGTTAGTATAGGTTAAATCTGTAGTGCCCCGTCCCGCTCAGTCAATCGGAGGTATCAGAACGTCGACGGCGTTCGGACTTAGCCTTGCAATGGCTGCTCAGAGACATCGCTCGGTCGAGGCAACTCCTCGCTCATGTGGGGTAGTTTCGGTGAACTCGCCTCATCTTAGCCTTCACATAATAAATCGTATGTTTTCAACTTGCACAAGTAGGCTTGATAATAAAAGAGACGAATCGACATAGTTAAGGGAATAATCCCGACAGGTCGAATTGAGTTAGAATATGGAAAGGTCCAACGGTCGGCTTAGAGTTAGTGCACGACGTGCTTTGAAAATGACACTCGATCCTTCGTCCCGTGGCTTGGGAGAAGGAAAATTAGTTGAGTAGGCGAAGTTATGAACGTAGCCCAAGTCATAGGCGTCTCCCGCATGAATACTTGATAAAGCATGCACGATCCATTGTCCAAGGCTTGGCATAGCCTTTGCCCGCCCCATTGGTTAAGCTGCATTACATAGCTTGTGGCATAAGTCTAGGCAACCAAATAACTTGTTTGTTCAAGCCGGACACGTGCACGACACGTTCCATCAAGGCAAAACTTGACGCAGTCTTTGCTCGTCAAGTTGTTGCAAAGTTAAGTTAGGCAAGTTATGTTAGGCTATCGGAGTAGTAGCAAGCACGGTCCTACGAGTTCTACGGCTGGGTATAACCACATAGCCTTACGGTCTCAAGGCCCGTCATATAGAGTATGACTTGGGCGGTGGCGTCGCATAGAGTTCCGTTGGCTTAAGGCACGATGCATGGACTTAGTGTTTAAGGCACGAGCTACGGTTGATTTCAAGTCGAGTTTAGAAAAAGGGCTATCAAATGGTCGTTCTGAGTTGAGTAAAATGATAGGGTAACATGGAAGAATGCTCGCGACCGTGGGTCGTCGAGACGGACTCAAATGATAGAAGTCTTGATATTGGTTTTGAAAGAGATGGTAACACGGGAAGAAGAATGACTGTGTGAGACGGCAGTTTGAGTCGAGTCTTGCATGGTCATTGGACAACTTGTCGACAAGGGCGAAAGTTTCCTCGAGCGACAACCCGGGGCCACGGGATCGTTTCTGCCTAGGAGGAAACACGGGTATAGCCGAGCTGGGAGTACCGCTCAGGTTAGTCGGGGACTTTTAGCGGGGATTGCTACTTGCGCTGAAAGGTATCCCGAATAACAAAGCTATAAGTCCAAGTATAGCTTCTGGTGCTAGTGACCTCATATAGGTGGGTCGGCACGGGAGGCAATCCGCGTGTGTGCCTTTATATTGAGTCGAGTTGAATAGGTGCACGATCTGAAGACAATGTTGGGCCTAAAATTTGGTTTCAACGTAGACGACGTACTTCGGCACGAGATGTAGCGTCAAGTCTTAAGTTGTCGGCATATAAGTTGCATAAGTTGGGTTTGAGTCATCTTGAGTTTAAGTCAGGAAACGCCACAAGGCAAAGTCGGTCGAATGACACTTAGCCCACAAGTCTTCATTGGGTCAATTGGTGATTAAAGTAACAAGGGCCGCGAGGCGACGATATAGTTAAGTCACATTGAGTTGCGAGGCACGGTACGATGGATTTGTAGCACGGTCACAAGGAATTGGGTACTATCGCGTAGTTGCGTCTCTGATTTTGGGCCGTAAGACAAACACGACTTGATAGGTTAACGTTGACGTTGCAAGCACGGGATGGTCTAAAGACACAAAATAGGCTAAGGCGTCGGTCGTAAAACTGATCCTAAGACAAGACTAGAAAGACATTTGATAAGAAGGGACTATGTTGCACAAATTAAAACAAACGTGTTGGTTTTGTATGGGTGGGCGAGGAGCTCATTCTACCAGTACAGTTGAGTACTGACACCCACATAGTTTTCATGTACAGGCACAGGTAGAAGCTCGTGGCACGGAGCTCGCTTGGATGCGTCGAGGCACGAAGTTCCTTGACGATTCGAAGCGTGCGGCCGCATGGAGTCAAGACTTATACGGGACATAATGTATGGACGTCGCCTTCCGAAGAATCCGCTGGTTCAAGACTTGTATTGAGAGATGAGAGAGAGCTGAGTGACTTATAATGTGAGAAGAGTGAGCTTGAGAGACTTGTAATCTTGGCCTTGCGCTCCATTGTAATCCTTGTTTCAATATCAATAAAGATCATCTTTTGAGTAACTTGTGTTTGCTTCTAAATTTTCGCTGGCATATTCAATGTCTCTGCTTGGGACTTCTGTGCGACGACCCCGTCACAGCCGCTGTAATCGGCCGTTATGGAACCCGTCTTGCACGAGCGCAATCTAGGCTCGTGCGGCATCACGCCTTAGCGAGGACGATCGCTCCTACGGGAGCGGGGCATGACATAATGGTATCAGAGCACGGCTTTACGTCCTTGGATTATAGATTGAATTCTTTAACTTCGTTGTTCCGCAAACTCTGTTGCTTCCGCAAGTTGTTAACGTTGGTGTTCTCTCTCTCAAATGTCCCACGGGATGTCCATACAATAAGTCTATCTATTTTGCAAAACATAGGAAAACAATTTTTGACAAAACAAAAAGATGGTTTGCGTAAGCACGATTGGCTAAGTCGGACTGGGCATATACACCAAGGATTTGTGTCGACCTTAGCAAAGTCGAGTGCGGGATTCGTAACGTTTCGAGCAAGAATGAGTTGAACTCGATTGAGTAAAGTGAGATGACTATCGATAGGGGTGCTATCGAGCGACGATAACGTCGGTGCGATATAGATGAGCGTGCTTGAAATTCGAGGAATGGTTCGAACGAAAAAATTTGAAGAAGTCGATTTTGATTCGAATGATAGTTTTGAGGATTTGTCAAATGACTTCATCCCTGAGTGGTGTATGCGATAGTCGCAGGAATGTCAATTGATCGATTGAGGATACGGGGTGTCGATGAGTCTATCAGCAAGCGTCGCACATATGCAAAGCCTTAGATCGAGTACGATTGAGTGAGTTGTTGTCTTGAAGTTTGATAAGTAGATTCGAACAAATTAGAAATGACACGCACGGAACGTGCACGGGATTAAGGATTGCGCGAGTATGAAACGCGAAAATGATTGAGTAGGTGAAACTGAATCGAAGAAAAGTTAAGATGTGCGAATGGATGACTCGATCGAGGAAATCGATAAGAATCGTATATGAAAAGTTAGCACAATTGGATGATAGCGTGCATGGAAATGATTCGAATATAACTGAGAAGGACTCTAAGGATTGGAATGAATGTTGTTCGATGACTTAAGATAGACGGATGAACAATATGTGAATTTGGGTTTGAGAAAATTGATGTTGTGAATGAATCGAGGGGTAATGATTGAACTTGAAATTGAATGTCGAGGAGATTATCCAGTCGGACGATAGCATCATTCGCACGACTCGAAATTTGTTGCAAAGGAAGATCGTCAGGTTACGCATGTCATCGATGGTATTGAGGCGTATCAAAGATCGATATGCGATAACTCGGGGGTACTCTAACCCGACGAATGACGGTCGTGCAAGTGTTATCGTTCTGACGGATACTATACTTAGGATTTTAATTGAGATGAATGTTGGATAAAAATAATCGTGTCTTGATGGTTAAGTTGATAACCACAACCTCGACGATCTTGTCTTGCGCGAGTGCAACTCTAGCCTAGCACATGCGTCGCGTCGAATTATGGGTGATCATTCCGCGTGAGCGTTGACATGGTGATTCATGTCGCGGGAATGATCGAACTCGAAAAATCAGGATGCGACAACTTTGATTGCCTCGACTTGTTTGTTTGATGCAAAGGAAAATTCGAGGATATTTGGACTTGCGATTGATGGTTGAGTAAACTTGAGGATTGAATAGATCCAATATACGTATCGAGAATGAATTAGTCTAGACACAAAATGTAGTGCCCCGACCCGCAAGATGCCTTATGATGGATGGTTGGTTCGATAAAGCCTTGTTGGACTTGGGAATATGTGAGGGATCGCTTGGAAGGCTATGCAATCGTAGCGGGAATCGTCCTATGAATGTGAGTAGTGTTGAACCCTTCAAAGATCCTTTAGCTTCACGCTTAAAATAAAGGATAGAGTGCTATGTTTCTTATTGTGTTGGACTTGGGAATATGCGAGGGATCGCTTGGAAGGCTATGCGATCGTAGCGGGAATCGTCCTATGAATGTGAGTAGTATTGAACCCTTCAAAGATCCTTTAGCTTCACGCTTAAAATAAAGGATAGAGTGCTATGTTTCTTATTGTGTTGTTCAATAACACCTTGCATGGAATTTGGAAAGATAATGAAAGATAATAATCACCTGAACGTAAACTGTTGTGGCTAAGTGAATTGTATGCTTGTACGATGTTGCGATGAATTGCATGACAGGTGAAGGCAAAGTCCCAAATACTTGGGCGGTGAGTATATTGAGCTTTGGCTCAATGAATAGATGGCAAAACAGATGTTAAGACCCAAGAACTGGGCAGTGAGTATGCTTGAATTGCATTCGAATGAATGTGTGCTAAACAGATGCCAAGTCCCAGGAATTGGGCGGTGAGTACATTGAGTTTGGTTGGAAAGATGTTTAGTATCAAAGATGTGGCAAAAGGATTGGATAACAACATTCTATTATCCTGTCGCCGATGTAGAATGTTGATTACGCCAAGACCCTGGATTGGACAGATGATAATGTGAGCATTGGCTCAAGGCAAGATGGCTAGATGGCAAGATGGCAATATGAATGAGAATGATGGCTTATTTCTTAGTTTCCTTATCATGCATTATATGTTTTCTTCTTAGATAAGTTGCATATAGTTGCATGGTCATGGACAACTTGTCGACAAGGTGGTTTCTCGAACGGTATTCCTGGGCCATGGAACCCGGTTCGTCCTAGGGGAAACCAATGTTGAAGTAGTAGCAGTGCTGAAGTAGTAGCACGGTATACAGGACTTGCAGTGGGGCTAGCTACCTGCACTAGCAAGGGCGCTGTATACCTGTAAGTCGGTCCAAGATGGCGTGTAGCCAGTGACCTTCATATAGATAGGTCCAGTGCTAATGATGTCTTATGCAGGCAGAGTAAGTTATTACTCAAATACAGGGAAGGATGTCGGCTGTTGGTAAGAATCACCTGAACGGTGATATTTATATTGAATCATAATATTGTTCCTAACAATGTCTTGTGCAGGCAGAGTAAGTATCATAAATGTACAGGGATGGCTACACGACCGTGGGTAAGAATCATCAAAGGGTGATAACAGTATGCTTTAAATTATGTTGGCTATGAGATTTGCATGCTTTACTTCTTGTCGGCTATAACATGAAATTGACCCTAAGGCAACGAGAAAGACCACTGTTAATAATGTGCGATAACATGATTACTTAGTGTTTTCTTAGGTGAGTTGGGCCAGCACCGCTCGCCAGTACATTGATGATGTACTGACCCACGTTGTGGGCAATATTACAGGTGTTTGCTTGGGAAAAATCCTGTGAATCAGTGCTTGGCATCGATGAATCGGATGGGTGTGCAGAAGCTCTTCTTTCAAGACGATGTCTTCTGCTATACGGGACATAATGTATGGAACAGTGGAACTCAGTTGTACCAGTGAGATTGTAGCCATATTGGCAAGTTCATTGTAAAGAAGTCGGTATATTCAATTGTAGCCTGGGCAAGTGTACACATTCAGTTGGCTATTTAAGAGCCTTGTAAACAGTTGTAAACTCTGTATTCCGCTGCAAGTCTTGTAATCTATTTTGATTATCAATAAAGATATACATTTCTTTATAATTTGTGTGACTTCAATTTATCTGCTTGGTTCCGCTGCGTTGTCGATATTTTCTGAGAATTACCAGGAACTGTAATGTTTTTGCCTTGTACAAGTACAATCTAGACTTGTACGGCATCACGCCCAGTGGCTTGTTTTCGATCCTCCGGGATCGGGGCGTGACATAATGGTATCAGAGCACGGCTTTACGTCCTTGGATTCCTATTCGATTTGTTTCGAATCAATGTTGCTACTAAAGATGATTCTAAGCTGCTTCCGCGATGATTCAAAGATTGCTTCCGCGATTATTCAAAGTTGCTTCCGCGGTGAATCAAAGTTGCTTCCACGAATACTCAAAGTTGCTTCCGCGATGAAATCAAAGTTGCCTCTATGATGACTCATAGTGCTTCTGCGATTACTCTGTGTTGCTTCCAAACTATTCTATGTTGTTCCCTTGACTGAAAGTCCGTTGATCATTCTAGTTGCTCACTGGGTGTTCCATACAATAAGTCTAAATATGTGGGCTGTGATATGTGTGCTTTGTTGAATTTCTAAAAGATACCAAAAAGAATAACAATGATGCGATGCGATAATAAAGTTTGTGATGTATGCTGGATGTCTTATGTGTGGAATTCATTGAAGTCGATTGTTATGCAGCAATCGACAGTGGATGATGGCATGGTATGTTGGAACAGAATGTGCATGGATTTCAGTGAATGGAAATCGACAGAAGCTTGAGTCGATATTTGTGGTCAGCATAACCACTGCAGGATGGATTGTCCATATTGGACGTTGGTTTGATGCGAGGGAATATTGTGTCGGAATGGCTTGAGCTCTGAGTGGTATATTACATATACCCTCGTCGTGATAAGATGTCCCTTGACCTTGATGTGTTTATGATTTTGTGATTGCTTTACCTATAAGGTATTGGGTGGTATCGAATCGTAGCTGAGCTTACGATTGATACATGATGGCTAGGTGTGTCCCCTGATTGTTAAGTTCGGATGACCCGTTGTGAGATTTTGATGTGTTCGGGTGAACCATCGCTAGACCTTGTCGGTTAGCAGTATGTTGGGTAATAAGAGAATTGAGAATATGAAATGAATGCCTTGGTTGGGAAGGAAACGAATTTCAGATTCAGGCGAAGACTTGGATCAGTTGGGTAAAAAGGATTATAGGCTTGGTAATGATGGTGTTGTGCTGCTATCGAAAGATTTTGCGAGAACAACTATAGACCGAATATTGAACGATGTTGGAATTGAGTGAAAGAAATTGCATGTTGGATATCGACAGAATTGACGGTAATGTTAGACGCCTATCGGGATGTTGCAATTGATTTTGAAGATGCAGAGAGTTGCATCAACGACCGAAAGGATTGAGAATGGGATTGAGGAATAGATGATCTTAGCACGTAGTGCAGTGTGCTTGAGAGAAATTGATGTCCCGAATTAACAAGTTATGACCCTTGAGTATTTTGAGGCATAGAAAAGAATGAGTACTTGTCCCTTGATGCATGAAGGAGTAGATGTTCCTTACGAGAGTCGAATGGCTAGAATACAAATAAGTATCGAGGTGTAGCGATATGTAATAGACCCTGTCGGTAGATGATGTTGTCGCATAAATAACAAGTTTGGTGGAATATAGAATTATGGGATTTTGACTTAGCTAATGAGTTATGTTATATCCACTAAGATGACCGATATGCGTATGCTAGATGATTGGTGCTATAGAGATTGGATCGGTGCATGAATAGTAAATCTTCTTATGGAATCACAAGGAGATGATGCAAAACGAATATTGATGGTTAACGTGAATTGCTAAGAGATGACCGTGTTGGTGCTAGAAAATTTATAAAGGATGCCTCGGAGGAAATATGATTGTGTAGTTGCCTTGTTTTGTTGGTTAAGAGAGTACGGACCGTATCGATGATATAAAAATGTAGAAAACGAATATGTCACGATGAGACCGTAGGAAAAGAGATCGTAAGTGATAAACTATTGAGATAGCATGTCGGATGATGACTCGGAATAGTTGACCCGATTGAATAGACAATTTGAGTACGATGTGAGAATACAAGTTTGATCGAGCTGATGCTATGTCTATGCAAGTGGAAATTGAAAGTTTGGATGTCGATTGATAAGTTTTATATGATAGCTTCGAGATTGACCCATAGAATTGTGGGATAGAATTGTTGGATAGAATTGTCGGATAGAGTTTTGTCGGTTGCGGGTAAGTCTAGAATGAGACTTCGTTGGGTATGACCCGAGTATGTGTACGGGTAGAAAGACTTGACTCTAGAATGTTGGTTGGTTGCCTAGATTGTCGGTTGGTTGCCTAGAATGTCGGTCGGTTGACTAGAGTATTGGTTGGTTGCCTAGAGTGTTGGTTGGTTGCCTAAAGTGTTGGTTGGTTGCCTAGAGTGTCGGTTGGTTGCCTAGAATGTTTGTTTGTTGCTTAAGTTTCAGATTTGGTTGGCTATGTTCTTCAGTTGTCCTTGTTGGGAATAAGTTCATAAGATTGGGGTGGTGTCCCATGTCCCTAAGTTGGTCAGACCATAGAGTTGCCCTATGATGAGAATTGGTTGCCTCTAAGATAAGAGATACGTATGTCCCTGATAGCTACTCATCTCACATGAGCTAGCTGAATGTTTGGTTTAGCTTAGATTAGCTGACCATAGAGACTTGATTGAATGCTAAGTTGACTATTGGAAAACCGTAGGATGTCCCTATTGATGTTGCGTGAGTATAGTCGGAATGAATAAGATGTGTCGGAAGGTAAACTTTGGAATGGAATGAAGATTGGAAATTTTGATGTTATAATATTGGATGGGATGACGGATCATGTTGGTTTCGAAATTTGGTTGCCGTTGTTGGAATGCTGGAAATTGTTGGAACTGGTTGGATTTGGTTGATTAATATTGAGCTGCGAAAATTGATGGTAATGCCTTGAGACAGTTGGAATAATTTCATGGATCGGATAAAAATTGACGATATAAGTGTAATGACGGAATTGGATAGTACATGTAGCCGAGATCGGCGTGAGCGAATGTGAATAGGAATGACCCTCGGAATTAATGTTGTTGGATATAAGAGTTGCAGGATAATATGTTGGCTTGATCAATACGAGAAAATGTTAGAGTACAGCAAGAAATGTTGCTAGAGTGGAATGGTGGTACAATTTGAAGGATGGTACGATTTGGAAGATGGATCATGATCGGAAAATTTACAAGTTGCAACAAAGTGTATGGATGCGAACGATGATGAGTACGATATTTGACCGATGAGAATCGGGATATCAAAATGAAATATGGCAATAGGATTTATCAACTTTGGTGGCATGGATGACAATGAACTTGAAAGGAATACTTGATACATCTAAGTCGGAATATTTTGGAAATTTTGGATCGGTTGAGGAAAAATTGCTCGAGTTGGAATTGGTAACATCTATTGTGTTATTAGTTGGTTGGGATGTTGAATAAACAAGTGGAATTATACGAGATGCTCGAAGAGAATTACTGATGTTCGGAAAGGAAGTTACACCGTAGCTCGTTCGCCTTCTCTATCACTGAACTTGGCTGAAGTGCATGTATTTCGGGGACGCCTAAAATATGTGTATGATTCCAATTAAGTGGTATGCTGAATTCAAACGAAGCCACGGGAAGGATTATTATGTGCTAAGGATTTGCACGAGTGTCGGAGGATAGATCAAAGATGGTAAACTATGTTTAATCAATTGGGATGCTGTAACGAGACGGTACATTACTTAAAATCAATCGAGAGAGTGCGGAGAAATATTAAATGGTGCAAGTTGATCGTTGAGAAGTTTCATGAAAAGTTGGTTGAAGTTTTGGGGATGAGTTTTGTTTTAAGTTTCGAGGACGAAACTTTTTCTGGGTGGTATATATTGTAGTGTCCCGACCCGCAAGATGCCTTATGATGGATGGTTGGTTCGATGAAGCCTTGTTGGACTTGGGAATATGCGAGGGATCGCTTGGAAGGCTATGCGATCGTAGCGGAAATCGTCCTATGAATGTGAGTAGTGTTGAACCCTTCAAAGATCCTTTAGCTTCACGCTTAAAATAAAGGATAGAGTGCTATGTTTCATATTGTGTTGTTCAATAACACCTTGCATGGAATTTGGAAAGATAATGAAAGATAATAATCAGCTGAACGTAAACTGTTGTGGCTAAGTGAATTGTATGCTTGTACGATGTTGCGATGAATTGCATGACAGGTGAAGGCAAAGTCCCAAATACTTGGGCGGTGAGTATATTGAGCTTTGGCTCAATGAATAGATGGCAAAACAGATGTTAAGACCCAAGAACTGGGCAGTGAGTATGCTTGAATTGCATTCGAATGAATGTGTGCTAAACAGATGCTAAGTCCCAGGAATTGGACGGTGAGTACATTGAGTTTGGTTGGAAAGATGTTTAGTATCAAAGATGTGGCAAAAGGATTGGGTAACAACATTCTATTATCCTGTCGCCGATGTAGAATGTTGATTACGCCAAGGCCCTGGATTGGGCAGATGATAATGTGAGCATTGGCTCAAGACAAGATGGCTAGATGGCAAGATGGCAATATGAATGAGAATGATGGCTTATTTCTTAGTTTCCTTATCATGCATTATATGTTTTCTTCTTAGATAAGTTGCATATAGTTGCATGGTCATGGACAACTTGTCGACAAGGTGGTTTCTCGAACGGTATTCCTGGGCCATGGAACCCGGTTCGTCCTAGGGGAAACCAATGCTGAAGTAGTAGCAGTGCTGAAGTAATAGCACGGTATACAGGACTTGCAGTGGGGCTAGCTACCTGCACTAGCAAGGGCGCTGTATACCTGTAAGTCGGTCCAAGATGGCGTGTAGCCAGTGACCTTCATATAGATAGGTCCAGTGCTAATGATGTCTTATGCAGGCAGAGTAAGTTATTACTCAAATACAGGGAAGGATGTCGGCTGTTGGTAAGAATCACCTGAACGGTGATATTTATATTGAATCATGATATTGTTCCTAACAATGTCTTGTGCAGGCAGAGTAAGTATCATAAATGTACAAGGATGGCTACACGACCGTGGGTAAGAATCACCAAAGGGTGATAACAGTATGCTTTAAATTATGTTGGCTATGAGATTTGCATGCTTTACTTCTTGTCGGCTATAACATGAAATTGACCCTAAGGCAACGAGAAAGACCACTGTTAATAATGTGCGATAACATGATTACTTAGTGTTGTCTTCTTAGGTGAGTTGGGCCAGCACCGCTCGCCAGTACATTGATGATGTACTGACCCACGTTGTGGGCAATATTACAGGTGTTTGCTTGGAAAAAAATCCTGTGAATCAGTGCTTGGCATCGATGAATCGGATGGGTGTGCAGAAGCTCTTCTTTCAAGACGATGTCTTCTGCTATACGGGACATAATGTATAGAACAGTGGAACTCAGTTGTACCAGTGAGATTGTAGCCATATTGGCAAGTTCATTGTAAAGAAGTCGGTATATTCAATTGTAGCCTAAAGGGCAAGTGTACACATTCAGTTGGCTATTTAAGAGCCTTGTAAACAGTTGTAAACTCTGTATTCCGCTGCATGTCTTGTAATCCATTTTGATTATCAATAAAGAGATACATTTCTTTATAATTTGTGTGACTTCAATTTATCTGCTTGGTTCCGCTGCGTTGTCGATGTTTTCTGAGAATTACCAGGAACTGTAATGGTTTTGCCTTGTACAAGTGCAATCTAGACTTGTACGGCATCACGCCCAGTGGCTTGTTTTCGATCCTCCGGGATCGAGGCGTGACATAAAACAAGAGTTACGTCCCGATGAGGATGACTATCCCGCGGGAGCGTGCATGGTGATTCATGCCCACCGTGGATAATCTGAATTGCGTGAGATCGGAATGCAACATATTGTTAAGCTAGACGACCTTATGATCGAATACGTGAATTGTGATGAACGACTTAGGAAATATGAAATGTGAATTATGGTTTAGCAATAAGTTGTGTCGTAGCGTGTTTGACTTGGAAGGATTGATAGGCAGATTATGTCGAACGTGTTCGAAGAGATAGACTATGTGAAAGGGTTTGTTGAACGAGTGATATTGATATGTCGTAGAATTGGTTGAAAGTAAGTTGTCGTAGGATGGCTTTGCTGAATGACTCGGACCCCGTGCGACGAATGTCGGGATGTGTGTAGGAAATCGATGCTCGATGTTTAGAAATCGAAGTGATGCGAGCTTGGGTAAAAAACCCCGTACTATCAATCTGGTTTGACCTTAGGATGGGGTCAGTGTTGATATTGTTGTTTGGAAACTATGATTCCAATACTGACGGATGACCTTTGCCTAAAGACATAGCCTAGCGGTTAGGCAGACGTCCCGGTACGAAGAGATAGGAATTGTGGAGGCACCGCTCACGAGGCTCGGTTGACATGCATGTATATCAGGGACACTTGAATATGTGCACGGTCCGACTCGAGCGGTGATGGCAGAATTCGCTATCACGAGGCTTGGCTGAAATGCATATATTTTGGGGACGCCTAAAATATGTGCACGATCCAACCAAGTGATACGTTGAATCAAGTGAGAATAAAGGAATAGAAAAGTGTCGAGGATTTTGAAATAGTATTTCGAAGAAATGAAAAGTTGGAGTGCGTTAGTTGATTTGAGATGAACCTGAATGTTGGTTGATTGGTTAGTATGACATACGACTAAGTTAGCGGTAAGCACGAGCGTGGCTCGAATTGAGGTAACGCATAGGAGAAATGTGCGCGAGAGTCGTTGAACATTCGAGTGATAAGTCGATAAGTAAGTACTCAGTTAGTTTCGAGGACGAAACTTTTTCTGAGTGGTGTATGATGTAGTACCCCGTCCCGCTCAGTCAATCGGAGGTATCGGAACGTCGACGGCGTTCGGACTTAGTCTTGCAATGGCTGCTCAGAGACATCGCTCGGTCGAGGCGACTCCTCGCTCAGGTGGGGTAGTTTCGGTGAACTCGCCTCATCTTAGCCTTCACATAATAAATCGCACGTTTTCAACTTGCACAAGTAGGCTTGATACTGATAATAAAAGAGACAAATCCACATAGTTAAGGGAATAATCCCGACAGGTCGAATTGAGTTAAAATATGGAAAGGTCCAACGGTCGACTTAGAGTTGGTGCACGGCGTGCTTTGAAAATGACACTCGATCCTTCGTCCCGTGGCTTGGGAGAAGGAAAGTTGGTTGAGTAGGCGAAGTTATGAACGTAGCCTAAGTCATAGGCGTCTCCCGCATGAATACTTGATAAAGCATGCACGATCCATTGTCCAAGGCTTGGCATAGCCTTTGCCCGCCCCATTGGTTAAGCTGCATTGCATAGCTTGTGGCATAAGTCTAGGCAACCAAATAACTTGTTTGTTCAAGCCAGATACGTGCACGGCACGTTCCATCAAGGCAAAGCTTGACGCAGCCTTTGCTCGTCAAGTTGTTGCAAAGTTAAGTTAGGCAAGTTATGTTAGGCTATCGGAGTAGTAGCAAGCACGGTCCTACGAGTTCTACGGCTGGGTATAACCACATAGCCTTACGGTCTCAAGGCCCGTCATATAGAGTATGACTTGGGCGGTGGTGTCGCGTAGAGTTCCGTTGGCTTAAGGCACGATGCATGGACTTAGTGTTTAAGGCACGAGCTACGGTTGATTTCACGTCGAGTTTAGAAAAAGGGCTATCAAATGGTCGTTCTGAGTTGAGTAAAATGATAGGGTAACATGGAAGAATGCTCGCGACCGTGGATCGTCGAGACGGTCTCAAATGATAGAAGTCTTGATATTGGTTTTGAAAGAGATGGTAACACTGGAAGAAGAATGACTGTGTGAGACGTCAGTTTGAGTCGAGTCTTGCATGGTCATTGGACAACTTGTCGACAAGGACGAAAGTTTCCTCGACCGACAACCCGGGGCCACGGGATCGTTTCGGCCTAGGAGGAAAAATGGGTATAGCCGAGCTGGGAGTACCGCTCAGGTTAGTCGGGGGCTTTCAGCGGGGATCGCTACTTGCGCTGAAAGGTATCCCGAATAACAAAGCTATAAGTCCAAGTATAGCTTGTGGTGATAGTGACCTCATATAGGTGGGTCGGCACGGGCAGCAATCCGCGTGTGTGCCTTTGGATTGGGTCGAGTTGAATATGTGCACGATCTGAAGACAATGTTGGGCCTAAGATTTGGTTTCAACTTAGGCGACGTACTTCGGCACGAGATGTAGCGTCAAGTCTTAAGTTGTCGGCATATAAGTTGCATAAGTTGGGTTTGAGTCACCTTGAGTTTAAGTCAGGAAACGTCACAAGGCAAAGTCGGTCGAGTGACACTTAGCCCACAAGTCTTGATTGGATCAATTGGTGATTAAAGTAACAAGAGCCGCGAGGCGACGATATGGTTAAGTCACATTGAGTTGCGAGGCACGGTACGATGGATTTGTAGCACGGTCACAAGGAATTGGGTACTATCGCGTAGTTGCGTCTCTGATTTTGGGCCGTAAGGCAAACACGACTTAATAGGTTAACATTGACGTTACAAGCACGGGATGGTTTAGAGACACAAAATAGGCCAAGGCGTCAGTCGTAAAACTGATCCTAAGACAAGACTAGAAAGACAATTGATAAGAAGGGACTATGTTGCACAAATTAAATCAAACGTGTTGGTTTTGTATGGGTGGGCGAGGAGCTCATTCCACCAGTACAATTGAGTACTGACATCCACATAGTTTTCATGTGCAGGCACAGGTAGAAACTCGTGGCACGGAGCTCGCTTGGATGCATCGAGGCACGGAGTTCCTTGGCGATTCGAAGCGTGTGGCCGCATGGAGTCAAGACTTATACGGGACATAATGTATGGACGTCGCCTTCCGAAGTATCCGCTGGTTCAAGACTTGTATTGAGAGATGAGAGAGAGCTGAGTGACTTGTAATGTGAGAAGAGTGAGCTTGAGAGACTTGTAATCTTGGCCTTGCGCCCCATTGTAATCCTTGTTTCAATATCAATAAAGATTATCTTTTGAGTAACTTGTGTTTGCTTCTAAATTTCCGCTGGCATATTCAATGTCTCTGCTTGGAACTTCTGTGCGACGACCCCGTCGCAGCCGCTGTAATCGGCCGTTATGGAATCCGCCTTGCACGAGCGCAATCTAGGCTCCTGCGGCATCACGTCTTAGCGAGGACGATCGCTCCTACGGGAGCGGGGCGTGACAAAATCAAAGTTTACTTTCAGGAGTATTGACTCGTAAAAAAAATGCAATATTCCATGTTCGTAGTGCTTTTAGAGTGCTTCAAAAGATGACATAGGGTATTGGACTTATATCAAAACATGGGAAGAACTGTAGCTGAAGGTATTAGGGGAGTAGGATGTCAACAAGAAATCAGGTTAGTTCTTGCGAAGAAACAAGAAAAGAAGAAAAGGAAACGAATCTTAATATCATGCGAAAATTTCATACAAAACAAGATTAAATGCCTCTATCCCAAAATCATGGGGTCAGCCATAATATCCTTCTCTTCCATTCTGATACGACTAAGGTCATAACATTAGCAAATGGCATGTCTTTTTTCATGGCCTCAGGTGTAGTGTCTCGCTCCGCGAAGGCACTAGATAAACAGAGAGATCGGATTACTGATTCTGCAACAGAGGACGATTGATCTGGGTGAGTGGACAAAGACTCATTTTATGATTTGCTTACGCCTAATAAGAATCTGAGTTTTTGATCGAATGCTTTTGCTAATAACAAGATGGTAATCATTGAGTATGCTTATAAGAGAATTCACATGTTGCTATGCTAAGAACAAGAAAAGAGTTAACTTGTATGCTAAGAAGAAGAATTGTTGCGAAACGATATGATGTCTTGCTAAGAAATGAATGTTGCCTTGATCGATAGAATGTTGTCATGTTTAATCAAAGGAGATGATGCCATGCTAAAGTTAGATATGTTGCCTCAAAACCATTCATTGTTGTTGTGCTTAATAAGAAGAGAAAAGAGAATGCTCATACGTCCTTATATAGTAAACTATCAAAAGTGTTCATGCTTGTTATTATCATGCTTGGTTAAATGAGATTGTTCATTGTTCATCGATCGTATGCTATAAAGACAGCGAAGTATAGAGAAGGCACATCGTGCTGTAAAAGAGATGATACGGCTTGTCCGTATAGATAAGAGAGTAGAGCTACTGGCTCGATTATATGAAAAGAAGAGAACCGATGAAATATGATTGCTGACCGAAAATTTGTGCATAACAGAGTTTATCTGATAGAGTTGCATACATGCATTGGTCCTGGACAACTTGTGCACAAGTATAGATCCTCACGACCGGTTCTGGGACACTGGAGTCGCTCGGCCTAGGCGGGATAGAGTAACGTCCTGAGGTAAAAGAGACCTCACGGTGTATAGAGAGAGTGTCCACTAGCGACGAGCTGAACCCAAGAGTCACAGCAGCTAATATGGGGAATGACCCATGGACCATCATATAGATAGGTGTCGATTAGTGAAAAGCTAAACCCTGAGCCGTAGCTGCTAGCATGTGTGTTATCAGTGCAAAGCTGAACCTTGGGTCACAGTTGATGGTCTACACATGTGTTGGTGCAGAGCTAAGCCTTAAGTCACAGCTGCTAATCGATGACATGCATAAGAAAGATTTTGTTAAGAGCTAATAATGAAGAGACGAACGGGAGAAATGCTGGTTATAATATGTTTATGTTAATCCTTGTCTTCTGCAGGGATGGACCGCCAGCTATGGTAAGAATTACTGAAAAGTGATACATTTGTTCCTAAGTTTCCTGAACATGAGTTGCTTAAAGAATAAATTGTTGCCAAGAATTGTTATGTCCCTTTTCAAAGAAAACATCTGATAATCGTGCTTGTAACTGACCATGAGTATGTCTTGAATAAGAGAAAAGAATGCTAATAATTTTGTTCCTGAGAAATTATATGGCTCATGAAACACGCTGTGCACTCCACAGAAATGAATAGTCCCTTGTATGCTTGAATGAATAAAAATAAAGTGAAATGAAATGAACTGTAGCTTTTCGAAAGTATTTTCAAAAGAGATGTAATCTTGACTCTGAATATACATGAAATGAATATAGGTAAAAGTAGCAAGATCGCATCACAAGAAATGTTTCTCACTAAATGAATTAGTGATCGTTTCAGACGATATAGTCCATGTCTCATTCGCCAGTACGTGTTGCATACTGACCCACATTGTGGACACCATTTCAGGTACGAAGAGATCCACCACCAATTGCCATAGGTACAAGGTGGATCGAGATGGACAGTCCGAAGCGATAGTCCGAACCTCATCCTCAGGAGCCAGAAATCAGAAGAGATGCCAAGAGATGGACATCTGTTGCAAAGAGTTGATTTTGTATATAAAGGAATGTAATGTATGGAACGAGATCATTGTAATCTGTAAAGTTCTGAGAGAATGTAAGCATTGTATCAGAAAAAATTGAGAGCTTGTAATCTATTCAAATGAAATCAAATAAGAGAATTTGTTTCTGCTATTGTGTTCAATTCATATGTTCTGCAATATGTCTTCTGCTGCTTCAATTATTTGCTTTATGTTCCGTTGCGCTGCTGTCGATATTTGTCTATTTTGTCTTGTTACAGGTCTTGGCCTTGTGCAAACGCAACTTAGGCTTGCACAGCATCACGCCCAAACGAGAACGAACGGTTTCACAGAGTCCGAAGCGAGGACGAAAGGACTCTGCGGGATCGGGACGTGACATCAGGCCCTCAATTAAAGTTCGCTTAGGCACACCCTAGTTATAACTTATAACAGCTCCTTTTAAAAGTGATCTACGATGAACGGGGATTACGGGATGAAGTGATGTGGACATGGTGACACATGCATAGCAATTGGCATGTTCTAGACCTCGTATGTTTCGAAGTGGTCCTGTCCTGTCTGTTTTGACGTAGAAACGACACAGACATGGCACTGGAGTGAATGTTCTTCCTAAGTGAGATCCTATCACTACTACGTGTTGTGTTTCCTGGTTTTCATTCTGCATATCCAAACTATCTTGGACAATTCCTCTCGTCTTATCCTCAACTGACACCGTCACCAACTTCCCATGAATGGACTCATTTCTCATCCTGTTTCTATGTAGCCGCCACTCATGCATTTGCATTTCAGCAAGGCTCATTTTTGGGACAGCTGAAATTTTGGTAGCATCCACTTCCTTAATAGCTTCCTAGATGCTACAGTAATTGGCAATATTAATCAAAAGTATTCTTCTCCGGTACAGTATGGTGAATTCAAAGGTAACCCATATCATGCATGAAAAGCAACTAGTACCCAATTAAGGAACCATTTCATCTTCCAAGTAAGCTAATGCAGGCAATTAACAGAAAGTGTATGAAAGTCTTCAATACTAGAATACCTGTAAGTGAAGACGCTCTCTTTCCAAGGCCAATTTCATGACAAGATCGGCAATATATTTAGTTCTGATACCAATATCCTTAGCATTAGCCATCTTTGAATCATCTGCTTGATTTAGAGATGCCTCCAAACACTCTAATCTACTCCTTAGAAAACCCATCTCTTCGTTTAATTCCAAATTTGTTTCAGTAAGAAGAGCACATTTAGATTCCGCATTCTCAGCCCTACTTTCAGCTTTTGAAACCTTTCCCTTGAGATCCGCAATCAGATGTTCCATATCATTGAGTGCAGAATATAGCATACCCTGCTGCTCCTCAATTGCTTCAACAGATGCCCTTGCATGTTCTAACTGAGTATCTGATTCCTTGAGCTTCCACTCTAAAAAATTTGCCTTCTTCGTCGTCCCATTATTTTCAAGGAGACCTAGCTGTTCATTAAGGTCCAAGTTAGTTTTAGTCAACAGCGTACACTTTGTTTCTGCAGATTCAACCCTGCTTTCTAATCTCAAAACTTCTTCCTTGAGATTACAAATAACATTTTCCATCTCGCTGCGTTCAGTTTGAGATGTACTATGTTGTCCTTCATTTGCTTTGGCTGAGACTTCTCTTAACTGCAGCTGAGCATCAGATTCTCTTAGCTGTTGCTCTAATGTGCACACCTTTTCTTTCAAACTTAAGATTTCAGAACTGGAAAGATTGTATGTATCCTGAGCTTCTTGCAAATCTGTTTTTAGACTATTAGCCTGCAACACTGGGAGACCATCATATGTCAGAGACCTTTCATATGGCTTCTTTGTTCTTTCTTCCAAGTTAGACCTCATTTCACTCTCTTGATGTAGTGAACTATCTAAATGAAACTGAACCATCTGAAGTTTTCCCCTTAGTTCTCTCGAAATTCCTAGAAGTAGCTCAGCAGCATTTTCAGATTCAAACATTCTCTCAAGAATTGTTTCCATCGAATCCTCCAAGTTGTATATTTCCTGTTCTGCATAACGCAGTTTGAGTTTGAGGTCTTCTTCAGTAGATCTTGAATCTGACAGCTTCTTGTCAAGATCCAGCTCCCTGGCCAATGATTTTTCTAACATTTGTAAACAATGCCTCTGTTGCTCCACATTCTGTTGTTTCCACTTAGCATTTGAAGGTGTAAATTGATTACTATCTGTTTCCACATCCGCAACAGTACCTGATTGGTACAAAAGAATGCATTAGAAATGGTATTAGATGCACTGAAAATGTTAGGAATCTAGAACTAAGCTTATGGGTTCCATGCTCACCAAAAGCTAGATCCCTTTCATACTTTGCTGACCGTGTTCTTATATCAGCAACTAGATCTTGTGACTGCTCTAAGGAATCTTCGGCATCATGCAACTTCTCTTTTATTTCTGCCAAAAGTTCTTCAGCTTGGACACTCTCAGAAAGATTTTCGCCTACATCTGCAATATTCATTCGGAGTGAACCAATGAAGCTGTCAAGCTCTTTGACCTCCGAGTTTAATATCCCAGATAAAATATCAAACTCAAAGACCTGCTGAACAGACTCGTTTGAGATGTCTTCCTTCTCCAAAATCAGAGCATCATAATTACATGCTCTATCCTCAATTTGCATCAAAAGCATCTCTAAGTTAGATGCCTTCTCAGAAGAGTATGCCACATCAAGTTCCATCCTTGTTAGAACCCCCCAAGGAGTTCCACCGCCGCTAGTACTTTCTCCAATAGGTGATGCATCTTCCCTTAAGTAACTTACAGCATAAATTTCATCCATCGCTATGATCAGTTTCTGTTACACCTGAACGGAAAAAGGAAATTACCCAACGAATCTACGAGTTTGATGGTTGAGAAATTATGCTATATGGAAACAGAAAGAGAAGAACAAACTTTCCTAAAAAATGAAAGCATGCATATTGTAGGTTTGATCGAAATTTCAAATTTAAAATGGCATTCTGCTTTCCACTTGAAAAAACATAATAGCAAACAATATCACAGTTAAACTTACACATATGATGAGAAAATAGCTTCTTTGTAGCACTAATCTTATGAAACGTATGAAATTTTGAGTATCTTGTGTGATTGACATATCAGGCATTAGTTGCTTAGTGCATTAAAATGCATGATACAGATTTCATACATTTGACATTCAGAGGGGGGGGGGGGGGGGGGGGGGGGGGGGGGGGGGGGGGGGGGGGGGGGGCAAGTTTTCAAACACAAAAGGAGTGGTACCTACGTTACACTGAAACGGCAAAATGATGTACATATTCGTGTTGTGTCCGTATCTCGTACCCGTATAATGTCTGTACCTGCATCCGTGTCCATAACCTGTATCCATGCAACATAGAGTGGTACCAACAGACCAGTAGGCGAGTTGAAACATTCAATTTGATGACCTAAATTCTGACTGCGTCAAGTTCCGATTCATGCAAGCGTATTAGGCTTTGAAGATAATAGGATTTAGAGTTAACTCTGAAACTCTCATATGTGATTAATCATGTTACGTAAATTCCCTAATAATAACGAGCAGTTTCTATAACGTCAAGAAAATTTCTAACACTAAACACCATCGGTCATTACGATGCTCCGACTGGAAAGAAAAAAAAAATTTTACTCGAAATCAACACACCATCAAAAGATTCTTCTTTTTTTTCAGCTAGGGAATCACGAATACTCTTTTGCTTCAATTAACTATCATCACAATCAAATCTTTCTTTTTTTCAACTAAGGAATCACGAATACTCTTTTTTTTTTCCCTCTTCCTTCATGCTCGGCGTCCACCTATCATAGCTTGTAGGAGGAGATCGTGCCAGAATCCGGTGTAGTGCAGCCCGTGTCGTACCGTGTCGAACAGCACATCGGACACTCCAAAAGAATATACTTACAGGACGCACTAGGAAACGGTGACGTATACGTGGATGCGTGTCCGACACGAGGCGGGACGGACGGAGCAGTGCGATGAATATACTTGTTAATGAAATGCATGTTTCAATGGATTCGAGAATTGGAAGGAAAGAAGAAAAAGGAGAGAGAGAGAGAGAGAGAGAGAGAGTAGGGGTTAGGAATTACCGGTCGGAGTCCGGGACGGAGCTGACCGTCGGCGGTCTGTTCGGATCTGAGCCGTTGGTTGGGTTCTGCGGATTGAGAGATAGAGAGAAGAGAGAAGAGAGAGAGAGAGAGAGAGAGGAGGAAAGATGGAGAAGGAAAGAAGGGAGGTGGCTATTGGGCTGGTATGGGCCATGCGCAAGTGAAGTCCGGATATTTCACAATAATCTTCTACAAAATACTTTGGGCCAGTTCGGCAGTTGCGCTCTGTCACAATTTCATTTCGTGCCAAACTCAAATATACATTGCAATTTGCGATTACTAGGAGTGTGCATTGGTTGCGATCTATTTGGTCACAATCAAAGTCGAATCGAAGTTAATCGGTTTAAAAATAATCACAACCGGACCAAACCAACCAATTAGTTGGTTCGGTTTTGAAATCGACCGACTTGGTTCAGTTTGGATCGGTTCGGCGGATCGGTTCGCCGATTACGATTACATTACAGTGTGCCAAACGAGACCTTAATTACAACTTAATACTCTCAACTCTATGTTCAACTTAATATCCTAAATCTTTTTATTCGACAATTACTTGATACGTTAAATCTATTTTAATGCAGTCTCAGTTGCTTTGTTTTTCATCGTCTTATTACGAGAACATTTCAAACTGATTAACATCAACTAAGACTCAAAAAAGTAGTCTTATTATTTGAATTTTCGTTGGGTTTCGAAAGGTTTCAAGCTTCATAATCACCTACTGCAATCCAAGTTTTTGGTTGCACAGGTTCTCCATCTTTCTAAAGACACCCAAGTTGGACGAACAAGTTCATTATTTATTGCAGGACGAGGTCCTTTTGCGCTGCTATCATCAGTATGCAGAGTACTCATAATCCTAATAAACATAATGTGTTCAAAGATGTTTTATAGACGCTGACCCAACCTGTTCCCTTGCAAATGCTCAATCAATACCAAACTTGAGGATTTCGTCCATCAACTCCCATGGCTCACATTCTCTTATTTTTCTTGCATAACTTGTACCAATAATATACACATATTAGAATCTACCACTTAACTTCAATTTTTCAAGATCCGATTCATAAAAGGTCTACACGACTGGCGATCTTACAAACAATTATTTCAGTAAGCAAGATCCTAGTTCATTAAAAAACAAAAACACCATGAGTGTAAATTACATACAAATGGAAGATATATTTCATTCCTCTATCCACCACTCAGTAACAAAGAAGCCCGCGTCTAAGAAATTTCTTCCCACAGGATGCACGATGACTCCAGCAGTCGACGTAGTCTTGATTGAACTTCGCCTTTGCGAAGAGTCCCAACACGCACTTAAGCTTCAGCTTTGTTAGGGTATAATCCCCAACCCTTTATTTTCTTCCCCTCTCCATTCTGAACAACAGAATCTTGTGTTTCCAAATGAGTCTCTGATCGCAAGGAAGCAAAACATAAGGTCAGTTTTACATTGTCTTTCACCAATACTAAGAAAAATATACTTAAAATGAAATATTTGTGTCGAGCTATTAGACATTTCTCTCATGGCACCTCAGTAACTAGCCTAATGATACTGGAGTTTTAGCTGACAAGAAAATTGTTACTATTGAGAAAATTTTCAAAACCAAGTTAAAAATTACAAGAGAAAACTCGTTTCTGGTAATACAAATAGAGACTCCATAAAAATTTAAATATTTCATGCATCAATGTGGACTTTGTTAAGAAAACTACTCTTTTCTTAGTATGTTGGCTGCTAAATAAGAATGGATAAAAAAGGTACCAGAGGAACAAAATTCATCATTAAATCTGCTATAAAAGCATCAGCTAAGAGCACGTGTTTCTTTTTGTCCTTTTTAGTCATTCCCAAACTCCTTGACATGATTTTTATAGGCTTTTTATATGGGCACAACCAAATTTGATCATGGCTAGCCCGGATTGTGGCTAGCCCAATTTTTTTTGTTTTTTCACAAGGCTAGCCCAAATTTTTGATCATGGCTATCCCAAATCCCCCCCCCCCAAACCCATTTTTTCCCCTTCATTTGCAAAATTCCTTCTCTCTTCCAAAATCCTCACCCCTCTTCTTCTTCTTCCTCTTCTCCTCCACCTCTCCTCAATCCCCAACATCTTCCTCTTCTCATCCACAACTCCTAAATTTCCAACATCTTCCACTTCTCCTCCACCATCCTCCTCTTTTGAAGAACTTAATTCAAGCACACAAATTCTTTCTCAATTTATTTCCAAAACCCTATAAATTAATTTGAAAAATTCAAGCATCAATTACATTGTTTATTTCAATTCTTTGTAGCTCATTTGAATGAATTAAACTACATACAGAGTAGGAAATTACCCATTTAAATTAAACCCAAGTATGAACGAACGAGAAAACTCCGCGTCAACAAGGACTGTCCAATTTTCTGGCAGTCCTACAAACTGAATGGACTGCCAGAAGAATGGGCAGTCCAACTCACAGCATGTGTAACTTTGGACTGCCCATTCTTCTGGCAGTCCACCATACAGACTGGACTGCCAGATAGTTGGGCAGTCCAAAGTTACACATGTTGTGAGTTGGACTGTTCATTCTTCTGGCAGTCCAACATACAGTAAGGACTGCCAGAAAAATGGACAGTCCTTTGTTTCACATGTTGTGACTTAGGACTGCCCAGTTTTCTGGCAGTCCATTCAGTTTATAGGACTGCCAGAAAATTGGGCAGTCCTTGTTTACACTAGTTGAACAGCAATATTATGGTTTCGTTTGTGCATTATGAGGAGCCTTTGAGTGCCATCAAAATTGGAAATGAGAAAAAAAATTAGGATTTAATTTTTGGATGTTTTCTTCTCATTTTCTTCTTCTCCGTCGATTGGAAATCGAAATTCGAAATGGGAAGAAAAGTAGGATTTAAACCCCCATTATACTTGGAGATAGTGAGAATCAAGGTTGTCAAACTCGAGATACTACCAAGGATCGCTCGATGGGTGGAAGATCGTAACTCGTGGGATCGTAACACGGATCGTAAGATCCCACCAGAAAGACAAAATTATATTTAATATATATTATATATTATTTATATAACATAAATAAGAAAAAGTTACCTTAAAAACCAAAATAACCTTAATATAAAAATGTCATACATGAATCATAAGTCACAAAGTTAAACTCACAATCTCCACAACACCACCAAAATATCAAAACACCACAACACCACAACACCACAAAAACATCAAAACACTGTAAAATAAAAACATGAAAACAGACACCACAACACCATCAAAATAAAAGAGTCCCAACTCTAATTTAGCAAATCATCCAAGCCATGGTGGCCATAATAATCATCCTCCATAGAAACTTATGTGTTGATATGTTCATGTGTTTACTCGCATTTCAGACTCGCATTTCAGACTCACATTTCAAACTCATAATGATCGTACGATCCCACGAGTTCACGTGTTTACTCGCCGCGTCTGCCGTGCCGGCCGATGACCGCACTTCGCCACGAGTTCACGCGCGAGGCAGTAGATGACTCGTAGGATCGTACGATCCTACGAGTTCACGCGCGAGTTTGACAACCTTGGTGAGAATGAGTTGAGAAAGAAAATTAGGGTTTAAACCCCATCAGAATTCTCATTTTTGTTGTTTTTGTTCTTCTTCCTCCTCTTCTTTTTCTTGTTCTTCTTCTTCGATGAGTTGAGGAAGAAGAAGAACAAAATTAGAAAAATTGACTTTTATACCAAAGAGTGGGATAGCCATGATCACTTTCTTCAATGGCAAACTTGTAAATAAACCAAAAAAAAAATAGGCTAGCTATGATAAGGTTTGGATGTGCCCATATAATTAGCCTTTTTATAAAAAAAAAAATTGTATAAAGATATCTATAGTACACAAATTTACTAGGATATTTCTTCTATCTTACCTCGATGCTTTCCCCAACATTCTTTAGCACTGAACCATTTTGTAGTTCCTCGAGGGATAATGGCATTCAAGGTAGTCATGCAGCCACCATATCCTTTGTAGTATATTTGTTCGTGGATTAATCACCTAAATGAAAAAAATCCACCATAGTAATACTTGTTGGCCTACTGATATAGATGCAGTAAGCACGAAAGTAGATCTCTTAGAATATCAATTTAGTTGTAATATGCATTCAATAATCAGGATTGCGTTATATAACAATGAAATTTCATGTCAAATTTCAAACCTATAAATATGTGTCTCGGCATAAATCAGAATGAGATTATACTCAACACAAGATAACTGAATGGCCGGCACATGAATAACAAAATCAGATATTTTTGCTTCCTGCTTCTATAATTCTGCACTCTTTTTGCAAAACAGATCCAAACAAAATCCCAGTGATGTTTGGATATAAGATACAACTCACATAAGATACATTTTCTGGTTCTTGGCTGGATGAGCTTTTGGTCTACACAATAATATCAAACTTTGGCATTAGAGTTTCAACAAAGTCAAGTTAAAGCTTCGTCAGGAATCAATTTTCAGAAATGTATTGTGGTAACTTACATAACTCATCAGTAACAAAAGATGACACTATAATGACGAGGTACAGGATGTATAGTCAAATATTCACATACTTTTATATGTTCCCTCTTTATGGCCAAAGAGGATTCTAGCCACAACCAAAATGATCTCATTAATCAAAATTGTTCCACTTCTAATTCAGATCAGTTCAGATTTCATTTAATTTCATTACAAATTGGGAATATACAAAGTCGGAATACTGTCACATGGATCATGAGACTACAGGACAGGACACCTCACGCATAGTTTTCTCACTAAATGATCTCATTAATTAAAATCGTATGAAATTCTGATTCAGATTAGTTCAGAAATCATTCAATTTCATTACTAATTGGGATGATACAGAGTCGATATACTGCTATATGGTTCATGAGACTACAGGACAATAGGACATCTCACGCATAATTTCTCAACCATGATTCAGATCAGTTCAGATCTCATTAATCAAAGTTGTTTCAATTTCTGATTCAGATCAGTTCAGATTTACATTTGATTTCATTATAAATTGGGATTTATACAAAGTCAAAATACTGTCACCTGTACTTGTACTCATAAAGTTTATTGAGACAAATCGCAACACAGGTAACTATGCTGGCCGCAAAACACATCTAGTTTTAATGTTATCCATCTATGACAAAGCTAGTATCCAAAGGCCAAAGCTAGTATCCAAAGGCCAAATCCATGTATAAGATGAGAAAAGTAGCTAACAATCTGTCATCAGTAAACTTGAACGTGGAATACAGGCAATGATGATAACTTTGTATCTATAGAACCTAAAGTAGACCTGAAATAGGAAAGAAGCTAATTCATCATTACATTGGTGAAATTGCAACAAAGAGAAAATTTCGACTACTCAGTGAGTGGAAAACTCATCAGATGAGCTTGGTTTCAATTTCAACCAACTACTGCAGTTAAAAAACGACATACTTTTGGTATCCATCGATGATTTGTAATATGCTGACTCTAGTTTGCAATATGTTGATTATAGTCAGTAGTCTCCAACTGTTGCTAATAACACACATATGTCTCCTCTTACTAAAAGTCTAAAACAGATGTGGCACAAGGCTTTCTCACCAAAGAGACTGATGTGTTGAAATGAACAAAGAGATGTACTCCCATGAAGACAGGATGCCACAGCATAATTTCTAGTCAATAGTCACCAACTGTTGCTAATAACATGCACCAATGTCTCTTTTTACTAGAACAGATGCAGCATAAGCCTTTCTAACCAAAGAGAGACATGAGATGAATATAAATGAACAGAGATCTATTTTCCATGAGGACAGGAAGCCACAGCATAATTTTCTACTTTAGCTCCGCAAAACATCTTCCACTATATAATGAGGCTTCAAAACGACTCAAAAGTGAGCCGTCTAAGCCGTAATTATATCATGGTCCATTTTATTTTTTAAAAAAAATTATGTAAAAAATTGTTGGAAAAAAATTAAATTTGATATATATATTCAACATGGGGAATTGAACTTAACCAAACAAGAAGAATACCTCCCACCTTAACCACATGAGTTAGAAGAGATATTTGACTGTAATTGGATACTGTTCTTATTATATGTATTATACGTGCAAAGCACGTGCATTTACTAGTATATTATGAGAACCAGTACCAAATTTGCAAATCATGGACATTTAAGTATTTCACTAGAGTTTATGTGCCCATGACAATTCAGAAAAACCTGTGCAAAACCTACATATTCAATCGAAGAAGATTTAACATAGGAATTACTACTGCTTGGTAAAAGAATTTTGGATGATGCCTCAAAATACTGGGCAAAAAAGAAGACTAACAAACTGGAATCACTAAGCATCTGCCATTACTTTTAGAAGCATGATAGGAAACTTGGAAAATATAGATTCAATATTTCTATGGAAAAATGTATCTTCTGTAAGGCTAAAGGGCAATATATCTTTAATTAGGCATAATAACTGCAGTACTACAGTATATAGAGTGCTGTCGGATTACCTGATAACCTGACCCAATTATTTTAGAATTGTAGGGTTTGGATTCCAAAAGTAAAACAAAGTATATAGAGGGTTGTCAATGGTATCCTAACCTGACAACCCAACCCGATTATTTTAGAATTATAGGGTTCTGAAAGTAAAATGAAATCCTTGACGCTTAGGGTCTGGATGTATCTTCAACTGAACCCGATAGAAACCCGAATCCAATTTACATATAGCAATTATTAGGTTTATCACATATATTTGACTGAAAAGCTTGAATGCTATATCAATTTTAGATGAAACAAAACTAACAATATACTGTAAGAATCTCATCCAGAAATCATCTAAATTATTGTCAAAAAAGTAAAAATCAAAATATTTGTTGAAGTAAATAATAAATAAACGGCTTATGTAAAATCAAAAACCCAACCCCAGATCCAATTAGAACAAAAGAAAATGAATTTGGGCTGGACCCCTATCCGAACCCAAAAGGCTTATATGGTTCAGATTTGGAGCTTACATAACCGAACAAACCCGATCCATTGACAGCCGCATATATAAATCACAACAGTTGGTAAAGCAATATGTACCAATAACAGACATACTTCCATTCAAGGTTTTCAAGTTAAGCTAAACAAAGTATAGATGGTATGGAAAGTACATCAAAAAAATCGTAATTGCACACAGAGAGAGGCTGTAACTACAAGCAAATTGAAAAAAAAAAATCACGTGAGCATCACTCCAATAAAAACTCCATGACATTTCTATCGACCATTGCAAGAGCAGTGACTGATTGGATAATCATCAGTCCCCTGAGTGCTTCCAAACAAGATGTTTGAATGGAATATACAGGCACTATTTAACTCACCACTATTTTCGTTCACCGAACCAAGAGAGAGATGAACAAACCAGTTGCTAAAAACATGGAGAAAGCCAATAAGGGAACCAAAAACACATGATATATTTGTTCATTTAGAAGAAAAACAGAGAAGTTTTGAGAAATATACTAGGGGGAACCCAATTGAGTAAAACAACTGAATTATTCGCCAAATAAAACTTAACTCTAACTGGTTCAACACATTAACTCCTACAAGGTTAACGCAAGGGAACACAGTTCTGAAAAACAAGGGGCACAACTAGCAGAACATAATAACATAACTTAAAAAAGAAATACAACCAAAATCTGTCCCCCTTTCAGTGGTCAAAAACCATAAGTTAACTGCATATGAACATGCTCGCCAATTGCTTGTCAAGGTTGTGAAAAAACAGAACCAGTTAGGTTGCAAGGATAGAAATAACGCCTAGGGGTCAAGATGGCACATTTGGGAGGCCAATAAAAAGAAAGGATTCATATGATATACATTAAACGAATTGAGCAAGTGTGCTCACTTTATTTGCCAAGATTGTGAATAAACAGAAGCACTTGCTATGCTGCCAAGATAGACATGGAAACTAGGTAGGCCCAATAAAAAAATATCTTAACATATTATAAACCTCCAAGGATTAATGCCATACATTAAGGAACACATGCACATAATAAGACAATCACCTAGCTTACGTATATCAACTACAAAACAGCTAAGCGCATATTTTTCAACTTTAATATTTACTATGTCGATAGAACTTGATATCACAAAGACCGGAGCAACAGAAAGATGCAAGTATGATAACCTTTCCAAATGTTAAGGACAAAATATTAAATAAATATTAAGAAGGGGATCTTCTAAAATCTGGGTCAACAAATTTCGACACACCAAGAGAAATAAACTAAACTAGGATACGTACACCTAATTTTACATGTTGGTATATTTCATGTGTTCATTACAAGTACCAAACTTACGTAAAATGGCCTACAAAATTACTAAATATATTCACTTGAACATGACATTTCGACAAGTTAAATTTTTCAAAAAAGGGGTGAATATATATATATATATATATATATATATATATATATATATATATATATATATAGAGAGAGAGAGAGAGAGAGAGAGATAGAGAGAGAGAGAGACACACACACAAACACATATTAAAGAAAATATATTCCTCGTCTCCTTTTTGTTTATTGAAAATTTTAACTTGTCAAAATATTAGGTTTAAGAGAATTGGAATTGTAGAAAAAATTACATACCATTTTGAACAAATTGACTAGCTATAATAAACATATGAAATGTGTAACAAGTAAAATTATGTGCAAGTAACCCACTTCGGTTTACATCTCTTAAAAGTGACTAAATTTGTTTAGCCACCCTTTATTTGTATTTGTTAATATTTTTGTTAAGATTTCAAAAAGGTTATTATACTTTTATCATTTTGCTGTCCGGTCTTACCATATCAAGTTATGTCCTACATAGTATAGATTATATTTGAAAAATATGTAGCCTAGTTGTTTTGTAGTTGAGAACTTGAGATACATAAGCCTTCCAGTTCGCAATTCTTGGCTTTATATGGCTTGGACTTAATCAAGCTTTCTTAAGGTGATTAAGTGTCCACTTATTATGTGCATGTATTCCTTAATGCATGACATATGAATCCTTGAAGGTTTATAATATGTAAAGATCCTAGCAATCACTTTTATCTTGATAGTCTATCAAATGCTTCTGTTTATTCATAAATTTGGTAAATAAAGTCGACACTTTTTCACAATTGATTTAATGTATAGCATATGAATCCTTGGACTTTTATCGCCTCCACACCCACACACACATATAAGAATAAAGAATGCATAGGCTTATTCTAGAGGAATGATATGAAAATGTCTAGATATATATAAATGAATATTTAGGCATAAAACTAGTGTTAAGGATTAATAGAAACCCGGTAATAAAATAGTCATAAAAAAACTAACAAAATATTTTAGTAAAAATTTGTACTGTTTTGCTATCCACCAATGAGAGTAAATCCAATACTTAGTGTAATAACTATTCATTTTCCTACAATTAAGCAACATCTCCGCTTTCAATCACCAAACCAACATAGTTGATATAAAAAAAAACAGCATTGCTTTCTGAAGTACAAAGCATTGTCTCAAATAAGCTCCCATCACAGTTTAAGGTTCATAAAATAGTACATAGAGAGTAGAAAAGTTTAAGACAACTATGGAACTCCTAAAGCCTACTACAATAACACTAATACTTCTTGCAAATTTCTAATCCCATAACGAACGATCTCAGTCACAACACGTTCACCCTCGTCGAAACGCATTCGCTTTCTCGTTAAACCTCCACGATTAGACGAATAAGCCTACAACACAACGCCGTCGAAAAATAGTTTCAGCATCTTTTATACAGAATGTATTTATCGATTTATTCGTTATCATTGTCGTTAAGTATCTCGTCGTCACCTGAAAGGGAAACCTGAAACCAACGAAATTAGCGTCGCCCACGAGGTCCACCACCTGACCTCGGACCCGGAAACCTAGCGAATTGCAGCCTCAAGTTGGCTGATTCTCTGTCATGTTCGTCAAATCTATAACCTGCAAAAGTGAACCGTGACTATTTTACAATACGTACGGACTACGTTTTCCGAGGTAAATAAGCGGATCTACAGAAACCATAAGCCGTAATAACCAATTTGCATAGCCACTTGCATAATAATCAAGTTTGTAGACAATAATCAAGGTTGTAGCGGTCAGCATCACGTCGTTTTGGGTTTTGAAATATCAGATATCGAATGTCGGAGATATGTCGAAGACATTTTGAAATATCGAATATCAATAAATATACAGTATATTAGATACCATATATAAGAAATGTTCTAGTAATTCTAATTCCAAAATATACAAATGATCTATATGTCCTAAAACTAACTACAACTAACATAACAAGATAAAACTTTAACTTCGGATAAAAATTAACTACAAATGTTAGGACCTTGTAATAAGTAAATTTAAATTCTAATTAAGTACAAACATAAAACTACTGACCTCTGCATCTTCCTTTCACACTCTTAGTCTTGTTACTCATTAGATCATAAATTAGAGATTTTGTGACATTTCACACTACAACAACTCTATATTGAAGGTCTTAACGGTGGGAATAAAATAATAATAGAGAACTTTTTGATAACTCAATAAAATATAAATACAAGAATATAGAGTCCAACAAGACTTATACGGATGACTCTAATAGCGATTTGCAAGCTTTTCACAGCTACAAACTATCTACATCTAGGGTTGCACGCCAATTTCTTATCAGTTTTAAGTTAAATAGCAAACTCGAGTTTTAATGTCATTTCATTCGGGATTGTCATTCCTTTAATCCTTGGTGTAACGTGTGATAGAGAGATGAATATAATTCCCCATAGCAAATTGTATTATCTTACCTCTTCATATAGTGTCTTTATAGTCTAGAAAAACTTGAAGGGTGCTCCTTGGATACATTAGGTTAAACTACAATAAAAAAAAAGTAGGCTTATCTACATGACATGACCACTAGGTTTTATGGCATGACCCTCTCATGCTCATAGATACCTTGGCTAGGAATTTGGCACCAACATAGAGGTTGTTGTCGGGTCAACACTTGTTCTAAAACTTTGTCAACCCCATTCTGATGGAAGAAGGCTTGGATGATGAAAGATGATATTAAATTATTCCATATCAGCTGAAATATCAGTGCCAACCCGATATATGGGCCAACATTCTCTCAAAAGATATAACATGTTGCCGTTATATGTCGTTTTCCTTGAGAAAATGATAATGTCAACGGGCATGTCGGTGACATAGTAATAATAATAATGATCAAATAACACGGTCACACCTTTCAAGTTCTTTCTCAAGTATCAAGGATGTAAGTGAACATAATAGTTCCACTATATAGATTAAGTGAGACAATAAGGCTGCCTTTTTTGGGGTTCTTTTTTGTGATATTCACAAAAGCTAATATTGTTGGATGGGAAATGAATTCCAAGCTCAACAACATATACTTCACCTGGTCGTTCTTGACATAAATCTATGTGCACGATACATCTTAGAAAGTGGGACATTGAACATAAGTTTTACGCTTTTTTTTCTTTATTAAGAAAATTAGCCTCAAAGAGAGAGGCATTCAGTCATTCGCGACAAGAAAGAAGATTATCGACCTCATTGTAAGGCTATGCTTCTCATCCATGTTAAGGGTCACTCTCTCAGGAGAAAGGATATGACCTATTTTGCAACACAAGCCATCGGGCCTGCTCTGGCCCACTTTGTCTCTAATAAGGGACCTTCAGATCCTGAGTGTAAATGTCGGATCCAAAGGTCTAAAACCCAATAGAAGATGGATTGGACTTCAAGATGCAGAAGTCACGAGATATTGCAGGGGTAATTAACATAAATAGTAATACTAGGATATCCAGTAACGAAGTCCATTATCTGTTGTTTAAGGAAAAATCTTTATATACAAGAAATAAGATAGAATAAAAAAGAATGTAAAGCTCCAATATAACCAACCTGACAAGCTTAAAAACGCAATATACGAGAAATTCATGCTGATTGGCTGCATTAAAGAATTAGGATTGAACAAAAATCAACCAATATTAAGACTAACACCGCCGGGAATATTAAAGCTTGGATATAACAAAGGATATAACAGTTTCAGCGGGTGGTAATCAAATCAGACTGTCGTCAAGGCCAAGAATGTAAAATATGGATGCCTTTGTTGTCAAAGGTGAGCCAAAGGCGTGCCTCACAGCAAGGCGCACCAGCTGCATCTTGCACCTCATTAGGCAAGACACCTTTCACTGGGCACGCTAAGTGTGTCTGATGAAAGGAACACAACAAGTAAAGGCATGCCTTCTATATTTTCTCTTTATTTGGGCTCCATGGGCTCACATGGCAGAAAATGAAGAAAAGAACTTTAACAATCATAGGCCCAATTAAACAGCCCCAATTGTGTTCCTTTTATTGTGTTACTTCTTTTCAGAGAACACAAACTCTTGTTAGTTATGTTGACTGTACTGCTTCTATGCTAATTAAGTTGGTAATATTTTTAGTGTAGTCAAAGGCACACCTAAGACACAACTCGCAGAAAGGCGCAGCAGTTGCGCCTCGCCCCTCACTAGGTGAGGCCCCTTTCTCCAGGCTCACCCAGGACGCACCTAAGGCACGCCTTTCAGCAAGGCATAACCAAGAAAAGGCTCGCCTACGCGCGCCTTATGATTTTATATATATATATATATATATATATATATATATATATATATATATATATATTGTGAGACATGGAAATAACCCTTACCTTATACAAGTGGGAGGAAGATAGCATTTTTCATGGTTGCCAAAGTTGGTTACAGTTGAACTAGAAAAACTAAAATGTACTAAAAATGTGGTAGGAAGAATACAAACTCTTGTTAGTGCAGTTGATTACTTACTACTGCTATTACTGCTCTGCTAGTTCACTTAGTTATGTTTTAAAATATTTTTGTTTGTTTTAATATGTTATTTGATTTTATTTCTTATATTACTAATTTATTTATGTATTTTTTTATTTTTTTATTTTTTTTTTGCCTCGCATCGCTCGGACGCTCGCCTTAATGTGCGCCTTGCGTCTTTGACTACCTTGAATATTTTAACATGTTTTTGTTAGTTTTATTATGTTATTTGGTTTTATTTCTTACATTACTAATTTATTTATTTACTTATTATGTACATTTCTATTATTTATTATTTTGTCTTTTGTTTCGCTTGGACGCGTGCCTCAAGTACGCCATGCGCCTGCGATATGGACCCTTTTGTGCCTAGACATACTTAAATACGTCTCGAGACTTTGACTACCTCGACGGATGCTAAGACATTATTGACTTTGGTCTATCATAGAGATGGAAAAGTAGACAGCCCATCATGAAAAGAAAAAGGAAAAAACAAAACAGGATAACTTTGGCGCTATATATAAAGAAAAAGTAATAAATACAAATGAACTTGTTGCCAGGCAACCCAAACTATGGAGAGAAAATATAAATCAAACAAATGCACATTATTAGTTACGATATAATAAATTTATCACCTTGCAGAGCTTCCAATGCAACGGCAGCTTGGTTCGGAGTTCCAAAATCAACAAAGCACAAAACAAGTGGATCACCTCCAGCCTGATAAAAGGTAACAGTTAAGCTACAAAAGGAAACAAATAAATATGTGATTCAATTACATGGTATTTTCAACTTACGAGTCTAGATTCCTTATTGACGAGGCGCACCTCTTGAAACCCTACAAAAGGCCGGAAGATATCTGCCGGCAGAGGTTAAGGAACGCATCACAAAAATAAAAACTATATAGTTAATCGCCATCTTTTGCCACTAACATTTAAAAGTTCCAAATTAATGTTATTTAAGGTTGCATTAAGGACTATAGTCTAACGAAGTTAGTGTTCAAAGATTGTTGGGTGACTAAAAAGTATTCAAAAGAATATCCCCAGATGTTCAATATGGGGGTATTTTCTTCATTGGTCGTTTTGAAGGATAATTATGCCAACTTGGCGTCATTTCAGCACCAAGTTGGCAATTAATTGAGATCAAGTCAGTTAGACAAGGCTCCTAACATTAAACACTAATGAAGAAATTTGAACCTTTTTTACTGGCTGTTATGGAACTTAGTACAGAAGAAGGTCACCACAGTTATTAAAGGAGGCGCAAAGGGTGTAAAAGACCAAGGCGTGAGGCGTAGCTGCGAGCCTCATGAAGGTGCGCACATTTATTCAAAACTTTTTAAATAATATTTACAAATCAAATATGACTATCTTTAATATATATTGAAAGTGGCTTGCCAGAGTGGTTACCAGGACACGACTATACATAGTGTGGACTTTTTCTTTTCGTTCTGAACTACTGAGCAAGGAAGCTTTTGAGATTTCAGGGCTTCTTTTTTTCATTTTTATCTTAAGAGACTTGAGTTTCCAAGAAATATTAATTGTCAAATAAAATGATGGTCCCTACTCAAAAGGAAAAGAATATATATTGGTTAGTAAAAAAAATATAAAAGGAAACATAAAGCAGCATATGCTTGAGGCGCGTCTCAACTGGGCATGAGGCGCACGCCTCACGTGTTCTGAGCCGCCTCTGCCGGAGCCTTGTGCACCCCGCATGTCAGCCAATGTTGTCAAAGGCGCGCCTTGATCCTAGGCGCAGGGTAAACGCCTTACCAGTGTCCGGGTGAGGCGCATTTAGTCAGACGCGCCTTTTCACCAGGAGCAGGATGTGGTTGAGGCGCGCCTCGATAATTTTTTGTATACATTGTTCAATTTGTGCAGGAAAAAATGATGCAGCCCACAACAGGCGCCTAAGCCCCCATGCCTGCAAAAAAAAAATCCAACAAAAGGAAAAAAAAAAAAAAAAGGAAAGAGAAAGAAATTTTTAAAAAAACGTACAGAAGGAAAAATAGAAGGAAGAACAGAAGGAGAAACAGAACCCTTACCTGGCGACTTAGTTGGCGGCGGCGGAGACACCTTCAGGTGAGTCATTCCCCTCTCCTCTCTCTCGATCGATCTCTCTCTTGTCTCTCTCTCAATCTCTCGTCTCCGGTTTCTTTTTCTTTTCTTTTACATTATTCCTCTCTCTCTCTCTCTCTCTCTCTCTCTCGTCTTTTTTTTGTTCATTTTTTCTTTAGATGTCATGCAAGTAACTGTAGTGATAATGATCTCCCTTGTCTTTATTTTTCTTTTATTGTTCCTTTTTTTATCAATGTGAATTGTGAATTATATATATAGAGAGACGAGAGGTGACACAGGTTTATCAATGTAAATTTTATATATATATATATATACTAGTCATAACCCGTGCCCATAGGGCATGGTTCATTTAAGGTATTTCCTCTCAAAATCTTGGACCCCCAATTTTAAACGAACAATAATAATTATGAGGCCCCCATCAAAATATTAAATCCCAACCACTGCTGGATGTAAATTTTCTTTGGATTCTCCATAAAATCCCACTCTCAATAATGCTCATCCACAACCATTATGAGTGCAAACCCCACTCTTTGGATTCCCCATAAAACCCCACTCTCAATAATGCTCATTCCCCATAAAATTCCACTCTCAATAATGCTCATCCACAACCATTATGAGTGCAAACCCCACTCTTTGGATTCCCCATAAAACCCCACAACCGTTGATTCACCAAGATTAAATCCCAACCACTCTTTATCTTGGCACAGTCAGCCCTAGGATTCAAAAACCTTTGTGTTTTGTATATATATATATATATATATATATATATATGCGTCTCGCATCGCTCGGGTGCGCGTCTTAAGCGCGTCTTGCACCTCGGGCGATATGGACCCTTTGCGCCTTGAGTGCGCCTTGCACCTTTGACAACCTTGATGTCAACACACCTTTGATTACTATAAAGGTCACTAAAGTCCCTGTTTAGCAACCGAAAACTAATACAGAAGTAGCAAACTTTGCCTAGTTGCGATTTCCAGTGTGTTTGGAAACTTATTTTAGAAGCTCCATACCACATCGGCATATCTAGAACTGGAAAGTTGGCCCCTATTTAGTTTCAAACTTGGACCCTATTAAGTTCCCTTCCGGTCGGTGGAAACTCGCAAAAACTGGAAACAGTGGCCTCCTTATTATTCTTATTTTATTTAACATGGAAATTGGTCAATGTTGTCCTTTTTTCATATTCTATCTTTTGACAAACCTTTTTCATAGTGACATTATCTATTTTCCTCGCAAGTTTCAACTTTCGAGTAAACAAACATTTTGTTTTTGTTTGAAGACTTACTTTCTCTAGTTTCCATAAACTCTACCTATTTACTTTCATGTTGCTAAAAATCTTAAAATACAAAGAAGATGTGACAGCTCAGAGGGGAAAAAAGGATACGAGAGACCTCCCTACGGCTACAGTTCGAAGGGAGACCCTCCACGAACAGCGTATTGGAAGCATCCGGAGGAAGAGGTGCTTCCGGTCTCCCTCCATCCGCACCAACCATCCGCACATCTTCAACCGGGCGGCCGGGCGGACCACCGGCAACGGGCCTGCTGGGATCAGCAGCAGGAAAAGCGACCTGCGACGCAATCCCACTCGAACATCATAATCACCCCCACATCAAAAATCAAAGATATTCGTATCGGCAAAAAAAAACACAGCGTACCCCGTTGCGAAGGTACCGGTTGTAGGAGGCGTCCAGCGCCGCGCTGTCCCTGGCGATACGGGGCGCCGTCCGCTCGTCCTCGCGAGGGTAGTAGCCGAGCATCTCGGGAGCCGCCTGGATTTCTATAGACACATACAAGATTCTAACTTTAGTTCTAGAAGCCAAGAAAGTTGATGAATTTCATCTTCTCTAGCTTCTGAATCCGACGAATCTACGGAAATAACGAAACCCTAGGAAACAAAACCCTAGAATTCACAGAAACCGATGACCCTACGTGAAAAAAAAAAACTAGAAAAAGAAGGAAGGAGGAGAGAAGATATACCGGAATATTCGGTGCGGGGACGCTTCAGCTGCGCCTGTGGAGGAGGCGCCATGGCCAGCTGCTGGCGGGAATCTGCGGCGTATCTCCAGTATGGGTCGGCCATGGCTGATCTCAAAGGAAAAGCTAGGGTTAGGGTTAGGGTTAGGGGTTTTTTTTTCTCTCTGAAAGGAGTGGGAAAGGATTGACGATGCAGAAGGGAAACGCAGCGAAATAGAGAATATAGACATAAAACCGACTAGTAATTTCTGACACGTAGATCCCCATCAAGCCGTTAAAATGCTTTTGGACGGTTTAACATTTTCTGGAAATCCTTTGTTTTAAGTATGTACTAGTCATGCACGTATATATAAAAAATTATTATTAAAAAAATAGATAAATTATTAAATTATTTTGATTTTAATATAGGGTAATGTTATTGACACTCCTAAAACGTCATCATGCACTCCTCTTTAACTTTCTATCATTCAAATTCCAAAACTACTCATGCATTAAATATGACATTAATTTGTGCATGCATAGAGAGAGGAGTGCATGATGACATTTTAGGAGTGTCAATAATGTTAATGCAGAGATAAATTTAAAATTTGAATGATAGAAAATTAAAGAGAATTGTATGATGACATTTTTATGAGTGTCAACAACAACATTCTTAATATATTTTAATTAGTATATTGTTGTATATATGTTTTTAGAATTTTCGATATGTATTTAGTTAGATAATATAATGTACTTAGTTTCGATATAATTGAATATTGAATATATTTTAAGATTTATTATATGTTCATATAGTTAGAAATTATTGATTTTTTCCGGTACATGAGGAGATACATACACGGTAATTAAAAAGTTTTTTGAAACTTTTGAAAAAAAAAATTTAATTATTTTTGTTTTTTTATTTTTAAAATTTTTTGATTCTTTAGTTTTTAAATTTCTTATTTCTTATTTTTTATTTTTAAATTAATTAATTAATTGAGACATACAACTTATATGGCTCATTTTTTAGCCATTTTTAAGCCGCATTATATTAGTATTTTTATCTAGATTATGTTTGCTAATTTTGTCTAGCTTATTAATTAAATTTTATATCTTTTGCATACATGTGACCAAAGTTGATTAGTATTGTTCATGTATGACAAGTGGGGATATGTATAGTAGACACTTTGACTATGCAAACTATTTTTTGTAAGCAAAAATACATGTCTAACTTGAACCCGCAGTAACTCTCTGACAATCCTATCAGATTCATTAAACCCGATAGAAGAGCACAAAAATGTCAATTTTATGTTGTCCAATGATACCAAATTTATCATTGAATGTCTTATATTCTACATTATTTCGAAAGAACGTTGTTGAGTTTTAAGGATATACAACAAAACAATTATCATGTTGAGACCACTGGAGAAAATTGAGTGGGATATCTTTGTATAACTTCCAAAGTATACGGCAAAAACGTATCTTAGAAAAAAATGGCTAGCCTTCTAAATGGATTGTATTCTACAATCATTCGAACGATAGAGGCCCATCGGATAACCGACCTTTCTTCGACCAAGATGATCGCGCATGCTTGCAGTATAACCGTCTGGGACATTGCTCAAGACTTGATGTGTCGTATCCTTAGATCTACACACTGGTATCACCTCACTAGTAGTAAAAATCTTGTGTATTCTAATATGCTTCAAAAAAAAATGTTCCTTGGAGAAATTGAATATTAGATCGTCCCTGGCAAGGATACACTTTGACCCTTCATAATTTCTACTGCAAATTCAAGGACATATTTGTGGACTAATCCAACCATCATGTTGACCATTTAAACACTTCATTGTATTGATTGATGCATCGACTCGTTGATCACATATATGCTTGTTGTTCACAAAAAAAATGTTGCATTTGCAAAAATCTTGGCATAACTGATTCAGTTGCGGGTTACCATCCAGATTCAAATGAAGTTCATAAGACTTGATAAGGCCATAGAATTTACGTCAAAGACGTTTGATGACTACTACATGTACCTTGGAAATAAAGTTGAACATATGGTCTCCATGTTCACACCTATAATAGCATCACATAAGTGTTTATTAAGCGTATCTAGTCGATTGCAATGACTTTGGTGATGTGCACCAAACTTTTTATTTCTATGTGGGTATATGTAATATTGCATGCAATAATATTGGTCTGTTTGGGACTTGTTTCCACCAAACTATATTTCGGCATTACAATTGGTTACTAGGTACTGTTGGTGTTTTTGCCTTTAGACTAGGAAAGATAGTCCCACATCGGCTACACCAAATGGTGAGTATCTCAATATAATGCATTACTTGCGTTGAGGTGTGCACATGAGGTATGGTGGGGCACAAGTCTGTGCCATGTGGGAGTATTTTCTTAGAAGGAAAAATGATTAATTCCAACAAAGATGCAAGTTGATTTTTGTTGTGCGGACTCGGACTCGGACACGGACTCCAGGATGTCTCGTGCATGCACGGGAGTTTTTAGGGGGTAGGCGTGGACTGGCACACTTCTATGCTGATTGTGGAATGATCTAAAATATCAAACTCTATTTTTGAGTATTGGTATTTTAGTCCCACATCGGATAGGAAAAGAGGTGATGTCGAGCCCACGAAGGCTCGACATGCCTGCACGAGGAATTAATTTTCTATTTTTTGAGGCTATTTTGAATTTGGTTTTGGACACGTCGTGTCCCACTTTGGGGACACGACACACACTATGTGGCATGTGCACAGGTATCCCATGGGTTACCAACCATTAGTTTCGAATTGTTGTTGGAAATTCGGATTCGATTTGGGTTTTTCCCCAATTGCTGATACATAATTCCCTGTTGTGAAATTCTGAGAACTCGAATTTGATTTTCACTGATTTCTAAATGATTTTTGCAATGTTAAATTCATCTTCGTGTATCTAGGTTTTAGCCTCATATTAGGGTTCATTTTAGCATGGGTTTTGGCTTTTGAAATTGCATTTTTTAACTGTTAATTTGAACTGTCATTGAACCTTGATTTTCTGAATAACTGAGAATAAATACACGAACACACACAAAGTTACACTCTCAACCGACACCAACTTGACACCCTCTCCTTGCTATTGACACCACTGTCACTGACACAATGTTCACACACTATTTCCATACACACACACTCCTATATACCCCTGTGCACACGCTCTTGACACCCTAAAACCTGTGAACACTGACACATGAACACTGTTACTGATTTCTATAATTTCCTGTAATTTCAAACCCATTTCCATGATTCAAATGCAAGAGAAGTTCATACACATGTGTTAGATGGTTTACATGTTGGGAACTGTAATGTGTTCACTGAATTCCTGAGTCTATGCACACAACCATATACTGTTCCTGAGAACAGTTTCATTTACACACTAATTTGAACTGTCACTCCCATACACATGAAATCTGAGAATTCCCTTTGCTGCTACCACATTCATTTCACTCATCACACACTCGAGCACCTCCACTTCATTATTGACACGTTGCACATTGTTTGAATAACTGAGTTCTGCATAGGTTAAAGTTTGTGTGGCCAAGTCACTTGGCCTTAGGCCAGGATTTAGTAGCAGTCCTCTATGGCCCATTATTCAGTCCTGGACTTTGATTGTTCAGTCATCATTTACTTTAAGTGCAGTCCCCAAGGTTCAAGTTCAGTCCTAGGATGTAACTAGTGTTCTTCCCAGGGCAGAGGTTGTGGTGTTCGAATCAGTAGGGTGGCCCTGCAGTTTAGGGTTTAGTCCTTGATGAGGGGTATGGGATATTAGATAGGGAGTGAGGGGATGACTTAGAATTGTCTGCTCAATAGCAGAGGTTAGTGGTGTTGGTGTCGTATTTAAATCAAAGGAGAGTATTCAGTCTTGACTATGTACAGATGGCCTTTGGACATGGGTTCAATTTAGTGCAAAGATTGTTAGTTAGTATCAGTCATGTGGACTGATTTGGGGTTAGTTAGTTGCATGTGGCATGTGCTATGGTGGATTGCATTGCCTGCTTGGCAAGCAAGCAGCAGCAGCAAGCCTTAGCAAGCAGTAGGCAATGCTTTGCCCTGCCTTGGCTTTGCAGAGCAGTAGCTAGCATTAGGAGCAGCACCTACATTAGCAGTAGGGGCACCCTTGGCCTTGCATTGCAGTGGCGGTGGGCTACCACTTATTGGTAGTAAACCCCCATGTTCCTGCAGGTAATGTACACATGTATGATACATGGTTGAGAGTATATGTGTTAAGGACTAGGTGATTGGATAGGTTATTAGAGAGTGAGTTATCTGTGATGATTAAGTAGCATTAGGGAGAAAGGGTAAGGTGAGGGTGTTCATTCCATATGTTTTTCCTCTTGGCCATCCCATCACACATGTACCTGCCATAACCTTAGATATCAGAATTTAGGACAGTGTGGAAAGGAAAGGGTAGGGTAACATGATGAGGCCTTGGTTGAGTGTGGCAGCAGTAAGTGGTTTAGGCAGGGTGTCAGTTAAGGTGTTTTGAGTGATTGGCTAGTGCATGAATACATATATGTTGGGTTCACATATGATGTCATTACCTTATATGGGTATTTGAAGTTGAGGGATAAGGATAAGTGATATAGTATCCTATATATGATGTGTAGTGTATATTAGATTGGGATATTGTATGTGTATGCATGATATATATATATATATATATATATATATATATATATATATATATATATATATATATATATATATATATATATATATATATATATACTAGTCATAACCCGTGCCCATAGGGCATATATATACTAGTCATAACCCGTGCCCATAGGGCATGGTTCATTTAAGGTATTCCCCCTCAAAATCTTGGACCCCCAATTTTAAACGAACAATAATAATTTTGAGGCCCCCATCAAAATATTAAATCCCAACCACTGTTGGATGTGAATTTTTTTGGATTCCCCATAAAATCCCACTCTCAATAATGCTCATCCACAACCATTATGAGGCCCCCATCAAAATATTAAATCCTAACCATCAAAATATTAAATCCCCATCTTTGGATTCCCCATAAAATCCCACTCCCAATAATGCTCTTCCCCATAAACCCCACTCCCAATAATGTTCTTCCCCATAAAACCCCACAACCGTTGATTCACCAAGATTAAATCCCAACCACTCTTTATCTTGGCACAGTCAGCCCTAGGATTCAAAAACCTTTGTGTTTTGTATAATATATATATATATATATATATATATATATATATATATAAGGACTAGGGTTTGAGTCATTATTGTATACATATATGTGGTACTTGATATATGAGTTAGATTATAGGATTAGTTAAATGTAGGATTATGGTTAATTTATGAGAATAGCTTATTACAGAGTTTGAGTCTAGATGTGAAAAATTGACCTAGTTAGACTAGAGTATTGACTTAGTTTGACCCAGAGTTGACCAAGTTTGACTTGTTTGACCTAGTTGACCTAGATGGTTGACCATGTTTGACTTAGAGATGACTTGGACCTAGTTTGACCTAGAAATCATGTAGTTTGCATTGTAGCTTCCATTTACCTTATTTTAAATACAATATAACCTGTACTGCTCTATTTAGGATATTGTGACTCTGGTGCAGACATCCGATATTATACTACTCTTTTCAGAGTATCAGGCGAGTACATTCTCTGATAGTTCTCTCATTTATTTGTCAATTACTGTAGAAATACTGATTAGACATGTGAACATTCCCACTATTCTAACCACCCCCTGTGAATGATATTCGAACGATAGCCATCTCTCACCTGATCAGTGCATGATGTGCCAGATTTACCCATAGCCATTTACATGTCGATCTCAGTATTTTAAAACACACTTGGAGAATTTATTCGAATCATTGTTGGATCATCATATGAATCACTATTCGAATCACCTTATTCGTATCACCTTATTCGAATCACCTTATTAGAACAATGATTAGAATCACATTCGACTCATCTTATATTAGACTCACATTGGAATTACACTCGACTTATATTGTACTGTCTGGACTCATCATGTTACTCTAGTTCAGCTAGATTTTATTTTACAGTCTTTATTGCCATGTTTTCTTCTCTTATTTAGTTACTTACTTTCCTTGTACTTTATTTGTCTCTCTATACCATCACCTGAATATAAACTGTCATGTTCATCAATACAACTGTCTATAACTGCTTTATAGTTCTCTGTCATTTACTTGAGATTTCTTGATGAATTGTACTCGTTCCTCTCCTGACTGGACCTGTTGAAAATTTTACAGATGATTGTCCTGAGGACACATACCCTACATATTATGGACCCGGAGACGGGATGGCTACCTTTGGCCCCGACACTCAGAAGTGATCGGGATTTAGTTTAGTAGACTAGCATCTGTTTTTTATGTTGAACTTTCGTATTGATTTGAGACTTGTGTAGTTTTTGAGATTGTTGAGAATTGTTATTATTTTAGAGTTATCTTTCTATTTCTTAGTTAATTCTTCTGTGTTTATCTTATCGTGCTTAGACTGTGATTGAGTTACAATATCTTATACTTGTCCTCCGTTCGGAGTTGAGATTTGACAAGTACATTATAATTCCGTGAGTTGTTGGTTAGATAGTAACCTAGAACAGCGTTCTACCGTCGACACTGCTGCGTAGGTTGGACGTTGTTATGTGCTCGTACCCTCACAGTGGGTGCGGGTCGTGACAGGTGAAGTCTCACTCCACTCTATAAATAAAGGCCATTGGCCTCATTTGAAAGATGCACCAAAGAAAAGAGTTAAGGGAGTCCGTAAAGTTCAGGAAGCTCGTTCAAGTCTCAAAAATTGACTGACGAGCGTTCAAGAAGTTCTCTAAGAACTTACTGGTTCCTGGAAGCGAATCGTATATAGGCGAATCTTGCTTTGAGCAACGGTGATCTGATCACCCCAGCAAAGATGCCTTTCTCTTTTTTCTTTCCTTCTCTTCTTCTCTGATCTAATCAGAAACTTCTTGTGGGCTTTCGCTACTGCTGCTGCTGCTAATAACTCGATTTGTACCTTCCTAAAAGAAGCTCTACATTCGTTTGTTGTTGTAACAAAATCTTTTTAGATTTTCGTTACCCAGAATCCTCCAAGGATCTCTGTAGTGCACATTTTTTGAAGTGTTGCTACGAAACGTTGTTGCTATTTAAACAACTATTTCGATTTTCTGTTTTCCATCGAAAATTACGCCTCGGGAATAACAATCTTAAAGCAAGATTTATATTCGATGGAAAACAACCGTGCAAACATTCTCGACACAAGTTTTAACAAACTTGAGAAGTTTGACGGGGAGCATTACAACGTCTGAAAGAGAAAGGTCAGCCTTAATCTTCAACTCGTTAGCGTTGACTTCGTATTGACAGATCCTGAGCCTTTAAATCCAGAAGGTGAAAATGCTCGAAGTGCCGCTGAGGCCACTGCTCTGCAATCCAAGTAGAGGAGAGATAACAACCTCTGCAAGTTGCTTATCTTAAACTCTATGGAAGACTCTCTGGAAGAGTCATATTCCAAGAAGGTGAAGGCCAAAGAGATTTGGGATTCTTTGGGTAAGCTATATGAAGATGATGAGAACAGGTCCAAAATCTTTATCGTCGAGAAGTACCATAAGTGGCTCTTCGAAGACGAGATGACGATGCTACCTCAAGTGAAGGAATTCCTGAAGTTGTGCCAGAAGTTGGATGACGAGAAAATGCCCTTCGTCGACAAGTTTTTCGTTGGAGGGATAGTCTCGAAACTTTCTACTGGTTGGAGCAACTTCTATGCTAGAATACATCGGAAGAAACTGGACATTAGCTTGGAAGATCTTCTACAAGAGATCCACGTTGAGGACGAAATGCGATCTTAACAGAAGATGAACTCTCTGTCCAAACAACTGGCTAAGGCCAACTTGGTGCAGACAAGAGAGTTCAAGGGGAAGCAGGTGGCTTCTCATCACAAGAAGAAGGACTCCACTAATCTGAAAGTGAAGGGTCCTTCGTTCAAGCAACAGAAATCCAAGTCCCACGTGACTTGCTTCAACTGTGGCAAGAAGGGCCACTACAAGAGTGAATGCAAATCCAAGCCCAAACTAAAATAGCAGGTATGGCTAAACTTGGTTGTTTTGATTACTTAACTTGGTTGCTATTGTTGCACAAGTTGAGTTATCTAGCGTGGTAGCTGACTAGTGGTCAGACACTAGTGCATCTGACCACATGTGCTCTCGAAGGACTTGTTCACCGAGGACGAGCCTTGTTATGGCGAAGGTCTCGATGGCGAACATATATCTAGCAGAAGTTCTGAAGAACGAGACAGTAGTTATTAACCACCGATAAGGATACTGGAATGCGTGTTGCACATACCAGAGATTTTCGGAGATCTAATTTTAAAAAGTCTGTTGTCTGACGCAGACTTGAAAGATAGACATTAGTACTAGCCAGATAGAAATTTCTTGGCGAGAAACATACTTCGAAAAGATATTCGGTACTGAAGGGATGTTCAAACGTCTGCAGATGGTGATGAAGTTACTTCATTGAATGGACTGAGAGTTGTTCTTTGATAGAAGCAGACTCAAGATGTCATATCCAAGCCTTATCTCCAGAATATGGGGGTAAGGAGGTGGAGGGATTTGAGGTCTGTGTATAAGCCCCCTGATTTTTGGATTTTATTTTTAATTATTTTTAATTATTTTTAATTATTTTACATGGATATATTAAATATTAGAGTTAATAATGACTATGATAGTAGTTTACTGTAGCTTTGATTTTGGAAGCACAACAAATATTGTTTTCTCAAATCCAGTTCCATATTTGAATTCTAGACTCTTCTACCTTCAGTTTGATATATCATGTCCCATCCAATTTTGCTTTTCAACATTCTTTTGACTTCGTGCAACTTTGGGCCAATTTAGGCCAATTTGAGCCATTGACGTAATTTTAAGCCAACTTTCAATTTAATTTTTGGACTTGACATAGATCGAAACCGTATAACCCAATATATAATTTTGATCCATTTTGAGTCTACAATGCACATGCCTAGGTGTACCATCCAATCGAGTTTTCATGTGCTACTTATTTGCAAATGGCACATGAGACTCATTAAATTAATTTTCGGGTCTAATTTGACTAGTAATGCTACTCGGACCCTAACCTAGTCAACCCTACTAGTTAGAGCCTAACTAGGAGTACTAAAATCAAGTATACATATATTTAAGGTAATTTTAAGGATTAAATTGTAGCCATTTGCAATATTCCCTTATATCTTTGGCTTGGTCAAACATTTAACCAAAATAGGAAACATATTAATAATAGTATGATTTGGAGAACCAAATCCTATCCAAATTAGATCAAACCAAAGCCCATGCACTAAATATATATATATATACCTATCAAACCCTAACCATCCCCCTCTCTCATAACCACCCACTACTCTACAAATCCCCCCAAACATAGCGGCCACCACTCCAAACCCGAAACCCTAGCCGACTCTACTTTCTTCACAAAATATAATTTTTCCTCGATTTTTGCGCCAACCACCACCACTTGGATGTCCCTCTCAATATCCCCTTCCACCCTAGCAACTGTAGGAACAACTTTGCGGCCGTTAGAGAGCTGCACGACGCGCTACTTGGGTCAAAACTCCGTCGAATCGAAGTCTGAAATGTCACAGCAGGTTAGTCGACTTGTAGATAATGTTTCATCTACTTTTTCTCATCTGTTTCTCCTCAAACCAAATCTGAGAGTTACCTTTATATGTCTACTCCAACCTCTGATCACCGAATCTCCTAGTTCCAAGCGGTTTGCCCGTGGCGTTGATTCTACGACAGGGTATCCAGAACTAACAAATTCTGTTGCAGGCCATTTTTTGCCTATCTAAGGTCATTTTTTAACCTTTTAATATTTTTATTCAGAATCTAGACGTCGATACCTTTCTGTGGCATTGACATAAGACCTCTTGTGAAAGGGTTTTCCTTTTGACAATATAATTATAGCAATATATAAGTATTTATAGATAAGTTCCAAAATTTAAATATATTATTTTGTTATAATTGTAAAGTATTTACGAGAGGATTTGGTACCTATATGTACTTATATAATAGATGTAGTGTTGTAGCAACGTTATGACAACTATGAGGCATAAATACTCATATAATTTATATATGGTATGTTGATATAGAATATTAAATATAATGTATTATTATAGGTGAGCTTGGGAGTATCGACAAGGACACCGGAGTTGGTCAGAACCACCGCAGACAGCAGTTACAGGCAAACGTGCCTTGCCATCGTTACAGATCTTTCTTTTCTGTCTTGTTGTTTTTTATTAGCATTGCATGACGTAGGATGTCAATACTTAGTGTCCGTTTATAGACGGGTGCCGATGTCATGATAGCGACATCGAGTATTGACATTATGCATTACGTACAAACTGACGTGTCCATTGACACGATTGACCACAGGACACCGACACATTCATGATGCGAGATTTACATGACTATTCATGGTATTGACCTCGTGTTAGCATTTTAGATTTCTTTATTAGTATTGATATTACTTTCGAGATGACTGTACAGACTTGATATTGCTAGATTCTAGACATGGAAATTAGGGATAACTTGACTATAATATCAGACCGATTGTCGTGTGGCCCGTTGTTTAGTGACCTTTATCTCTGTAGCAGAGTAAGGAATTATCACTGTCGAGAATTGATTGTTCTTGGTGCCATGACACAGGTACTGGGGACAATACCCTGCTGAGGTGCTAGTGAGCCTTAGTGGAAGGGATCTGGTATTCTAGAAAAGTATCACACTTGCATAGCACATAGACAGATACAGTAGATTGTCTTAGTTCATATTTTTATTTCTGTACCTTGGCATGTATATTATGCACCTTGCTAGTGTAATGCCCATATCTCGTATTATGTATTTGGAATACGTGTACGTATTTTGACCCATATTTGCATATCTCCCTGCTTGATTTATTTTAGCATTTCATTTATTGCATTGGCTTGGTTTGGTTCGGTTTAGTGGGTTTGGTTTCGTTTTATATGGAGATAAACCCCACCTACCACCACTCCCACCATAAATATCAATCCCACTCTCTCTCTTCCATTAATTCTCATTAACTCTTTTTTCTTCCTCCCCATTAATTTTCCACCTACCAGAGAGAGAGGGAGAGCTTAGGCAAGTATAACTTGCTTCATGGAGGAACTCCAATTTTATTGCTTCATTCTCTTCCTTACAACATTCTAACTTACTTTAGAACTTGGCATTTTTACTTTCCATGGCTAGATTCTTGTAGATCTATATTTACATTATTTTTAGATTTCTTGGATTTTGATCTACTTAATCTTGTTATTTTCGAGTTTTGATGATTCCATGTTGTAGAGAATTTCGTTCTACCCCATTTTGACCTATGGAAGTTCGGATTTGGACTCCGGATGATAGAGTTATGCAACTTGGAAGCCATGGCTTATGGTGTACTTCTTCTCAAAAATTTGGAGAAGAAGCACAGTCCCGAGCCGCATGGTAGCACTTGACCGCATGAACATTCATGCGGCAAGTCAGTTCCAACCGCATGCACTATTAACTGGACTTGACCGCATGACAAGTTCATGCGGCAAGTATTTAGTCTAGCCGCATGAGGCTCTTGTACTTCTAGCCGCATGGGGCCCTTCTTCCCGAACCGCATATGCACCCCTTGCTCCCAGCCGCATAGGCCTTGCTCCCCGCTGCCATATGGGACTCCGCCCACTCTGAGCCGTATGAACTCAGCACTCGCGAGCCGCATAGACCGCAGTCTCCCAGCCGCATGGGTTTGCTTTCCTTGACCGCATAGTCATTGCTCCTCCCCGGCTGCATTGGTCAGCCAACCGCATGAACCCATCCCCCGCCAGCTGCATGAGTTGCCTATCCTTCTGACCGCATATGTCTTGCCTTTCTCAGCCGCATGACTGAGTGGATCTCCGAGCCGCATATGACTGATACCCCTTTAACCGCATAAGCCTTTCCTTTTTTAGCCGCATGCGCCTGACCCTATTCAGCCGCATGGGCTGTTCTCTTCCAGCCGCATGAGATCATTCCTGGCCGCATATGCTTGAGCTACATGGTTCTCCAATAGCCCTATGTACTATTATTTATTATTATTTGCCCATGTCTTGTAACTCCTATGGTATATTTTTATGCCCATTTTATATCCTTACGCCTTTTGTCATGAACTTGATAATCATGAATTTATTTAATATGTTTAGAAATGATAATTGAGCATGACATGACAGTGATCCGTAGTGGTGCACTCCTGGCATGACTAACATGACATGACCTGATAGTGGCCCGTCGTGGCGCACTCTTGACCAGTACACTTGACATGAAAACCTGACATGATTTTCTTGATAAGTCGTTGCGACGGCTACCTGACATGACATGACCTGTATAAATTAATCTGGACACCGTGGGCAATTGTGCTTGTACAAATAATCCAGTCCTGTCTTGCATCATGTCTAGGAGGGGACTCCTGAGTACCACGGTCAGGAGTACCTACTGAAATGGACTAAGGCTAAATAACTAGATTAATATATTAGTCATAAAGAGATCTCCCAGCTACAGGCAATCCCGTTACCTGGGCACGCCTTGGGATCTGTAGCCTACCGTCGAGTAGGGCACATTTCCAGCACACTGTCATGTGTTGCACCCTTCAAGCTACCTAAGGGTACATGCATTTCCTGGACGATGTATCCACCTGAATTCAACCCTAATCTTTCAACCCGGGTAACCTGGATGGTCTGCAGGGCTTGTGGCTGTGGAATAATCTCACTGCATCTTGTTAGTAATTAGGCTTGTGATAACCCTAGTTAGTTAAAGTATCAAGCCGTAATTCTTGCTTGGCCGTGAAATGATTGGATGGAGTCTAACCAGTCTAGTCTTGTCCTGATCCTGATTACTGCATGACCAGAATGCTTGTATTTATTTTACCGATAAATGGTGAGAATTCCAAGTTCTGTTCAGACGAAGGGTTACAACCCCGGTCCTTGTTTGGTTTACGGGTTGTAACCTGGTTATCTGAATAGTCCCATGGTTATCTCATCGTATATCACCTGTCATGTTTTTCCTTAATTACTGTCTTTTATTTGTAATTATACTCTTGTGCTAATTGCTGATTTTAGTTCCTAAGTGAAGTCTCCTTTGTGGCACTTGCACTTTCTGGGGTCTGACCCAGCTGGTTTTGTATGGCCAGATACCAGAGCAGCTTCAGAGGATCTACCGGTTTTTCAGCCCGATGGTGAACACCAGGCGTAACCAGGGCAACGAGTGGGTTTCTTTTGTCCTCCCACTTATTTGTAAAAATATTCTTTTAAGGCGTTTAGCCGACGAGCACCTGTTTAGCTCGATTGCACTTACTTACTGTCTGCCTACGGGCTTTAACATGATTAATAAATCCTAGGGTTGATCATGTATGACTAAACTCTTGCTAGTCCTAACATTTTGTAACGACTAGCTTCATGATCAGCTGAATATGTAATATTTGGGATGCCTTATTATTGTATATTTAATGATCATACATCTTGTAACATTTACTTATTTGCTTATGATTGAGACACTAGGCTTGTTATCGACCATAAGAGACTGTTGGCTTGTAGATTGTAATGCCTGTGGTTCGTATTGCGTATTTTTGGAATACGTGTACGTATTTATTCTTGTATTGTAAGATTCCTTGCGTAGTTTTCTTTTTGGCTTGGGTTATTCTTGGCTTGGGTTATTCTTGGTTCGGGTTGGCTTGGTTCGGTTTGGGATTTGCTTTTGGTTCATCATGGACCAAAGGGTGAACCCCTACCTACTACCATCCCCTTGGTATTTATTACCCATTCTTCTTTCTCTCTCTTCATTACTCTTCTTCTTCTTCCATTTACTTTTTCACCTACCAGAGAGAGAGAGAGGTCTAGGCAAGTACAACTTGTTTCATGGAGGAACTCCAATTTTATTGCTTCATTCTCTTCTTTACAGCATTCTAACTTACTTTAGAACTTGGCATTTTTACTTTCTATGGCTAGATTCTTGTAGATCTATATTTATCTTATTTTTGGATTTCTTGTGTTTTGATCTACTTAATCTTGTTATTTCCGAGTTTTGATGGTTCCATGTTGTAGAGAATTTCGTTCTACCCCATTTTGACCTATGGAAGTTCGAATTTGGGCTCCGGATGATAGAGTTATGCAACTTGGAAGCCATGGCTTATGGTGTACTTCTTCTCGAAAATTTGGAGAAGAAGCACAGTCCCGAGCCGCATAGTAGCACTTGACCGCATGAACATTCATGCGACAAGTCAGCTTCTAACCGTATGCACTATTAACTGGACTTGACCGCATGACAAGTTCATGCGGCAAGTATTTAGTCTGGCCGCATGAGGCTCTTGTACTTCTAGCCGCATTGGGCCCTTCTTCCCGAACCGCATATGCACCCCTTGCTCCCAGCCGCATAGACCGCAGTCTCCCGCTGCTGCATGAGGACTCGAGTCCTCTCAGCCGCATGACTGACTGATCCCCGAGCCGCATAGACCCTGATTCTTTTCAGCCGCATAGACCCTGATTCTTTTCAGCCGCATAGACCCTGATTCTTTTTAGCCGCATGAGACCCCTCTCTTTCTGACCGCATAAGCTCCTGCAGCCGCATGCGCCGCGCGCCCGCACTGTCTTGAGACCGATCTATCCGAGCCGCATGAACTCGGATTTTGGGCCGCATGAACCCATATCAACGCAGTCGCATGGACTGTTCTCTTCCAGCCGCATGAGATCATTCCTGGCCGCATATGCCTTAACCGCATGGCTCTTCTATAGCCCTGTATAGTGATATTTTATTAGATATTTTACGTCCATTTTATATCCTTACGCCTTTTGTCATGAACTTGATAATCACGGATTTACTTGATATGTTTGGACATGATAATTGAGTCTGACATGACAGTGACCCGTAGTGGTGCACTCCTGACATGACTAACCTGACATGACCTGATAGTGGCCCGTCGCGGTGTACTCCTGACCAGTAAACTGGACATGTTAAACCTGACATGATTTATCTTGAGCAGCTGTTGCGATGGCTACCTGACATGACATGACCTGTATAAATTACCTGAACATCGTGGACGATTGTGCTTGTACAAATAATTCAGTCCTGTCTTGCATCATGTCTAGGAGGGGACTCCTGAGTACCACGGTCAGGAGTACCTATTGAAATGAACTAAGGCTAATAACTAGATTAATACACTAGTCATAAAGAGATCTCCCAGCTACAGGCAATCCCGTTACCTGGGCACGCCTTGGGATCTGTAGCCTGCCGTTGAGTAGGGCACATTTCCAGCACACTGTCATGTGTTTCACCCTTCAAGCTACCTAAGGGTACATTCGTTTCCTGGACGATGTACCCACCTGAATTCAACTCTAAATCTTTCAACCCGGGTAACCTGGATGGTCTGCAGGGCTTGTGGCTGTGGAATAATCTCACTGCATCTTGTTAGTAATTAGGCTTGTGACAACCCTAGTTAGTTAAAGTATCAAGCCGTAATTCTTGCTTGGCCGTGAAATGATTGGATGGAGTCTAACCAGTCTAGTCTTACCCTGATCCGGATTACTGCATGACCAGAATGCTTGTATTTATTTTACCGATAAATGGTGAGAATCCAAGTTCTGTTCAGACGAAGGGTTACAACCCCGGTCCTTGTTTGGTTTACGGGTTGTAACCTGGCTATCTGAATAGTTTCATGGTTATCTCGTCGTATATCATTCTGATGTATTTTCTTTATTTCCAGTTCTTACTTTATTTATACTCTTGTGCTGATTGCTGGTTTTAGTTCCTAAGTGAAGCCTCCTTTATGGTACTTGCTCTTTCTGGGGTCTGACCCAGCTGGTTTTGTGTGGCCAGATTTCGGAGCAGCTCCAGAGGATCTACCGACTTTCTATCCAGATGGTGGCCACTAGACGGAACCCTGGCAACGAGTGGGTTCATTTTTGATCTCCCACTTTATTGTAAAATATTCTTTTGAGGCGTTTAGCCGACGAGCACCTGTTTAGCTCGATTGCAATTACTTACTGTCTGCCTACGGGCTGTAACATGATTAACAAATCCTAAGGTTGATCATGTATGACTAAACTCTTGCTAGTCCTAACATTTTGTAACGACTAGCTTCATGATCAGCTGAATATGTAATATTTGGGACGCCTTATTATTGTATATTTAATGATCATACATCTTGTAACATTTACTTATTTACTTGTGATTGAGACACTAGGCTTGTTCATGACCTTAGGAGACTGTTGGCTTGTAGTAAACCCTCATGTATCTAGACAGCCATGACCGTATAGCGAGATGGATCCCATTTCATATACGTAGCTGGCTATGTCTGCCCCCGCTCTCCAGTATTCTAGTTCTGGGACGTGACATGGTTTAAGTGGTGGCCCATACAGGTCTTGTAAATCAAGATATGTGAGGGTTTACCGAATAGATGTCTCAATCAGTATTCGCCTTTGATCTCTGCTCGTATATTCTGAATCCCTGGATTCTTGTCCTGATCATATGCTTGTATCATTGATCTGTCCTGGTCCTTCCTTATTGTTCCCTATGTCGTCTTCTTCAGCGGCATTGTTCCTGGTCCTACCGATTAGCAAGGCAGAGCACCTCCCGTGGACCAGTCGCAACCCGGAGATCAAGTCCAGCATTCAGGAGTAGCCTCCAGAGTCGTGCCTTCTGGCGGAGAGCCACCAGTCCAGCCAGTTCAGCCTGCCGAGCCTGATGATGGCACTTTGGTAGGTCTCATCAGGACCTTGATAGCTTCCCAAGACCGGCGTGGAGATGCTTTGCACCAGGCAGTGACGGATGCTTTGACCAGAGAAGGTCATCAGGGTAACAGTGCGGCCAACAGCTTCAAGCGCTTGAACCCTCCTTTCTTCGACGGTAGTGAAGATGCTATCGCTGCAGATGCTTGGCTTCAGGACACAGAGGTGATTCTAGAAGCAGCCAGGACCCCAGAGAACGAGAAGGTAGCCGTGGTGCACCTGCAGTTGCTAGATCTTGTCCGCAGCTGGTGGGCAGCTTAGGCCGTTGGATTAGCAGCACCCATTGCTTGGGCGGTGTTCAGAGAGAGATTCCAGACCAAGTATTTTGACGCTGTAGCTCGGTACGATCTACAGACGAGGTTCACCAATCTGAAGCAGATGGACAGGACGGTCGATGGATATGCGGCCGAATTTCCAGACTTAGTCGGTTTGCTCCCACCTTGATGGCAACCGAGTATGATAGAGCCCAGCGGTTCCAGCAGGGACTTCACCTGGAGATTTTATTAGCGGTTGAGCAGTTTGAGCATCAGACTTTTGATGCAGTCTTGAGAGCAGCTAGAAGGCATGAGTATACCTCCTAGAGGATTGTGGATAGGGCCGGAGGTCGAAAGAGATCCCACGGTCAGATGAATCAGTCTTCATCCCCAGCCCCAGCTCCTGCGGCCAGGGCCTTGACTATTGGAGCTCCGAGGCGAGCGGCCTCAGTAACGTCGGTTCAACATTCCACCCCGACGTACCCTCAACAGCAGCAGCAGAAGCAGAAGCAGTCTACCGCAGTGGGATGTTCTCATTGCGGGAAGCCAGGCCATGTGGTGGCAGAATGTCGTAGGGCGCAGGAATTGTGTCTGGCTTGTGGAGCACCGGACCATAGGGTTGGATCCTGCCCGAATAGGGATGGTTCATCATCGTCCAACCTTTCTAGCTCTTCGGTGAGGGGACCAGTTCCGGTCCAGCAGCAGCAGTATCCATTGCCGAGGCCCTTGCCGTCTCAGTCCCAGGTATTCCAGTAGTAGAACCCCCAGCAGTATGTTCAAGCCCAAGTCCAGAGTCAGAATAGGCAGCGAGGACTTCAGCAGAGGGGACCAGCACCCCGAGGGCATGGTCAGGCTATGGTGATGACCGCAGAGGAAGGATTGGCACCAGGAGAGGTAGTGGCAGGTACTATTCTCGTCAACTCCTTTCCAGCTTCAGCTTTATTTGATTCTGGTGCATCGTATTCTTTTATGTCTGCACGATTTGCGACACGGGTAGGATTGGAGCCTGAGTCATTATCAGTAAGGCTCAATATACTTACTGGTAACGGACTTGTGGGAGTCGATAGGGTGTTTTCCTCGTGTCGGATCGTAGTTAGCGGTAGAGAATTTTCCGCTATATTGATAGAATTTCCGATGGCCGATTATGATGTGGTCTTAGGGATGGATTGGTTGAGGAACCGGTATGCTAGAATAGACTACCATATCAGCAGGGTTGTTTTTAGCATTCCAGGTGAGCCGGAATTTTCCTTCTCTGGCGAGGTTGAGTCTTCTCCTCCGATATTGTGGATGGCAGTAGCAGCGGTTCAGTTACCCAGGATAGTGGATGAGTTTCCATATGTTTTCCCAGAAGAGCTTCCAGGTATGCCTCCAGAGCAGGAGATCGAGTTCACTATAGACTTGATCCCCGGGACAGCCCCAGTGTCAGAGAGAGTCTACAGGATGGCGCCGTCAGAATTGGAGATATTGTACAAGATGATTGAGGAACTCAGGACCAAGGGATTCATTCGTGCTAGTGGATCGCCTTGGGGAGCCCCGATGCTTCTTGTGAAAAAGAAGGATGGTACGTCCAGGTTATGTGTTGATTATCGTACCTTGAACTCAGTGACAATCAAGAACAGATATCCTCTCCCGAGGATAGATGACTTGTTTGATCAGCTTAAAGGGGCAGCAGTATTCTCGAAGATCGACTTGCGCTCAGGATATCATCAGATCAGAGTCAGAGGGCGGGACATCCCGAAGACAGCTTTTAGATCGAGATATGGGCATTGGGAGTTCCTTGTTATGCCTTTTGGAGCGACCAATGCGCCGGCAGTATTTATGGATCTCATGAATCGCATCTTCATGCCCTATTTGGATCAGTTCGTGATTGTGTTTTTGGATGACATCCTGGTTTATAGCAGGAATAAAGCGGAGCATGAGCAACATCTCCGTGTGGTTCTTCAGAATCTTAGGGAGCACCAGTTGTATGCCAAGTTCAGTAAATGTGAGTTCTGGCTTGACCGCATTTCGTACTTGGGTCACATCATCACCAGAGGAGGAGTAGAAGTGGATCCCCAGAAGATTGTGGCTATTGAGTCATGGCCAGTGCCCAGCACAGTTGCAGAAGTTCGTAGTTTTCTTGGATTGGCTGGCTATTACCGGCGGTTTGTTTCAGATTTTGCTCGGATTTCAGCGCCATTGACCCAGTTGACCCGCAAGGATGCGTATTTTGCTTGGACAGCAGAGTGCCAGGATTCTTTTGAGAAGTTGAAGCAAGGTTTGATAACAGCTCCTATTCTCACGCTTCCAGATGGAACAGGAGGATTCTCAGTATATTGTGATGCTTCGGACAGAGGATTAGGATGTGTTCTGATACAGTATGGAAAGGTAATAGCTTATGCGTCACGACAACTTCGTGATCATGAGAGGAATTACCCAACCCATGACTTGGAGCTGGCAGCAGTAGTATTTGCACTCAAGTTGTGGAGGCACTATTTGTATAGAGATAGGGTAGAGATTTTCACCGACCACAAGAGCCTGAAGTATGTTTTCACCCAGAAGGATCTTAACATGCGTCAGAGGAGGTGGCTGGAGCTTCTTGTAGATTATGACGTCAACTTGCAGTATCATCCTGGGAAGGCCAACGTCGTTGCAGATGCATTGAGTAGGAGAGCCGGAGTTTATTTTCTAACAGCGCAACCGGAGTTATTAGTAGATCTTCAGAAGATGGGTATTGAAGTTGTTTTCCCTTCCAGTGTGGCATTGATGGCCAGTATGTAAGTTCAGTCCACTATAGTCGAGAGGATCCGGATGGCGCAGTCAACAGATTCCAAGCTTCAGCGGCTCAGAGCAGAGTGTGAGGCAGGACGAAGACCAGAGTTATGCATTCATGAGGACGGTACACTTAGGCATGGTAATCGTCTTTGTATACCTAGTGGAGATATCAGACAGGAGATCATGTTGGAAGCGCACAGTTCTCAGTATTCCATCCATCCTGGCAGTACGAAGATATACCGTGATATCCGTCAGCACCTTTGGTGGAATGGCATGAAGCGGGAGATAGCTCGGTTTGTCTCTCGGTGTTTGGTTTGCCAACAAGTTAAGGCCGAACATCAGAGACCGGCTGGACTTCTTCAGCCCTTGCCGATTTCGGAATGGAAGTGGGAGCATGTAACCATGGATTTCGTGACTGGATTACCTAGATCCCCAGCTGGTAGAGATGCTATCTGGGTTATAGTTTATCGGCTCACAAAGGTGGCTCACTTTCTTCCATTTAGAGTTGGTCAGTCGACGGCTCAGCTAGCGGAGATGTACCTCAGGCAGATTGTCAGGTTGTACGGTGTTCCAGTCAGTATCACCTCGGACCGAGATTCAAGATTTACGTCGCACTTTTGGCGTAGCTTACAAGAGAGTTTAGGGACTCATCTCCAGTTCAGTTCTGCCTATCACCCGCAGACAGATGGCCAGTCGGAGCGCACGTCAGACACTTGAAGATATGTTACGGTCATGTACACTTGACTTCGGTGGTTCATGGGAAGATCACTTGCACCTGGTGGAATTCTCGTACAACAACAGTTTCCAGGCCAGTATCCAGATGGCACCGTTCGAGGCACTGTATGGCAGGAAGTGCAGATCCCCGTTATCCTGGGATGATGTTGGAGAGAGACAGATGCTCGGTCCAGAAATGATTGCCCAGACAGTTGAAGTGGTCAGAAGGGTCAGAGATCATCTTCGAATTGCCCAAGATCGCCAGCGTCATTGGGCCGATTCTCATCGGTGCCCTCTCGAGTTTTCGGTCGGCGATCATGTATTCCTGAAGATTTTGCCTAACCGTGGCGTCATTCGATTCGACGTACGGGGAAAGCTTAGTCCTAGGTATATAGGACCATTTGACATTCTGGAGCGAGTAGGAGATGTATCCTATCGTCTCGCTCTTCCGCCGTCGCTAAGCGAGGTGTATGACGTATTCCATGTATCCCAATTACGACGGTATATCCCCGACCCGAGCCACATCCTGGATTATTCGGAATTGGTTGTTGGTACCAACCTTTCGTATGAGGAGCGGCCCGTGTCTATATTGGACCGGAGAGAGAAGATCCTTAAGAATAAGACTATCAAGTTAGTCCGAGTTGCTTGGGGTCATCACTCTTTGGGTGAGTCATCGTGGGAGCGTGAGGATGATATCCGATCGCGATATCCCGATTTGTTTGACTCGTGAGGTATAATGTCTTCCTTATGCCTCATGCCTTTAATTCCTTGCTTGCATGATTGATTGATTATCTAGTTAATGCTTGCTTGCGATTAGAGTAGCTTGTCATTGCTCCTCTAGCCTCTTGATTAAATTCCGAGGACGGAATTCTTTTAAGGAGGGTAGAGTTGTAATGCCTGTGGTTCGTATTGCGTATTTTTAGAATACGTGTATATATTTATTCTTGTATTACAAGATTCCTTGCGTAGTTTTCTTTTTGGCTTGGGTTATTCTTGGCTTGGGTTATTCTTGGTTCGGGTTGGCTTGGTTCGGTTTGGGATTTGCTTTTGGTTCATCATGGACCAAAGGGTGAACCCCCTACCTACCACCATCCCCTTGGTATTTATTATCCATTCTTCTTTCTCTCTCTTCATTACTCTTTTTCTTCTTCCATTTACTTCTTCACCTACCAGAGAGAGAGAGAGGTCTAGGCAAGTACAACTTGCTTCATGGAGGAACTCCAATTTTATTGCTTTATTCTCTTCCTTACAGCATTCTAACTTACTTTAGAACTTGGCATTTTCACTTTCCATGGCTAGATTCTTGTAGATCTATATTTACCTTATTTTCGGATTTTTTGTGTTTTGATCTACTTAATCTTATTATTTCCGAGTTTTGATGGTCCCATGTTGTAGAGAATTTCGTTCTACCCCATTTTGACCTATGGAAGTTCGGATTTGGGCTCCGGATGATAGAGTTATGCAACTTGGAAGTTATGGCTTATGGTGTACTTCTTCTCGAAAATTTGGAGAAGAAGCACAGTCCCGAGCCGCATAGTAGCACTTGACCACATGAACATTCATACGGCAAGTCAGCTTCTAACCGCATGTACTATTAACTGGACTTGACCGCATGACAAGTTCATGCAGCAAGTATTTAGTCTGGCCGCATGAGGCTCTTGTACTTCTAGCCGCATGGGACCCTTCTTCCCGAACCGCATATGCACCCCTTGCTTCCAGCCGCATAGACCGCAGTCTTCCGCTGCCGCATGAGGACTCGAGTCCTCTCAGCCGCATGACTGACTGATCCCCGAGCCGCATAGTCCCTGATTCCCTTCAGCCGCATGAGACCCCTCTCTTCCTGACCGCATAAGCTCCTGCAGCCGCATGCGCCGCGCGCCCGCACTGTCTTGAGAACGATCTATCCGAGCCGCATGAACTCGGATTTTGGGCCGCATGAACCCATATCAACGCAGCCGCATGGGCTGTTCTCTTCCAGCCGCATGAGATCATTCCTGGCCGCATATGCCTTAGCCGCATGGGATCATTCCTGGCCGCATATGTCTTGATAATCACGAATTTACTTGATATGTTTGGACATGATAATTGAGCCTGACATGACAGTGACCTGTAGTGGTGCACTCTTGACATGACTAACCTGATATGACCTGATAGTGGCCCGTCGTGGTGCACTCCTGACCATTAAACTGGACATGTTAAACCTGACATAATTTATCTTGAGCAGCTGTTGCGACGGCTACCTGACATGACATGACCTGTATAAATTACCTGGACACCGTGGACGATTGTGCTTGTACAAATAATCCAGTCCTGTCTTGCATCATGTCTAGGAGGGGACTCCTGAGTACCACGGTCAGGAGTACCTATTGAAATGAACTAAGGCTAATAACTAGATTAATACACTAGTCATGAAGAGATCTCCCAGCTACAGGCAATCCCGTTACCTGGGCACGCCTTGGGATCTGTAGCCTGCCGTCGAGTAGGGCACATTTCCAGCACACTGTCATGTGTTGCACCCTTCAAGCTACCTAAGGGTACATTCATTTTCTGGACGATGTACCCACCTGAATTCAACTCTAAATCTTTCAACCCGGGTAACCTGGATGGTCTGCAGGGCTTGTGGCTGTGGAATAATCTCACTGCATCTTGTTAGTAATTAGGCTTGTGACAACCCTAGTTAGTTAAAGTATCAAGCCGTAATTCTTGCTTGGCCATGAAATGATTGGATGGAGTCTAACCAGTCTAGTCTTACCCTGATCCGGATTACTGCATGACCAGAATGCTTGTATTTATTTTACCGATAAATGGTGAGAATCCAAGTTCTGTTCAGACGAAGGGTTACAACCCCGGTCCTTGTTTGGTTTACGGGTTGTAACCTGGCTATCTGAATAGTTTCATGGTTATCTCGTCGTATATCATCCTGATGTATTTTCTTTATTTCCAGTTCTTACTTTATTTATACTCTTGTGCTGATTGCTGGTTTTAGTTCCTAAGTGAAGCCTCCTTTATGGTACTTGCTCTTTCTGGGGTCTGACCCAGCTGGTTTTGTGTGGCCAGATTTCGGAGCAGCTCTAGAGGATCTACCGACTTTCCATCCATATGGTGGCCACTAGACGGAACCCTGGCAACGAGTGGGTTTATTTTTGATCTCCTACTTTATTGTAAAATATTCTTTTGAGGCGTTTAGCCGACGAGCACCTGTTTAGCTCGATTGTAATTACTTACTGTCTGCCTACGGGCTGTAACATGATTAACAAATCCTAGGGTTGATCATGTATGACTAAACTCTTGCTAGTCCTAACATTTTGTAACGACTAGCTTCATGATCAGCTGAATATGTAATATTTGGGACGCCTTATTATTGTATATTTAATGATCATACATCTTGTAATATTTACTTATTTACTTGTGATTGAGACACTAGGCTTGTTCATGACCTTAGGAGACTGTTGGCTTGTAGTAAACCCTCATGTATCTAGACAGCCGTGACCGTATAGCGAGATGGATCCCATTTCATATACGTAGCTGGCTATGTCTGCCCCATCTCTCCAGTATTCTGGTTCTGGGGCGTGACATAGATAAACCCTCATATATCTAGACAGCCGTGACCGTATATTGGAGTAGATTCCATTTCATTATACGTAGCTGGCTATGTCTGCCCCCGCTCTCCAGTATTCTGGTTCTGGGGCATGACAGCTAGTCCTCTGAGGACCTGGCTATTTCCCAGGCTTAGACGAAGCTGAAGACTACCCAGAGGTTTACGGTTCGGGAGCTGAGACCGGAGGCATACTGGCACAGGAGGACGAGATAGTGCCAGAGGATTTTTCATGATCATGTTATAATCATATTTAGTCTTGCTACATTATTTCCTTTTCTTTTCATTAGACTTGTAGTTGATTTGTACTTTCTTTCTATTTTTGTGGTTTCGGGATGTTTCACCCGTACAGACTTTATTACTTTTATTGCTGGATATTTGAGACATTTCCTTATTTATCCTTGATCTCTTTGTGGACTCTGTGGATGTGATTAGATGTATATACCTGTAGACTATATTGTATTTCTGGGTGTTATCATGATTTACAGCTTAAGTATTTCGCTAATGGGCTTGTTGTGTAGTTTGGCCCGTTAGTGAAGTGCTGCTGGCATGTATTTGTATTAGAAGGATGCAGCATTCGAGTAGTTCAGAGACTTCAGGGCTGAAGCTGAACGTTAAATCGATCTACAACTACTCAAAAGTGATCGAGATATAGAGTATATGTCTCATGAATTCATATCGTTCTACATAGAACATAAAATTGTTAACGAGACGACTACTCCGTACTCCCCTCAATCAAATTGTGTTACAGAAAGGAAGAACAGAACGTTAACGGAGATGATGAACTCAATGCTGTTGACTACGGGTCTTCCAAATTGCTTTTGGGGCGAAGCAGTGCTTACTGCTACTCTCATTCTGTATAGAGTACCGTATGCAACTTTCGATGTCACTCCTCATGAACTCTGGTTCAAGGTCAGACCCAACTTGAATGTTATTCGAGTGTGGGGGTGTCTGGCGTATGTGAAGCTTCCGAATTTGAAGATTCAGAAGCTAGGTACAAGGACTACGAAGACAATCTTCCTGGGTTATGCCAATAAGAGTGATGCTCGGATGTTCCTTGATATTGAATCTAATCATATCATTGAGTCTCGCGATGCAGAATTTTTTGAAGATAAATTTGCAAGGCACAAGATTATTGTTTTCGTGGATATTCCGGAGAATAGTGTGAGTGCACAGGAGGCTGAAGCTCCTTATAGCGATATAGTCCAAGAAGCTGTTGTTGCAAGAACAACTATTGAACCAGAACTCATAGAACCTGTGTCTAAGCGAATGAGGAGACAGAAGGACTTCGGAGAGGATTTTGTCACCTATCATGTAGAAGCAGATCCACTTACCTATGATGAGGTAATAAAAACCAGAGATGCTATCCTCTGAAAGGAGGATACTAATGATGAGTATGACTCGATAACCTCCAACAACACGTGGGTGTTGGTCGATCTGTCTGAAGGAGCAAAACCAATCGAATGTAAATGGATCTTCAAGAAGAAGATGAAATCCGATGGAACTGTTGATAAGTTCAAGGCTAGGTTGGTAGCCAAGGGATTTTCTCAGAAGCAGATGATTGATTACTTTGACACTTATGTTCCAGTAGCACGGATGACGACCATCAGGATGTTGATTGCTCTAAGTGCAATTCATAAGCTAATTATTCATCAGATGGATGTTAAAACTGCTTTCCTGAATGGTGAGTTGACTGAGGAGTTTTACATACAACAACCAGAAGGATTCGTCATCAAGGGCCTCGAAGACAAAGTCTGTAAGTTGGTAAAATCTCTGTATGGTCTGAAGCAAGCTTCCAAGATGTGGCATGAGAAGTTTGATAAAGTCATAAGATCAAACGGCTACATGGTCAGCAAGATGGACAAATGTGTATACATAAAGTTCGCTGACGGGAGAGGAGTTGTCGTTTGTCTGTATGTGGATGACATGCTGATCTTGGGTACAGATCTAGCAAGTGTCACTAAGACAAAGAAGTTCCTCTCGTCTAAGTTCAGCATGAAGGACTTAGGGGAAGCTGATGTTATCCTAGGGATAAAGATCATCCGGACGGAATCTGGAGTGACATTGTCATAGTCTCATTACATTGAGAAGATGCTCACACGCTATAGGTATCAAAATCTTCCAGGGATAGATACGCCGTATATGTGTGACAAGAAGCTGAAGCCAAATTCAAGGGAAAGCGTCAGACAGTTGGAGTATTCAAGCGTCATCGGGAGTTTGATGTATGCGACTACTGCCACAAGGCCTGACATAGCTTTTGCCGTGGGGATGCTGAGTCGGTTTACGAGCAATCCAGGTGTGGAGCATTGGAAAGCTGTGAAGAGGGTTATGAGATACCTCAAAAAGACTCAGACATACGTACTGCACTACAGTGGAGATCCGTTGGTAGTGGAAGGCTTCAGTAATGCCAGCTGGTGCTCGGAAGTGGAGAGCGAGAGGTCCATAGGTGGATACATTTTCACAATGGATGGAGCTGCTATATCATAGAAATCGAAGAAGCAGACTATATATGCTCTCGCGATCATCCATGAAATCTGGGTTCTTTGTACTTAATACCGCAGCAGAGGAAGCAGAATGGCTTCGGGTACTCATGTATGATCTTCCAGTGGTTGGGGCACAAATACCAGTGATACCGATATACTGTGACAACCAGACGACTGCGACGGTGGCATCAAATGACCTCTTCAAAGGGAAGAAGAGGACTGTGCGGTTGAAGCACAGGACAGTACACGATCTCATCAAGAGGGGTGTTATTGCAGTGATTGATGTTCGAAGTCAGTAGAACCTGGCGGATCCATTCACCAAGGGCCTCAAGCGCCAGCTGGTCGATGACACGGCTTGTAAAATGGGCTTGAAGGCATTCTGATATTGTGTTATTACATTCCTACCATAAAGTTTTATGTTATTAGTTCAAAGAGAAATCTACTAGGCATCTAGCTTTTGGTTCAAGGGAGGACTATTAACCGAAAGAATATCAAGAACAGTGGGTACTTGTCCTCCGTGGCATGGAGAGGTTACGGACCTACAACCACTATTGTCTACTGTTGTTTTCTGCGAAAAACGGATCCTGTGGGAAGGTTGGCTTAAACGCCTTAATGAGTTCTCAGGCAGAGTGAATACCTGATGTGCTTTACTGGGAGCATGGTAGTGCAGTACTATAAGGAGTGTAACTCCATGCTATAGTGGGGTGACTCTATCATGAGGTTCCCGGTTAGGGATAATGCCTCGGCTTTGTGAGCCAAGTCACAACGGAGTAGCACCGCAAATAGGCATGTAGCCTAATGTTGTATAATAAAATAAAAAAGGGGTAGTCAAGCACTACAAAGGAGAGGTGTTCCTCATGTTACAGTGGCACGACACCACGATGAGGAACCCGAATAGGGGTAAAGTCTCGACCTTGCAAGCCATGTCGTTGCGGCGTAACACCGCAAAGGAGCCTAAGGCTTCATGTTGGGTGGTATGTGTCACTTCCCGTTCCCAGAATACGTATTCTAAATATATGTACTGCTGGAATGTATTCATTTAATGTTTATCATGTATTGCTCTGTATTTAAATTCCTTTAATTTTATGTTAATTAATTCCCTGTAATTTTATTTCTGTACTTTACTTTCTGCTTTTATACTCTGCTTTTACTTTGCTATGGGTTCAGCTCAGATTGGTTTAATTATGTTGGTTCATCATGAACCGAAATAAACCCCCCACCTACCACCACTCCTTCATTTAAAAGCCCCAAACCCTTTCTCTCTCTTCATTACTTCTTCTTCTCATTACTCTTCTTCTTCCTCATAAACTCTCCCACCAACCTAGGAGAGCAAGGCAAGTGCCAACTTGCTTCTTGATGGATCCCCATTATTATTGTTCCATCATCCTCCTTACTTGATTCTAAGCCTCTTTAGTACTTAGCATTTTTAATTTTCATGGCTGATTTGTTGTAGATCTAAGTTTGTTACATTTTTGGATTTCTTAGGTTCTGATCTAGTAAACTTTATTATCTCCAAGTTTTGATAGTTTCATGTTGTAGAGAATTTCGTTCTACCCAATTTTGACCTATGGAAGTCCATATTTGGGCTTGGGATGAAGGATTTATGGAGCTTGGAAGCAATGGCTTCCATGGTTCTCTTTCATGGTTCTGTTCTCAGAAATTTGGAGAAGAAGAACAGTCCCAGCCGCATGAATCTTTCTTCCACAGCGCATGAAATCTCATCTCACAGCCGCATTCCCACAGCGCATGAGTTTATTTATTTCCCAATCTCATTCCTCAGGCGCATGGATTATTATTTCCCAATCTCATCTCACAGCCGTATTCCCACAGCGCATGAGTTTATTTATTTCCCAATCTCATTCCTCAGGCGTATGGATTATTTATTTCCTAATCTCATCTCACAGCCGCATTCCCACAGCGCATGAGTTTATTTATTTTCCAATCTCATTCCTCAGGCGCATGGATTATTTATTTCCCAATCTCATCTCACAGCCGCATTCCCACATCGCATGAGTTTATTTATTTTCTAATCTCATTCCTCAGGCGCATGGATTATTTATTTCCCAATCTCATCTCACACCGCATTCCCACAGCGAATGAGTTTATTTATTTCCCAATCTCATTCCTCAGGCGTATGGATTATTTATTTCCCAATCTCATCTCACAGCCGCATTTCCACAGCGCATGAGTTTATTTATTTCCCAATCTCATTCCTCAGGCGCATGGATTATTTATTTTCCAATCTCACCTCACAGCCGCATTCCCACAGCGCATGAGTTTATTTATTTCCCAATCTCATTCCTCAGGCGCATGGATTATTTATTTTCCAATCTCATCTCACAGCCGCATAAGAATCTCATTCCTCAGGCGCATGAGATTATTTATTTCCTCACAATCTTATTTTTCAGCGCATGATATTATTTATTTCCCAATCATTTCCTTCAGGCGCATGATATTATTTATTTTCCAATCTTATTCCTCAGCGCATGATATTTATTTATTTTTCAATCATTCCTCAGGCGCATGAGATTCTTTATTTCCCAAACATTCCCCACAGCGTATGAGATTTATTTATTCCCCAATCATTTTCTACAGCGCATGAGATTATTTATTTCCCAATCATTATTTATTTTCTAATGTTTATTTCCCGAATTTGGCATTAATTAACATTGATTGTTATCTTGATTAATTATTGATCATGCATTCCTAGATGGAACTAAGAGACTGGCTAGTCGTCTTATTGAATTAAATGGAATAAGACACGTTCATATTTGAAATCGATTGGCCAATCCCGAATATTGACATACAGGCACACATGCAGGCTTCAATTTATTTGTTTATTTATTTTACTATAAAAGAAGCATGTGTACTTTATGGTCAAGGCATGATTGTTCCGTGGTTAGTTTGGATTGTTGCATTACGCTATGTAAGACCTACAACCTAACCGTACGGGCATCGTTGTAGAGTTGTGCATATCGTACCCCGTACGAAAGTACTCATTCCGAATGACCATGATCCACGGCATGGGATTTCACTCAACGTAGAGACTATTAAGTTAAATAAAAATAATGATTGCATGGAGAGAATGGATTCCCGAGTTCTTACATGGCAGCCCTCTTGGGACTAGTAGTGCCCGACAGGCCGGCTGGTCCCCACAGATACTGCAAACCTGCCACACGGGCATGGAACGGTATCTGGTAATACTATTTATTGTGTATTGTATATTGATGACGGGCGTCCCGCTGGGACTCGTCTAATTCATGATTGGCGCAATTGATTGATTGGATCGACTAGCCTTGCTTGTCCATAGTAAGAACTGAGAAATCTTTATTGCATAATTCCAGGATAACTTGGAACTCACAGTAGTAAGCCGTAGGAGTTGGATGGCTGTTTAAGTTGATTTGTTTGTGTATTGTACCTACTCTGTTACCTAACTGAGATGATCAGAGCATCAGGACATGACGGGCCAACTTCTGTCCTTGTTTGGTTGGGAGGTTGGTTCGAAGTGTCGTGATGTTATGTGAATCCCAGTAGCAAGCAGAGATCTATTATTATATTCTCTTAATTACTGGTTTAATGTCTCATATCGTGCTTCCTTGCGGTACTTGCTATTAGAGGTCTAACCTCTCTGGTTTTGCATGGCCAGATTTAGAGCCGGTTCCCGAAGACTCAGCTTACCTCTACCTCCAAGATGGTCAATACTAGAGGTATAATCGCAGGAGGACTCGAGTGGGTTCCTTACCTCCCCGCTCGTTTTGTTATTTACTTTATACTTTGCCGTTTGGCACCGACATGTTAGTCGGATTGTCTTGTACTTACTTTTGTATAATTATAATTAAGTCAGACTGCAGCTGATAACAATTGTGTATACTTTGCTACATCATCTGGCTATGTTTTGTAAAGCCAGATATCAAGAACATTTTTGACTGAGCATTTGGGACGCCTTACTGCTTTATCTTATATGTTCTCTATTTCTGTTTCTTGTTTGAATGATTGAGACAATAGATGTGAAATGACCATAGTGAGACTTTCATGTAGTATGCACCCCCTCGTCTTTTAGACATCATTGATCGTATTATACGGTATTCATCTACCCGTAATACGTAGCTGGCTGAGTCATTCCCCCGCTCTCCAGTATTCTGGTTCTGGGGCGTGACAAGGTTTTAGTGGTGGCCCATGCAGGTCTGGTTTCAGACTTGTAGGGTGTTTTAATTTATAGGATGTCTCAATCACACATGTTTCCCCTTGATCTCATGATTCGTTGCTCTCGACTCTAGCTTGACATTCCGGTATCCTTTGACTTCATTGATCTTTCCTGTCCGATCGTTTGATTGTTCTTTTGTCCCTCTTCTTGGGGGCACTTCGTCCGCATCTGTCAGGACTAGACAACAACAACAAGAGCAACACGGACAACCCGACCATGTTGGTCAGCAACAAGGGCCGGTACTAACTCAAGAGGCTATTCAAGAAGAAGTGATAGTGGAAGCAGCAGCTGGGTCGCAGTATCCAGATGTTCCACCACCACCAACAGTTCCACCTACTCTTGCAGAAATGGACACACCGGCTCTTTTGGAGATCATGAGAGGAATGATGGCTACTCAGCAACATCAGATGTTAGCCCAACAGCGCATGCACGCTCAGTTGCAAGAGCAGAATGTGCTCCTCAACCAAGGATTACAGACAGCTTTAGAAAGAGGGGCAAGGACAGATTCAGGAGCGTCCGCCAGGTTTTGCAAGTACAACCCCCGCCATTTTGAAGACACGGAGGATGCCATCTCAGCAGATGCATGGCTTAAGGACATTGAGGCTATTTTGACAGCCGCTAAGGTGCCGGCAGAAGAACGTGTAGATCAGGTGAAATTGTTACTTCAGGATCTCGCACGTGATTGGTGGGAATCAGAGGAGGTAGGCATCAGACGTCCTGTGGCTTGGGACGATTTTACAGCAAGATTCAAGACAAAGTACTATGGAGTTATGGCGCAGTTTGAGCTACAACAGAAGTTTATCAACCTCAAGCAGGCCGGCAAGACGGTAGATGCCTATGCAGCGGAGTTCTACAGATTGAGCAGGTTCGCCCCAGAGATGGTAGCAACAGAGAGCCAGAGGGCTATGAGGTTCCAGCAAGGCTTTCACCTTGAGCTCTTGCAATTGATAGAAGGGCACAATTACCAGACTTTTGATGAAGTATTGACGGCGACTCGAAGGCATGAGATAACCGTTCAGAGGATTGCGGCCCGGACTGGGGGTCAGAAGAGATCCCACAGTCAGATTGAAGGAGGAGGGGGAGCAGCGTCCCGAACAACAGCACCATCCCTTGGCATTCGCATTCACGATGTGGCAATACGAGGGCCAGCACCACCACCCAGGCAGCAGCAGCAACAGAGGAAGAACCAGCAACCCCCAGCAGGCTGCACTTATTGTGGAAAGATGGGACACACTAGAGATGTATGTCGGATATTGAACGGACTGTGTTTGATATGTGGAAATCCAGATCATCGGGTTACCACATATCCCATGAATTCGAGGTCAGGAGGACCAGTGCAGCAGTTTCCTGCTCTGCCAGCACCAGGGGCAAGACAGTATCGAGGACCAGCGGTAGCAGTAAGACCGTTGGCACAGCGCCCGTTCATGCCACAGGCTCAGATGTTTCGGCAGCAGGGACCACCGATGCAGCAACACCAGCATAGACCACCCCAGCATCACTAAGGCAGGGGCCAGCGGCAGCACCAGGCTAGGCCGTAGCATGGAAACCAACAAGGAGGTCGAGGGCAGGCATTCACTCTGTCCTTGGAAGAGGCATTGGCATCAGGAGATGTTGTGGCAGGAAACATTCTCGTCGCCTCATATCCCGCAGTAGCATTGTTTGATTCGGGAGCATCACACTCATTTATATCTGCACAATTTGTAACACGGCTAGGAATGGAATTCGAGGCATTGCCAGGGAGGTTAAATATACTCACTGGTAATGGGCTCGTAGGAGTTAGTAGAGTTATTCTAGCATGTAGCGTTGTAGTTTGCGGGCATTCCTTACCCGCCCGGTTGATAGAATTTCCTGTTGGAAATTTCGACGTTATCTTTGGCATGGACTGGCTGAAAGACAGTCATGCGACGATAGATTGTCGTAGAGGGAGTGTATCTTTTGATATCCCAGGCATGAAGAGATTCACCTTAGTCAGATCAGAGGCAACTCAACAAAAGCAGGGAGTAATAACGACAATGGAAGAAGTTCAAGTTCCGAAGGTAGTTGAAGAGTTTCTAGACGTATTTCCTGAAGAACTTCCAGGTCTGCCACCAGTTAGAGATATTGAGTTCAGCATAGAATTGGCACCTGGAACTAAACCGATATCAGATCGAGTTTACAGAATGGCGGACTCGGAGCAGGCTAAGGTATATCAACACATAGAGGAACTGAAGGAGAAGAAGTTCATCCAAGCTAGCGTGTCACCATGGGCAGCACCAGTGGTACTTGTGGGGAAGAAGGATGGGTCATCCAGATTGTGCATCGATTACAGGAAGCTTAACGCGGCGACAGTAAAGAACAAGTACCCACTACCAAGGATCGACGACTTATTTGATCAGTTGAGCAAAGCTAGAGTTTTCTCCAAGATAGATCTTCGTTCAGGGTATCATCAAGTGAGGGTTCGGAAGGAGGACATTCCCAAGACAGCATTCAGGTCAAAGTATGGGCATTATGAATTCTTAGTAATGCCGTTTGGTTTGACCAATGCTCCAGCAATATTTATGGATTTGATGAATCGTATCTTTATGCCGTACTTGGATCAATTTGTCGTTGTGTTTCTCGACGACATTCTTGTATATTCTGCCAGTGAAGAGGAGCATGAAGACCACCTCAGGAAAGTGTTACAGGTTCTGAGAGAGAACCATTTGTATGCCAAGCTCAGCAAGTGTGAGTTCTGGACGAATCACATTTCATTTTTGGGTCATATCATATCAGGAGCTGGAGTAGCAGTAGATCCCAAGAAGGTAGAAGCAGTAGAGAGTTGGCCAGTACCCAAGACCGTAGCTGATGTACGGAGTTTCTTAGGATTGGCGGGTTATTACAGAAGGTTCGTGTCAGACTTTGCAAGGCTTTCAGCACCCATGACCCGCTTGACACGGAATGATGTACCATTCGTCTGGTCGGCAGAATGCCAGACATCATTTGAGAATCTGAAGCAGAAGTTGATATCAGCACCTATTCTTACATTGCCAGTTGGACCCGGAGGTTTTACCGTTTATTGTGATACGTCAGGTAAAGGACTTGGATGTGTCCTCATGCAGCATGGGAAGGTGATAGCATACGCATCTAGGCAACTTCGGGACCACGAGAAGAATTATCCAACTCATGATTTGGAGTTGGCGGCAGTAGTATTTGCTTTGAAGCTATGGAGGCATTACTTATATGGTGATCGAGTGGACATGTACACAGACCACAAAAGTCTGAAGTACATTTTTACTCAGAAGGAACTGAACATGAGGCAGAGAAGATGGTTGGAGTTGATTAAGGACTATGACGTGGAGCTTCAGTATCATCCAGGCAAGGCTAATGTGGTAGCAGACGCTCTCAGCAGGAGAGGCGGCGCATTTATGTTGACAACACAGAGGCATATCTTAGAAGACCTTCAGAAGATGGGCATCGAGGTTATACTTCCTAGTGATGTAGGAGTTCTGGCGAGTCTACAAGTTCAATCCAACTTGGTAGACAGGACCAAGGCAGCTCAGACACAAGATCCAAGGATTCAGAAGCTTAGGACAGAATGTGAGTCAGGACTCAGGAAGGAGATGAGAATTCATGAAGATGGTACACTTAGGTTTGGGTCACGTCTATGTGTACCTAGTGGAGATATCAGACAGGAGGTTATGGCAGAAGCTCACAGCTCTCAGTATTCTATTCACCCTGGAGGGACCAAGATGTACCAAGATATCAAGCAGCACTTCTGGTGGAATGGGATGAAGAAGGAGATAGCTAGATTTGTTTCCCGTTGCTTGGTATGTCAGCAAGTGAAGGCAGAACAGCAGAGGCCAGCTGGGTTATTGCAACCGCTTCCTATCCCAGAATGGAAGTGGGAATATATTACAATAGACTTTGTGACCGGTTTACCAAGATCACCAAGTGGTAAAAATGCTATTTGGGTGATAGTAGATCGGCTTACAAAGGTGGCGCACTTTCTTCCTTTTAGAGTAGGTCAATCTACGGAGAAGTTGGCAGAGTTGTATATGCATCAGATAGTCAGGCAGCATGGGGTCCCAGTCAGTATTGTGTCAGACAGAGATACCCGTTTTATATCACATTTTTGGAAAAGCTTACATCATAGCTTGGGTACCAAGTTAAGATTTAGCACGGCTCACCATCCACAGACGGACGGGAAATCAGAAAGAACAATTCAGACCCTAGAAGACATGTTGCGAGCTTGCACCCTAGATTTTGGAGGATCTTGGGAGAGCCACCTACACTTGGTCGAGTTCTCATACAACAACAGTTATCAAGCCAGTATCCAGATGGCGCCGTTTGAAGCACTATATGGTAAGAAGTGTAGGTCGCCACTAGCATGGGATGATATCGGGGAGAGAAAGATGTTAGGCCCGGAAATAATTGTTCAGACAGTTGAATTGGTCAAAGGAATTAGAGAGCGACTTCGAGTTGCACAGGATCGACATCGTCATTGGGCGGACCAGTATCGTAGGCCGCTAGAGTTTTCTGTTGGGGACCACGTGTTCTTGCGGATCTCACCTACCCGTGGGGTCATTAGGTTTGGCGTTCGCGGGAAGTTGAGTCCGCGGTACGTAGGCCCATTGGTTATTCTTGAGAGGATAGGCGATGTTGCTTATCGTTTATTCCTTCCACCTTCATTACGAGAGGTGCATAACGTATTTCATGTATCTTAGTTGTGAAGGTATGTATCAGACCCAAGCCATATCCTTGATCATTCTGAGCTGGTTGTTGGTACCAACCTGTCTTACGAGGAACAGCCCGTATCTATTTTGGACTGAAGAGAGAAGATACTCAAGAACCGAACAATTAGCCTTGTCCGGGTTGCTTGGGGTCATCACTCTTTAGGGGAGTCAACGTGGGAACGTGAGGATGATATCCGATCATGGTATCCGTACCTGTTTGACTCACAAGGTATATCTCTTTCTGTATACCGTGATTGTCTTAACTCCTCATGCTTGCCACCTTACGAGTAGAATTGCTTGGTGTCGTCGATAGTTAACCATAGATATGTTACTATTGACATTATAGAATGATTGCTTACTTAAATTGCTTATACCTGGAGTAGTCCAGCTCTGATGTTTCTATCCTGCTTGGATTTGAAATTTCGAGGACGGAATTTTTCTAAGGAGGGTAGAGATGTCACTTCCCGTTCCCAGAATACGTATTCTAAATACATGTACTGCTGGAATGTATTCATTTAATATTTATCATGTATTGCTCTATATTTAAATTCCTTTAATTTTATATTAATTAATTCCCTGCAATTTTATTTCTGTATTTTACTTTCTGCTTTTATACTCTGCTTTTACTTTGCTATGGGTTCAGCTCAGATTGGTTTAATTATGTTGGTTCATCATGAACCGAAATAAACCCCCCACCTACCACCACTCCTTTATTTAAAAGCCCCAAACCCTTTCTCTCTCTTCATTACTTCTTCTTCTCATTACTCTTCTTCTTCCTCATAAACTCTCCCACCAACCTAGGAGAGTAAGGCAAGTGCCAACTTGCTTCTTGATGGATCCCTATTATTATTGTTCCATCATCCTCCTTACTTGATTCTAAGCCTCTTTAGTACTTAGCATTTTCAATTTCCATGGCTGATTTGTTGTAGATCTAAGTTTGTTACATTTTCGGATTTCTTAGGTTCTGATCTAGTAAACTTTATTATCTCCAAGTTTTGATAGTTTTATGTTGTAGAGAATTTCGTTCTACCCAATTTTGACCTATGGAAGTCCATATTTGGGCTTGGGATGAAGGATTTATGGAGCTTGGAAGCAATGGCTTCCATGGTTCTCTTTCATGGTTCTGTTCTCAGAAATTTGGAGAAGAAGAACAGTCCCAGCCGCATGAATCTTTCTTCCACAGCGCATGAAATCTCATCTCACAGCCGCATTCCTACAGCGCATGAGTTTATTTATTTCCCAATCTCATTCCTCAGGCACATGGATTATTTATTTCCCAATCTCATCTCACAGCCGCATTCCCACAGCGCATGAGTTTATTTATTTCCCAATCTCATTCCTCAGGCGCATGGATTATTTATTTCTCAATCTCATCTCACAGCCGCATTCCCACAACGCATGAGTTTATTTATTTTCCAATCTCATTCCTCAGGCGCATGGATTATTTATTTCCCAATCTCATCTCACAGCCGCATTCCCACAGCGCATGAGTTTATTTATTTCCCAATCTCATTCCTCAGGCGCATGGATTATTTATTTCCCAATCTCATCTCACAGCCGCATTCCCACAGCGCATGAGTTTATTTATTTCCCAATCTCATTCCTCAGGCGCATGGATTATTTATTTCCCAATCTCATCTCACAGCCGCATTCCTACAGCGCATGAGTTTATTTATTTCCCAATCTCATTCCTCAGGCGCATGGATTATTTATTTTCCAATCTCATCTCACAGCCGCATTCTCACAGCGCATGAGTTTATTTATTTCCCAATCTCATTCCTCAGGCGCATGGATTATTTATTTCCCAATCTCATCTCACAGCCGCAGAAGAATCTCATTCTTCAGGCGCATGAGATTATTTATTTCCTCCCAATCTTATTCCTCAGCGCATGATATTATTTATTTCCCAATCATTTCCCTCAGGCGCATGATATTATTTATTTTCCAATCTTATTCCTCAGCGCATGATATTTATTTATTTTCCAATCATTCCTCAGGCGCATGAGATTCTTTATTTCCCAAACATTCCCCACAGTGCATGAGATTTATTTATTCCCCAATCATTTCCCACAGCGCATGAGATTATTTATTTCCCAATCATTATTTATTTTCCAATGTTTATTTTCCGAATTTGGCATTAATTAACATTGATTGTTATCTTGATTAATTATTGATCATGCGTTCCTAGATGGAACTAAGAGACTGGCTAGTCGTCTTATTGAATTAAATGGAATAAGACACGTTCATATTTGAAATCGATTGGCCAATCCTGAATATTGACATACAGGCACACATGCAGGCTTCAATTTATTTGTTTATTTATTTTACTATAAAAGAAGCATGTGTACTTTATGGTCAAGGCATGACTGTTCCGTGGTTAGTTTGGACTGTTGCATTACGCTATGTAAGACCTACAACCTAACCGCACGGGCATCGTTGTAGAGTTGTGCATATCGTACCCCGTACGAAAGTACTCATTCCGAATGACCATGATCTACGGCATGGGATTTCACTCAACGTAGAGACTATTAAGTTAAATAAAAATAATGATTGCATGGAGAGAATGGATTCCCGAGTTCTTACATGGCAGCCCTCTTGGGACTAGTAGTGCCCGACAGGCAGGCTGGTCCCCACAGATACTGCAAACCTGCCACACGGGCATGGAGCGGTATCTGGTAATACTATTTATTGTATATTGTATATTGATGACGGGCGTCCCGCTGGGACTCGTCTAATTCATGATTGGCGTAATTGATTGATTGGATCGACTAGCCTTGCTTGTCCATAGTAAGAACTGAAAAATCTTTATTGCATAATTCCAGGATAACTTGGAACTCACAGTAGTAAGCCGTAGGAGTTGGATGGCCGTTTAAGTTGATTTGTTTGTGTATTGTACCTACTCTGTTACCTAACTGAGATGATCAGAGCATCAGGACATGACGGGCCAACTTCTGTCCTTGTTTGGTTGGGAGGTTGGTTCGAAGTGTCGTGATGTTATGTGAATTCCAGTAGCAAGCAGAGATCTATTATTATATTCTCTTAATTACTGGTTTAATGTCTCATATCGTGCTTCCTTCCGGTACTTGCTATTAGAGGTCTAACCTCTCTGGTTTTGCATGGCCAGATTTAGAGCCGGTTCCCGAAGACTCAGCTTACCACTACCTCCAAGATGGTCAATACTAGAGGGATGATCGCAGGAGGACTCGAGTGGGTTCCTTACCTCCCCGCTCGTTTTGTTATTTACTTTATACTTTGCCGTTTGGCACCGACATATTAGTCGGATTATCTTGTACTTACTTTTGCATAATTGTAATTAAGTCAGACTGCAGCTGATAACAATTGTGTATACTTTGCTACATCATCTAGCTATGTTTTGTAAAGCCAGATATCAAGAACATTTTTGACTGAGCGTTTGGGACGCCTTACTACTTTATCTTACATGTTTTCTATTTCTGTTTCTTGTTTGAATGATTGAGACAATAGATGTGAAATGACCATAGTGAGACTTTCATGTAGTATGCACCCCCTCGTCTTTTAGATAGCATTGATCGTATTATACGGTATTCATCTACCCGTAATACGTAGCTGGCTGAGTCATTCCCCCACTCTCCAGTATTCTGGTTCTGGGGCGTGACAGTATGGCACTAAAAACAGGATGTGACCTCATGCTACAGTAGTATGACACTACGATGAGGTTCCCGATAGGGGTAATTCCTCGGCTTTAGGCCATGTCATAGCGGTGTAGCACCGTAAGGGAAGCGCAAGGCTTCATGCCATGTCTCTTTGATAAAGAACTCACCTATAGTGTATGGACAGAGATATCAGGCCGTCTCTTGAGGGTAAACTTGTAGACGCCCAAAATTATACACTAAAACCAGGCTGGCACAAGGCCTTTAATGTGCAGCCAGAAGCACAGTTGATGTCATTATATGATTGGAAAGAATTGCAGTTATGGTGCAGAATTCAAGGCTTAGTCCATTCTTGTATCATGCTATTATTTAATCCATGCGGGAAGATTCAAGTCATAGCGACATCTCTCCTAATGCATGATGGGCAGTTACTATGGAGAACGCTCATCCCATATATTGAGATATGTGGGAGATTATTGGTGTTTTTGCCTTTAGACTAGGAAAGATAGTCCCACGTCGACTATACTAAATGGTGAGTATCTCAATATAATGCATTGCTTGTGTTGAGGTGTGCATATAAGGTGTGGTGGGGCACAAGTATGTGCTATGTGGGAGTATTTTCCTAGAAGGAAAAAGGATTAATTCCAATAAGGATGCAAGTTGATTTTTGTTGTGCGGACTCGGACACGGACTCCAGGATGTCTCATGCATGCACATGAGTGTTCGGGGGGTAGGCGTGGACTGGCACACTTCTATGCTGATTATGGGATGATCTAAAATATCAAACTCTATGTTTGAGTATTGGTATTTTAGTCCCACATCGGATAGGAGAAGAGGTGAAGTCTCACTCCACTCTATAAATAAAGCCCCTTGGCCTCCTTTGAAAGATGCACCAAAGAAGAGAGTTAAGGGAGTCCGTAAAGTTCAGGAAGCCCGTTCAAGTCTCAAAAATTGACTGACGAGCGTTCCAGAAATTCTCTAAGAACTTGCTGGTTCCTGGAAGCGGATCGTATATAGGCGAATCTTGCTTTGAGCAACGATGATCTGATCACCCCAGCAAAGCTGCCTTTCTCTTTCTTCTTTCCTTCTCTTCTTCTCTGATCTAATCAGAAACTTCTTGTGGGCTTTCGTCACTGCTGCTGCTAGCAACTCGATTTGTACCTTCCTAAACGAAGCTCTACATTTGTTTGTTGTTGTAACGAAATCTTTTTAGATTTTCGTTACCCAGAATCCTCCAAGGATCTCTGTAGTGCACCTTCTTTGAATTGTTGATACGAAACGTTGCTGCTATTTAAACAACTGTTTTAATTTTCTGTTTTGCATCAAAAATTATGCCTCGGGAATAACAGGTACAATCGTAGTATTTTTTTTCTGTGCAATCTATGTGCCAATTGTGTCGTCACAACATACACCAATGAGCCATCAGAGAAAGATGATAATCTATGTCGGTTATGATTCACAATCGATTATTCGCTATTTACAGTATTTGACATGCACTTTCTTTACCGCAAGATCTGCGGATTGTTACTTTGATGAGACAATATTCTCGCCTTTAGGGAAAGATAAGAATATCAACATTTCTAAAGAACAACGCAAATTAACGTGGTCTTTTCCTACTTTGTCTTATTTCGATCATTGTACCACTCAATGTGACAATGAAGTACAGAGGATTATAGATATTCAAGTGCTATACAAAATATGCCAGATGTACTCTTTGATCTAACGGAAGTGACAAGGTTATATATACATGATGTAAATATTCTTGTAAGGATATACGTCTTACGCGGACACATAATTTTTTTTAAATGAAACGACATCCCAGAAGGACGGTGCGGTGTTGTCCCTGAAGGATGGCATGTCACAACTGAAGTGCGATACGATAAACCAATGACTAGCCAATCATTTATCTCGTCATGAAGCGGAACAAACTTTTCGGTTCAAAGGATTTCTTCCCCAGCTTGGCGCCCCTGAATCCTATAGTTATCATAAACTACCACACTCATGAGATTATTCAAGATTATAGAGCATGTTAAAAGAGACGAGTGCAAAAAATCACATACCTAAGAATCAAAAAAAAATCGTCAAGTATGCTAGCTTAGACGAGTTGTGGAACAAGAGTTAAATAATTTTTGATGATATTTTTGTATATTCAGTGACACTGAAATTATGAAGTGCGATAATATTCAATTGTATTCAATTGAAGGATGCCAAAATAATCTACCTTTCTTGCTAATTGCGCTATCAAATAACATGTTTTGAGTTCCTTGTTCATTCGTGAATCCTACAAATGGATGTAAAGGTACTATTTGAAAAGGGAGAAAATTGGTGTCATGACCCGCACCCAGTGTAGGAACACGAGAAGTGGGTACGCCCAGCCTACGCCGCAATGTCGGCGGTAGAACGCTGTTCTAGGTTGCTAACTAAACAACTCACGCAATATATATAATATACCTGTCAGATCTCAACTCCGAATGGAGGACAAGTATAAGATATAATGTAACTCGATCACAGTCTAAGCATGATAAGATAACACATAAATCTAATAAATAAACTAAACTCAGACAACAACTTGAATAAACTTCTAAATAACAACATATCAAACAATCTCAAATACAACTCAATCTCCACTTATTACAATTCAAGTTCTAAAAGAGAGGCTAAACCAAATTAGCAATCTACTCCAAGCTCTATTGGTCCTCTAGGCTAGCTGTGAATCTCCATGCTACCTGTAATATTTTCAATAGGTCCAATCAGGACAGGAACGAGCATAATACATCTCACACAGTTCATATCATGACAGGAAATGTAAGAATGTTATAAAGTAAGATACATGAAACGCTGAAGAATATACATGATGTAAAAGATATGAATGTAAGGAAGTATCTACTATAAGTAAAGAACTATCAGTAGCTAGTGATGTAGAGTACAAGATAGCCATGTGAAAGACTTGAATTTGTACATAATTACACTAAAGAGTTTGCACATGATTACACTACTTTGGAATTGTTCATATGACCATTTATACTCTTCCGTACCCCAATCAATCACTACCAAAATAAGTCATATCAGCGATGTATTTAGCGACTCCAAGTTAGAACGTCGCTATTTTTTGGGGGTTTAGCGACGTTTATCCAAGACGTCGCTGTTTGTCGCGAACATCGACTAATAGCGACATCTAGCGGCTGCAATTTGTTAAATAGGAATCTGCGTCGCAAGTTCGTCGGTACACGTCGCTGATATAGCGACGTGTAGCGACGCATTTTAAGCAGCGTCGCCGTTTCTTAAATAGCAGTGACGTTTAGCGACGTCTTAAAAGAACGTCGCTAATCGTTTCATATAGCCAGCGAGGGTTTCCTTTCCGATCATTCACAAATTTTTCATCCCAATTTTTGGCGCTCTCCTCCTCCGCGATGCTCCTCCGGCGATTTTCCTCCTCCGATCTCCTCCTCCGCGGCGCTCCTCCGGCGATCTTCCTCCTCCTTCTCCTCCTCCTCCTCCTCCTTCCTCAGGTAGCTCCTCCTCAGGTAACTCTCCCCCCCGCTTCCCAGTTTCTCCTCGTCTTCTAGCTCTCTCTTTCGCTTCTAGTTCGTGTCCACGAGAGCGTGGACTCGCCGCCGGGGACATGAGACTCACAGTGGACTCGCTGCGGGGGACACGAGAGCGTGGACTCGCTTCTAGTTCATATGACACCTATTTTGTTGGTTTGGACACGTCGTGTCCTACTGTGTGGACACGAGACTCACAGTGTGACACCTATATACTGATACTGGGAGTTTTTTGGGCATATCAACTGTCAAGTTGATGTTTTGCTTGTATTCGAATTCTAATTTAGGGTTCGAGCCCTATCTACTGATACTGGAAGTTTTTTGGGCATTTTTAGGGTTTTGAAATGATGAATAAATTGACTAATAATTATTATCGAACTCCTAAGTATTCTCGACAGGGTTTTGGGTATTTTCAGGGTTTTTAGGCATTTTTAGGGTTTTGAAATGAGTTTTCTCCTAAGTATTCTCGACAGTTGAGTATGATTTAGCTCACTGACATTACTGAAATATGGAATGATTAGTGTAGGATATGTTGGTCAGGTTTTGGCAGAGTTGGGATATGATAGTATGCATGTTACAATTAACAAGGAATGCTGTTGACACAAAATGTTGCACGACAGGTTACTTGAGTAACCTGGAATGTTTTACCTACTGAAACAAATGGTTTGGGCAAGGGTGTGTATAGGTTTGTCATCAGATGGTATGGGATTTTGCCTGCCAAGTTCTGAACAGCAGTCCAGGCTGCCTGCTTAGTTGAAAGTCTTAATTAGACTTTCTTTCAGTACCCTTTGACTGAATTAAGTTGACCTGAATACCATATTTTAAATCATTAATCTACGGTACGACATCGTGATCAGGACATAGTCCCTGCAGCCATTCGACTGGCGAGTCAGAAACTATATAGCCGTAGATAAAGTTGACTGTCCTCCGACCCCCATCCCTCGGCAATGATGATACGACAACCTATCACTACATCTTTTAGTAGTAGATAATGTCTTAGTATTACATTATGTGGGTTCATCTTGATTCTGTTACATCCTTCAGATACTAGATTCGATAAGAACATATACTACACCATATGTACAGAACATAGATGATTCAAACTAATGTATGTAGGGGTGAGCATATAACGGTTGAAAACCGAACCGAACCGAAATATGACAAACGGTTCGATTTTTTCGGTTATCGGTTCGGTTTACGGTTTGAAAATTTGAAAATTGGAAATAACGGTTCGGTTTTCGGTTTTTCATTCGAAAAATCGAACCGAACCGAAAACCGATTTAGACAATATACATATACTAATGTTTATTAACCCCTAACTGGGCGCACTCTCTTTTCCTATTCTATGTCGGTGCTTCTTTGAGCACTCTTTCTATCTACCCTCAATCTATATATACTAATATCTTTCACTCTATGTAATATAACAATTCATAAATACAATAATGTCATATTTTTTTAAATTTTGTTATTTAAATAGGCCCATTTTGCTAAAAACTTGAAGGCCATGCACATTGGCCCATGAAACCGAACCGACCGAAAACCGAACCGAATTAATTCGGTTCGGTTTTTGTTCGGTTTTTATAAAAACGGTTCGGTTTTCGGTTTTGAAAAATACGGTTTACGGTTATTTCGGTTTTTACATATTCGGTTCGGTTTGAACTGAACCGAACCGATGCTCACCCCTAAATGTATGCTAGAATGAATTTTGGGTTATGTTCTGAGCCATTCGTCCCCACACTTGGCAATTATGCAGAACCGTTTGTGGATATACAATCGTCATCCTGATGAATTTTTATCTGTGTCAATCTTTACAGAATTATCTTAAAATGGATATGAATTACTATCTGCGGAACCATTTGTGGATGTACAATCGTCATCCTGATGACATGTGCGGTGTGCGGGATGAATTTATACAGGGTGTGCAACAGTTCCTGCAGTTTGCCAAGGCGTTCCCTCAGTACATGGACCGTACAAAAATTAAGTGTCCATGTATGAGATGTCGCAACTTGAAATATCATTCAGAAGTGGATGTGACATATCATTTGTATTCGAGGGATTTTATGCCAAATTATTATCAGTGGACCGCACACGGAGAACTTGTGCCTTTAGCCTCCGAGTCGGAGCCTTATGTGGAGCCTTATGTAGATGTCTACGAGCATGCTGATTACGACCAAGGGTGGACGAACATGGTTTTTGATGCCGCGGGGCCTAGTTTCGATCCGAACAATCAATATGCAGCTGAGGAGGCACCGAATGCCAATGCTGCAAAGTTCATGGAGTTGCTGGAGAATACAAGGACTCCTTTATATCCTGGTTGTGATGACCATTCACCGTTGGAGGTGGTTACAAGATTGTTGAGCATAAAATCAGATTTTAACATGTCTCAAGAATGCTACAACCGAATCCTGGAGTTAATTAAAGATATATTGCCGGAGGGTGGCAAGTTACCTAAAGACTTCTACCGATCCAAGAGAATAGTGAGATCGTTCTGGATGGGGTATGAAAAAATTGATGCATGTCACAACGGATGCATGTTGTACTATAAGGACGACAAGGATGAAGACGCCTGCAGATTTTGTGGTGCCGATCGCTTCAAGGCAACTAGTACAACAAGGACTTCTGGTGCACGCAAGCCAACAGATTCGATGCACTATTTGCCTTTGACGTCGCGGTTGCAGAGGTTGTTTATGGCAAAGGAGACAGCTGATAATATGAGTTGGCATAAGCGGGAACAAATAGATGGAGTACTGGATCATCCATCCGACGGGGAAGCATGGAAGCACTTTGATCGAGTGTATCCCGATTTTGCTTCGGAGCCACGTAATGTAAGATTGGGGCTTTCCTCCGACGGTTTTACCCCATTTGGACTTTCGGGTTCACAATATTCTTGTTGGCCAGTGATTGTTACTCCGTACAACTTGCCGCCTTGGATGTGTATGAAGACTTCTTACATGTTCCTAACTGTTATTATTCCAGGTCCGAAGAACCCGAAGAGGAACATCGATGTGTACTTACAGCCCTTGGTAGATGAGCTGAATCAGTTGTGGGAAGTAGGTGCAACCACATATGATATTTCCAGAAAGCAGAACTTTCAGATGAGGGCCGTACTAATGTGGACCATCAATGATTTCCCGGCCTATGGAATGTTATCGGGTTGGAGCACCCATGGTCGTCTCGTATGTCCGTATTGCATAGATCGCACTAAGGCTTTCCGTTTGAAACACGGAGGAAAACCGTGCTTCTTTTATTGTCATCGACAGTTCCTGTCAAAGGATCATCCGTACCGGAGGAACAGGAATACTTTTCGTGCTGGCGTGGTAGAGAAGTTCAGTCCACCGCCACGGTGGTCCGGGGATACGATATGGGAAAAAGTTAAAGAATTGTCAAGTACAATTGAAGAGCCTACAGCGGGGTACAAGTGTGATGGATTTGTCCGCGCTCACAACTGGACGAAGAGGAGTATATTCTGGGACCTACCATATTGGAGTGACCATCTGCTCAGACATAACCTGGATGTCATGCATATCGAGAAGAATGTATTTGATAATATAATAAATACTATGATGGACGTAAAGGGGAAGACGAAAGACAATCCCAAGGCCAGGTTGGACTTAGAAGAAATATGCAGACGTCCAGAGTTGCATTTGATAAAGGAAGGCAGTGGGAAGTATAAGCAGCCCAGGGCCATTTTTTTACTGGACAAGGAGGACAAAGGTAAACTTTGTAGGTGGATCCAGGGCCTAAAATTTCCAGACGGCTACGTATCGAATTTGAGAAGATGTGTTGACCCGAAGGAGAACAAACTACAGGGTATGAAGAGCCACGACTGTCACGTTTTTATGGAGAGGTTAATCCCGATTGCATTTCGGGAATTCTTACCTCATGTCGTTTGGGATCCACTGACAGAGCTTAGCATATTCTTCAGAGATCTTTGTTATACTAAGTTGCTCGTCGATCGGCTTGAAAAGCAGGAGAAGGACATTGCAGTAACATTGTGTAAGCTTGAGAGGGTGTTCCCTCCTGGATTCTTCGACTCTATGGAGCATTTGCCAATTCATCTTTCATATGAGGCACGTGTTGGTGGGCCCGTCGGTTATCGGTGGATGTACCCGTTCGAGCGCCATCTAAACCACCTGAAGAGGAAGGTGAAAAATAAGGCACGGGTCGAGGGTTCTATTTGTGAAGCCTATGTCCTTGAGGAGATTACAAACTTTTGTTCAATGTATTTCAAGCCTCATATTGCTACAAATAGAACAAGAGCTCCGAGGAACGACGATGGAGATATAGAATATAATGATGCATTATTGAAAGTCTTCAATGCTCTTGGAAAGCCTTCTGGAAAACTGAAAAAGAGATATTTGAATGATGAGGAACTAAAGGTGCCCAGTTATATATATTACTCAACTGCGAGGAGGATGAAGTGGAAAAGCTAGAGTGGTAAGTAAAAATCTTCAACGTTCAAGTCATCTATTTGTTGATTACGTTATTATAATATAACGAGTATATCCCGATATTTATTGGTTTTTAGCAAATTTAATGATGAGGTGAGGTCAAGTAGACCATACATTGCAGATGAAGAAGTAGAAGAAGAAATGAGACTTCATTTCCCGTCTTGGTTGACTGCATATGTAAGTAAGAAGCTAGTTAGAATCTTCCTCCATTCACAACTGCACAAGAAATAACTTAACATTAAACTTAATTTTGTATCTTTTCGTGTTTAGGTCGATCGTCTGGACGTCATCCTTGAGAATGAATCTATTAGAACTCTTGCCAAGGGACCAATTTATGCCGTCAAAGTATGGCCAAGTTATTGCGTGAATGGGTTTAAGTTCAAGTCAACAAATGCTCTCATCAGAGATAGCTTCATGGTTCTTGATTCCACAAAAAACAGTTGCTTGTGTATCAAATCTACAAACTATAAAGATGTCACTCCAGGCAATGATTTCTATGGCGTCTTACGGGAGATCGTAGAATTGACGTACAACTATGGCATAGAGCCTGCCAAGATCGTGTTGTTCAAAGTTGATTGGTTCGATCCTATACAAGATCAAGGATGGAAAATTGACAAGCATGGTCTTGTGGATATTAACTACCGTCGTCGATACCAAGGATACGAACCATTTATCCTAGCAAGTCAAGCTCAACTCGTATATTTTACAACATATCCTAGACGGGGAACAACGAGGTACGACTGGTGGGCAGTATGCAAGACTAAAGCCAGAAATACCTACGACGTCGACGAAGTGGCTTATCAGGAGGACGAGCTGCCTCTTATACCTAATACAGTTGATGTCGACTCAGCAGAAGTTTTCCATTCAATATCTACTTGTGTAGAAGAGGTACAAATATCCGAAGGGGAAGACGAAGGAGATGCTAGTGACGATGAGGAGGAAGAGGAATAGGGTGAGGAGGAGGAGGAGGCAAACAAAGAAGATGAATTTTCAGAGGATGATTGAGAAACTGTGATTTTGATGTATTCATATTTCTGTAATCTTAAATTATGAACTATGATCATTTTTGAAAACTTAAATTATGAATTCCAATGGGGCTGATATTTCTAAACTGTCATTGTATTTATTTATATTTTCAATCATAAACTTTTATTTTGATGTATTCATATTTCTATAGTCTTAAATTATGAACTCCAATGTTGTTATCAGCATAGCAGGACGACGCGGAGGCACCTCAGGACAATGCGGAGATAGGCCAGGACGATCCGTGTCCTTAGGTGGGCAGAGAGCTCCGTTACCAGAGGATGGCTCTGAACCATCGTCTGACCCGAGCACTCCATTGTACCATACGGTCTCAGGTCCGGGTGGCAGTGCACATGCGACGAGCAGTTCCAGGCTTGCTGATCATACTACTTCCCCTAGCCTTCCTACCGCTGACAGCAGCATGGCGGGAGGGGAGCAGGTGGAGGAGGTAGTCCCTGTAGGTCCTAAAAAATCAAGTTGCACACATCAACAAAGTCAGAAAATCAAGAAATACAACTTTCAGATGAACTGCGTAGACATCAGATTGCGCATCCTTCAGATTGCGTACGATAGATTGCGCACACTTCCAAGTGCGCAGGCAGACGTGGCAAATCACCATCATTACCTGACACAAATTAAATCTTCTGACAGCTGACAGCACGGAGAACGAGGCGACCGTTCATTTAATCGTGCAACACGACGCTCGAGGACAGCTGGCAGCGCAATCCATGTTGGCATAATTTATGTTGGCGTAATCTATTTCCTGCGCAATTCAAGTTGGCACAATCCAAGATCTGCGCAATTCAGTGTGCGCGTTCTATCAACATAAATGACAAAATACACGTGGCATTCATGCCATCAATTGCTCATTTCGTGGCAACTGTCTATGCACGATCATGCACATTTCAATCAAATGATGCCATGTGTCTAAGACAGTTGGCCCATGATCCAGTAACTGTCTGCGCAGTCCATTGTTGCGCAATCCAATTGCTGCACAATCCAGCATGCGCAGTCCAGAATAACTAAAAGTTAGTTATTTCTTAGAACTCTATAAATAGAGTTTCAAGTCTCCATTCAAGGGGGATCAATAATCAGAGATCAGAGATCATATTATAGAGAGATCAGACTTCAAAGTTCAGAGAGTTCAGGAGTTCTTGCCCAAGTGCTGCTGTATACTTTCGAGGCTTTTGCCTTCAACTTCCGAGGTTTTTTTTTTTGGCCTTCAATTTCAGAGTTGTTTTCAACTTCAGAGGCTTCGTCTTCAAAGTTCACATCGTCTAAGGGATAAAGCAATCGTCATCTAGATTGGATTCCTAAAGTTGTACCATTCCCAGAATTCAAATTGTAATCTTTTACAAAGTTTGTATCAATAAAGTTCTTCAACTTTTGTTTTTGTAAACAAAATGGCGACTCTGCTGGGGACGACTTTCTCCTCCGATGAGGAAGTGACAACTCAATGTGATGTAGCGTCTATCGGAAAGACGCAGAAGACACTGGTTGTGAAGATCAACCAGACAGCCTACGAGTCTATGATCAACTCCAAGACCATTCCTCGTACTGCAACCACTGCTGCCACAAGCAAAGTGCGCCCAGTGTGGGTCCCAAAGACTGCTGCACATTCTATTAATGCTGCCAGCAAGACTTTTGTGCAGTCTGCCAGCAAGACTGCTGCGCAGTCCAAAGCTTCTGTCATCAAGCCTACTACACAATCTGTCTCTGCTACTGCTGTGCAATCTGCTATTGCCAGTACACAGAAAACTTCATATGCTGCCTTGGCTAAATACAAAACTCCTATGCCTCTGGCGCAATTGGCTGCCAATATGTCTGCGCAAACCAATGCTCCAGCATCCAGAGTCCACTCTAAGTACTCTATAGCAAGAACTCCTGATGCGCAAAACATAGTCTCTGTGGCCAAAACCAGTGCGCCATCCATTCATGCACAAACTGCTCCTGCACAATCCAAGAATGACAGCCTTTTGGCTAAATCATCTTCTTCCCATAATAAGGGAAAAGGCTCTGCTCTTCTTCCCAAACACCCTGTTGCTCCTGAGCAATCTACTGGGGGTAGTCCTTTGGCTATTCCTCTTCCTCTTCAAAACAAAGAAAAAGGCCCGTTGGTCTTTTCACAAACTTTCTTGTCCCATGACTTGGAAGACAACAGAGGGAAATGCTTTTTAGCTAACCCTTCTTCAAAAAACAAAGGAAAAGGCCCTTTGGTCTTTTCTCAATATTCTTTAGTTTTTACCGAAGAAGATCAATCTGAACGTGCCTCGGCACCAATCAGTATTAGAACTCTTTCAAACAAGGATTCTTCTTTCCTTTATAACAAGAGAACTTGTACTGACCAAAGAGGCATTCTGCCTACCACGGTAGTAGAATTCTAGGACCTCCCGACTCTCAAAATTTCTCGATCCAGACAGGGAAAACTGCTGGTGTCTCAAACAGAAACCCCTGGGGGTAAATTTGCTGATCTTAGAACTTATCTTAACGGACCCACTTCGGTAAAACGCAAACAGCCAATGCCGAAGACTAAACATCATCAAAAACAAATCTCCAGGGTTAAAAATCCCGACACTTATGCCAATGAAGTGAGCACTTCCCTGTATACTCAAGGGACTAAACATTTGAAGAATCGGAATCATATTCCGAATATTATCAAAGAACAGATCCCTCAGAGTTTTTCTTATCCTGCTGTTGTTCCCGATCTCCGAGAACATCTCAGACAAAAATGAGACAATGTTTCAGCACCTTCAGTTCAACCATCTGATCATCATTGCAACCACAAAGTCATCATCCAATGTTGTTGTCAAACAACAAAACGATCTGTCTTCGATCGTCTGACTTTTGTTAAATCTGAAGCTATGTCGGAAGAAGATGAAGTCTTGTATGCTTCTATCAACATGACTTTTCGAGACACTGGGGGTAGAAGGTGCTTTAAGCATGGCAAACCTTGCCGTCCTAGTCAACGGTATTTAGAATTACTCTAAGAATCTTCCGAAGGAGTGTTTCGACATACCCGTTCTCGAAGCCGAGACACAATTGGTCAAAGGAATCTTCCTCAAAACTCTTCAGGTTATCTTCCTACTTCTCAGTCAGGAGACGACTCTTTCTTCGACTATGATGCATATAGCGAAAGCTCTGAACGGACAGTGTCTTCCACTGTACCAAGAGAAGTGACATCTTATGTTGTCAATGAAGATCCAGATGCTTCAACTTCTACAAATCAGGAACAGCGAATTGCTGCACTTGAAGACAAGCTAAAAACTATGGTTGAAATGGTTGCTAGTATGCATTCTATCATTGTGGCACAACATGCTACACCACCGATCGTACCTACTGCGAGTCCAGAGATCATAGCATCTTCGGTACCTGCCAATACTGGGCTGGGGGTAGTGTCTCCTCAAATGCCTCCTGTACAAGTACAAGTTCAAACTACACCTAGTCAATCAGGAGCTGGGGGTAGTACTTACAATGCTGTTCTTCCTCCTACCACTCTAACTCAACCTGCTCTTTCTTCGTCATTAGAAGACGCCAATGAAGCTGTCAAACTCTTACGAACACAGTTCGAAGCTTTCAAAGAGAAAGACAACTTGCAAAGATTGGGGATCAAGCAACCTTATCCAGTTGAATGGAAAGAAGTCCCATTCCCACCAAAGTATAAGATCCCAACGATCTCTTTGTTTGACGACAGTACTTCTCCTAGTCAGTTCATCAATCATTTTGAGGTAATGACTGTTCAACTCCAGCCAAATGATGCTCTTCTTACCAGAGTGTTCGTCGGTTGTTTAGCCGGCGTAGCATATGACTGGTACAGAAATTTGCCCGATGGTTGTATCACTTCCTTCTCAGGTCTCAAGCAAATTTTCTTGGAACGATTCTATGAAGGATTCAATGACATGACTATGTCGGCTCTCAACAAAATCAAACAGAAATACAATGAAACTGCTGAAAGTTTTATCGAACGGTTCCGCCATGAAGCTTTAAAAATGCCTCCCGAAACTCCAACTGCTGTTACTATTGATACTTGTAAGGCAAATCTTTTGCCCATCATCAGTATATGGACAGGATCTAAGTTCCAAGATTGGCCTTCATTCATTGTCAACGCCAAAGCTGCAGAAGTGAGTGCTAAAAAATTCAAGCAATTGGGGGTACAGATGTCTAATCCCGATCGAGATGAACACCAGACATCAGGTGGTGGCAACCGCCAGAACAACCGCAAAGCAAAAGAGACTTTGAACATCAATTTGAATAAGAATAAAGAATCTTTGGCTGTCAATGTGGCTCCGCCTACATCCACTCCGACTCCTTCTGCACCTCCACCGAGGGAACCTCGTCCGAAAGTAGAATATTCCTTCGACGAGAATGACACTGTAAGCATCTTTGAATGTTTACTCAAAAGCAACAAGATTCAGCTCCCAGACCCAAAGAAACCTGATGAAGTCGGTAAGACAGATCATCCTAAATATTGTGTCTACCACAGGTTCATTGGACATCCTACTCGAGCATACTACGTGCTCAAAGGCAAAATTCAAGAGCTTGTCAATGCTGGTGTCGTCACTCTACAGCAAGATGAGAAGACTATTACTGCGAATATGGTTTCAGTCCAGTTTGGTGACTTTCCTCCGCAAATGGTACAACACGGTGTCGTTCCCATTCCCAAAGCTACTCTTGAGATTGAGAATCTCCCGCTTCCACCAAATGAAGGTCTTGTCCCCTTGTCTCTTGAGAACGGCAAAATTATGTGGATTCATTCTGATCTTGCTCCGGAATTCGAAGTGCCCTCTTCTTCCAAGAAGAAAGGTCGTTCTAAAGGCAAGACAAAGATTTGCAACATGGTGTCTTTTGACCCCATAGTTGACGAAGAAATTCTGCTAGGCACCAGATCAGGGAAAGCCTATTTGAAAGATCATTCTGAAGCTCAAGAGAACCCTACCTCTTCTTCTGAATCTATTCCAGTACAATCTACTTCCTCTGAAGAAATTCCTTCCACATCTTCACCAGTTGTAGTACCTATTCCTCCCAAGCCGGTGGTTGCTGACAAAGGCAAGCAATAAGTCCGTTTTGACAAACCCTTGAAGAAATCATCTCCTACAGGACTTAAAAAGCCATACAACTTTGATATATTGGCACAACTAGCCAATACACCAGCTAGGCTATCAATCTTCGAGCTCTTGCGCCTTTCCAAAGAGACTCGAAAAACTTTAAGTGAAGCCCTGATGCAGGCTGAAACTTGCCTAACTCTTCTCAAAAAGCCGAAAGCTGAACCGGTCTCTTGTCGTCAGTGTCATAGTGTCATGGAGTTGATTCCAAACATCACTTTCACTCAGGATGATATGCTGCTGGAGGATAATAGACATGATTGTCCTCTTTACTATACAGGGTATGTCGATTCGATGAAAGTCGATCGTATCCTGATAGATCCAGGGTCTGCACTCAGTATCATGCCAAAGACAATGCTAGACGCATTAAAGATACCAGTACATAGTCTTTCAAGCACAATCACCACTATCTTGGGATTCAACCAAGGAAGGAGTGAACCTTTGGGTAAGATTCGCCTAAAACTCCAAATAGGCAATCTTCGCACAAAGGTGACCTTCTATATCATCGACAATCATGGTTGTTCTTACAACGCTCTTTTGGAAAGACCCTTCCTCCATGAACATAATGTTGTCCCATCAACTCTTCATCAATGCTTTAAATATGTCGATGACAAAGGAGAAGTTCACAAAGAAGTTGCAGACCTTTATCCTTTCAAAGGTGTCGAAGCATATTGCAATGACGCTCGTATGTATAAGAAGGAATTTATGAAAGTGGTATTGGCCATGGATACTGAAGAAGACCAAAAAGCAGTGCCCAATGACACTCTCATCATACCTGTCAAAGGACGCATTTCCCATCCTCAGTCCTCTAAACCATTGGCTATTCACTTGCCAGTCCAAAAAGAATCGGTTGATGGCGATCAAGATAAAAGGGAGCTCACCTCTTCTGAGCCACTTGTTATCGACTTACGTCGTAACAAGGACAAAAAGCAGCTCACTTCTTCTGGGCCACTTGTTATTGATTTAACTCATAACAAGGAAAAAAGGGAGCTCACCTCTTCTGAGCCACTTGTTATTGACCTTCGTTGTAACAAGCCTCCTCCACGTTCTTCTTCTCTCCCTCTTGTAATCAATCTGACCAAACCTGCTAAGGCTAAAGGTCCTGCTATAAATACAGATGTATAAATTAATGAAAAAGCATCTACTTTCCAGTATACTGATGTTATTTATCATACTAAATGCTATTTGGATATGTTAGATAGCTTTAAATTATTTACAATGGGAGTTGTACAATCTCTTCAAACAGAAGTCTCATTTGAAGATCCAGATTACTCTTACCGTATTGTCCCTGCTCGAAAGAAAGGCGAAAGTCCAATACTTTTTAGTAAAGGACCAGAACAACAATTCAGCTATACGGATGATAGCAAGTTTAACGATACAGGACATCTACAACTCCGTCGTTATAGTCAACAATCAAAAGACATCATCCGTAAGATGGGTTATGACTTTAAAAGTGGCCTCAACTATGGTAAGGGTAGACGAACTCCTATTCGTACGGCTGTTCCAAAAGGAAAATCTGATATGTATTACAGCAAGATCAAAAGAGGTCTTAGATATGCTTCTCCTCCGATGTTATCCCTAGCAGTTTCGGACTTTGATAGCGAAGAACGTTCTAACTCTTCTGATTCCAGGTCATGGGATTATGATACCAGCATTGGTGAAGTCCATCGTGTAATCGTATCTTCTAATATGGTATCCGCTGAACTTCCGGAAGGATATGATGAGGACATTGAAGAAAATCCTGAAACAGATCCTTGGGCTCAACAGATGGATAATCAGTGGGTACTCCGATTTGAACAAAGAGAACCTCCTACTGAAGATCAATTAGTTCAAGTTGATGTAGGAGAAAGCGAGTCACCTCGTCCAATCTTTATTAGCAAGAATCTTCCAGAAGCAGATAAGCAAGAGTTGATTCTTCTCATTAAAGAATACATTAATGTCTTTGCTTGGAGTTACGAAGATATGCCAGGTTTAGATCCCAAAATTGCTACTCATAAATTGAACATTTTGCCTAATGCTAAACCAGTCAAACAGCAGCAACGGCGATTCAAGCCTGAAATGATGGACGCAATCGATGATGAAGTCAAGAAGCTTATCGCTTGTGGCTTTATTCGAGAAGAACAACATCCTGATTGGGTAGCCAATATCGTCCCAGTTCTGAAGAAAACCGGCAAAGTCCGAGTCTGCATCGACTTTCGGGATCTTAATGAAGTATGTCCGAAAGATGAATTTCCTCTCCCTATCACGGACGTTATGATTGACAATACTTGTGGGTTCGAGCGAATATCTTTTATGGATGGATTCTCTAGATATAATCAGATCAAGATGAATCCTGAAGATAAAAAATACACATCTTTTCGTACTCCTCGGGGAGTCTATTGCTACACAGTGATGCCATTTGGTCTCAAGAACGCTGGTGCAACTTACCAACGGGCCATGAGTACTATTTTAAAGAACATCTTCGTAAAACAGTCGAATGTTATGTTGATGATATCGCTGTTAAAAGTCGTCTGAAAGAAGATCATATCCAAGATTTGAGAACAATCTTCAATCTCATGCGTCAACATCAGCTCAAGATGAATCCCACCAAGTCATTCTTGGGTGTTTCTAGTGGTAAGTTTTTCGGCTTCATTATTACCTCTAAGGGTATACACGTGGATCCCGAGAAGATCAAAGCCATTCAAGAGATGCGTCCTCCACGCAACCTAAAAGAGCTACGAGGATTCCAAGGTCGACTTGCGTACATCAGGAGATTCATTTCGAACTTGTCTGGACGTTGCAGACCATTCACTTAACTAATGAAGAAGGGTGTATCTTTTATTTGGACTGAAGAATGTCAACAAGCATTCGACGACATCAACGATATCTCATGAACCCACCAGTCTTGGTGCCACCAATCTCAGGTATTCCATTCTTAATGTACGTCCGTGCTATGGATCATTCGTTGGGTGCTTTACTCGCCCAAAAGAATAAAGAAGGTCATGAACAAGCCATCTACTATCTCAGTCGTACTATGATTGGTGCTGAACACCGTTATAGTCCGGTTGAAAAAGAATATCTAGCCCTTATGTTTGCCGTTCAAAAGACAAGACATTACATCATTGGTCAAACCATTCATGTCATATCCCGAGTCAATCCTCTTCGGGTACTGATAAAAAAGCCTAGTACCCTCAACTCTCGGCTTGCTACATGGGCCATTCTTCTAGCCCAATATGACATGGTGTATGTTCCTCAAAAGTCTGTCAAAGGTCAAGCACTGGCGGATTTCTTGGCGGCTCATCCTGTACCAGAAACATCCAAGCTTTACGATAAAATTCCAGACGAGACGTTGGAAGTCAACATGATCCCTGAAGAATTTCTAACCTGGCGTCTATTCTTTGACGGAGCATCCAGAATCGGACCCAATGGTGCTATTGTAGCAGAAGTTGGAGTTGTTCTCGTTTCTCCAGACGGATCAACTATCCAAAGAGCTTATTCTCTAGATGAATCATGTTCCAATAATGTAGCAGAGTACAATGCTCTACTTATCGGTCTTCAATTAGCCAAGCAATTGAATATTGAATATCTTGAAGTTTACGGCGACTCTAAGCTGGTTGTCAACCAGGTTAGAGGAACTTATGAAGTTCGTCATCAAGATCTGGTACCTTACTTTGAAGCAGCAATTAACATGGCTACATTATTCAAAGCTTTCTTTATTGAATATGTACGCCGAGCTTGCAATACTGAAGCAGATGCCTTAGCCAATCTTGCAGCAGTCTTGGCCGTTTCCATCAGAAGACAACAAGTGGTGGTTATCTCTAATCGAGAATTATTTTGTGTCGAAAACAATCGTAATATCGAGTTCAGTAATTTTGCTGAAATTAATGTTATCAATGAATATTGGAGAACTCCTTTCATCGACTTCGTGGTTCACGACATACTACCCGAAGATCCTAAGGAAGCCAAGTATTCGACGATGATCTCTACGGTTCTACTACAATCAAACCACCAAGACTCTCTATCGGCGGACTTATGACGGTCTCCTTCTACGCTATCTAGCTGGTGAGAAAGCAAAATAGGTGTTACGTGAAGCTCACGACGGTGTCTGCGGAGCATATCAGCCCGGTCCTAAACTACAGGATCGCATCCGAAGAATGGGTTACTACTGGCCCTCTATGGTATCAGATGCCATCGAATATGCAAGGAAATGTCGAGCTTGTCAAATCTATGCAGATTTCATTCATCAACCTTTTTCCTGGCCTTTCGAAGCTTGAAGTATGGATGTCATAGGTCCTATTAATCCTCCTTCTTCTAGAGGACATCGGTTCATTCTAGCAATAACAGACTACTTCTCTAAGTGGACTGAAGCTATACCCTTGGCTGAAGTCAAGACCAGTAGTGTCATTAACTTCGTCAAACACCATGTCATTTATCGATTTGGTGTCCCTCGACGAATCATTCATGACAACGGACCGCAATTTATCAGCCAAAAATTCACCAGATTCTGCGATGATTACCGGATTGACAACGTCGCCTCGACTGCCTACAATCCTGCCGCTAATGGTTTAGCTGAAGCCTTCAACAAAACTATTATCAAGCTCCTCAAGAAGTTTGTATCCACTAACAAACGGAATTGGAGTGAAAAGCTTGGCGAATGTCTATGGGCCTACCGAACTACAGTCCGTAACCCCACGGGTTTTACACCTTTCTTTTTGGTATATGACTGTGAAGCTGTTCTTCCTCTGGAACTCCAAATTCCTTCTTTAAGGATTGCCATTGCTAACGAGCTCACTACAGAGAACAATGATCTTCTTCGACTTCAAGAATTGGAGGCACTTGATGAGAAGCGGTTAATGGCTCAACAACATATTGAGTTATACCAAGCTCGCATTTCTAAGACTTTTAACCGTAAATTTAAGGTCAGAGCCTTTCATCAAGGAGAACTTGTTTTAACGGTCAGACGTCCTATGACTATGACTCATATGAGTAAAGGCAAGTTCGATGCAAAGTGGGAAGGTCCCTACGTTGTAAGCAAAGTCTTCTCAAATGGAGCTTATCAAATCTCAGAACTGGATGGACGAATTGCAATGATGCCTATCAATGGTAAATTCCTTAAAAAGTATTATGCATAAATGTAAATGCATGTAAATCATCAGACAAGTCCAAGTTCATAAATAAAATTTTATTTTCATCATGAATGATAGTACATGATATTAAGGAAGGTCACTATCATCCTTCTCTATATTTGGACGCGGACCACTGCCGTCCTTTTCAAAAACACGGTCAGCAAAAGAGCTGAGAACCTCCTTGCTAGAACCCACTAGGAACTTGCAAGCGGCCATCCTCATGGCTTCCTCTTCTTTGGTCCTTCCTGGTTCAAGTAGAAAGTCCAGGATGTCTCGCGGTGACTTGGGTGTAGACGAACCTTCGCCTACTTCTGCCTCCTTTGATTGAACTGGATTGACAGGACATTCTTCGGTGCCTTTCTCAACCATTGGGGCAAGATCAGCCTTCTTGGATGCATCTCCAGACGACATTTTTATGTTAGAAAAGTGGAAGTGCTCCTTTTTGCTAAACTTATATTCTATTTATAGGCAGGGATTCTCCAAATAACGAAGCGACACATTCATTCGATGGTTCATCCGTTCATAATCACCCGACGGTTCGTCCGTTCATTATCATCCGACGGTTCACTCGTTCATTCATCATCACTTGACGGTTCATCCGTTCATTATTTTCCAGTTTTGACGATTTGTCCGTTCATTCCATCATTCGACGGTTCATCCGTTCATTCACATCTACCTGACGGTTCACCCGTTCATTAAACATCGTTTGACGGTTCATCTGTTCATTCATTTTCATCTGACGGTTTGTCCGTTCATTCCACCATTCGACGGTTTACCCGTTCCTTATGACAATTTATTTCGTTCACACCTTTTTGACGATTTATTTTCGTTCATGTTAATCATGCACATCAGCAACTTATCGTTTCGATTAAGTTGTCAATTGAGATAATAATATTCAGTATATTCTGCCACGTCCATATTACCTCTGAGCAAATATAATGAATATGATTATTTTTTACAAAATTCAAAAATATATCATGTCTTGCACCTCTGAATATATTTTATATCTCTATTATTTATATCTGAACAAGATATGCAACAAATAATGGAGCCACAGCAAAAATGTCTTTTATTAATCGAAATATGAGACATTACAAAAACACATACTTCAAAAAGACATAAAGATACAAAATGTTCCATTAAGACGGAGGTATTATCAGATTATCAATCTGCTGCTTTAGAGTCTGCGGCCGTTCTTCACGAGTGGACATTACCCTCCTTCTGGCTTCTTCCATCCCGGTTTCTTTATTGAAAGCAGGCATGGCCACCATTCGGCGAGTAATCTCAGCATTATGAGCTTCTACATACTCATCCCTCTCCTGAATCAGAGTATTGAATTGTTGGATTGCAAGTTGATGATCAGCAACTTTCTCTTCTAATTCCTTCTGGAGACGAGCAATTTCTGCCCTCAGCTCAGCAGCTCTCTTCTCTTTTCTATCAGCCATCAAGGTTACTGATTCCAGCTTGGAGTTATATTCAGCAGATTTTACAGAGAAAGCTTCCAAAAGATTCTGGAGATTGACCCTTTCAATGTCAGCTGCTTGATCCAGTTGTTCGAATTCTGCCTGCACTAGAGATTCCACATCTCCTTGGTTGAGCTCTTTATAGCTTTTGATGGAAATCTCTAACTCATTCAAAATATGATCCAGAAGAGTGGCCTGAGCTTCGTCTCCTTGTTCTCGGATAGCCCTTACTAAGAGAGAAGTTGGACCTCTAACCATGAAAAAATCAGTACCCTCTTTTTCCATCATTCTATTTACTAGAGGTCTCAAAGATTCAAAAAAGCATATGGTAAATGATTGGATATTCACAAGATTATTAGTTGCTATAGCACCAGGAGTTGCAGCCACTCCTGTTGATAATGAGGCCGTAGGACGTTCAATCTCTCGCGTCTGGACAGCGGGCTCTTTGAACAAAGGAGCCAAGGTGGAGCTAGTTGTCCCTCCTGGTTGTTCTTTTGCAAAAAGTAAAATTTGTCATTTTGCTTGTTGTTTGCTGTTTGTCCAAGAAGATTAAAGATGTAAATTATCTTACCATGGTTGAATCCAGCAATGAGCCTATCATCTGCTGGAACAGACTCTAGCCGAGTAGAAGTAGCTTCAGCCATAACAGCTTGGCTACTGTCCGCTTCAGAACCACAGGATAAATGATGACTGCTACAAACAATCACCGTCGTTATAGGCACTATGTTCGTGCATGTCGGAGGTGCTAGAGGAGTCTCAAGATCTGCAGGAAATACAAATAAAGACGTTAGCTATCAATCTATTTAAGAGGAGATTGCTAATTTCATTTTATACCTTGAGGATCAGTGGCGGGAGTTTCTTCCGGAGCTTCTTCATCTGCTGCTTTTTCTGGAGATACTTCTATCTCAACATCCTTTTCAGGATTTAAGGTATCCGCAGCATTTTCTGGAACCTCAACATCTTCTTCAGGATTTAAAGTATCACCGACAGCATTAGGAGATATATGCTCTTCATCATCCCTTTCAAGATCTTGCATATATTCATCAATATTCTGAGACGAAGAGCTCTCCTCATCTTCATCTTCTTCTGGTGCATTCCCGCTGGTAGTTGCAACTTGGTCACAATAGTCCTCCAGCGGGCTGTAGCTGCAATCTTCTAAAGCCGCAATCACTTCGCGATCTTCTTCTTCACGGAGGGTCCTAGGAGTAAGAGGAAGCTGAGACGTCCCCGCAGTAGGTGGAAGAGATCGTACAACATCTTGTTTTTCTTCCATAATACTTCCTCTGGGCTCTTCCGCCTCAGTTCTCGGATCAAGATCTTTTCTCTGCTCGATCTCTTCTCCTTGTTCTGGACTAGGAGTTTTATTCCTAGGCTCTGAAATAGGAGTGGGGGATGGCAAAGTTAATCCAGCTACAGCATCTATTACCATTGAAGACAGGGCTCGATTTCTTCTTTGGGCCAGCTTCTTTCTTTTCAGAGGCCTCTCAGGGCTCTCTATATTTACAGTCTCGACTTGTCTTTGGACAGAGGTCGGTGTAGTAGCCTCTTCTTGCTGGATAGTCTCGGCCAGCTGCCGAGATTGTGATCTAGTTGTAATCTTTTCAGAAGAATGATCTAAGATCTATTTCTTCTTTGCTGCTGGAGCGGGAAGCTCCTTTCTTCTCCTCTTCTTGGCTGGAGATTTGCCCACCTTCAAAGAGATACGTAGTGGCGCATTAACTTCTTGAGGGAACATAACATCCCTTGAAGCTTCCAAGGGCGCGTCTATTGGCTCATGTACTTCATCATTTCCTATGAGCGACATAACGACTCCTCCCCTCTTCAATCTTATTGAAGACGCGAAGCTATCCGCGAGGTTGAAATTCTCAGCAAAGGTGTTTGAAGATGTATAAAATACTGAGTATGTAAATAGCATCCGAGGGCCATAATTGCTGTTTACAGGCATTGAGAACGTCGCTTTCATATCTCGAGCTTTATAATAAGCCCATGCTCGGGCCCCATCTATTAAAAAACCCTTTCCTTGAAGACATGTGATAGCATTCCCCATATGAAATTGGTCGTACCCGAACTGCCGAGCAAATCGACTGGGGAGATATGGCTCTAAATAACATTCATCTTCAAATCGGTACACCAAATAGGACGGTCGAATTATTTTCAACCACTCAAAAGCTGCACGGCTCAGATGATGCATCTTCGAGTCAATCATATTTGTCGGCATTTGTTCGTAACCAGCAGGAGGATGGGTGCAATAAAAATTCTATCCTTTGTTCAAGTTCAGAGCATATCTACAATCTCTCAGAGCAGTGTATTTCTACTTACCATGAGAGTATCTCCGCAAAAAGCTGCCGTCGACCGGTCCCATGCCGGGATCCATCAAAGTGGAATGGTGAAGGAGCAACCACCCAAATAGATATATATACGGTAATTCCAACCGAGAAAATTCTTTTTCACCCTTGGATTTTAGCATCAGATCGACGTACAGACGAAGACCAGCATTCAGCTTACAAGTCATCGCTGACAAAAGATCCATCTTATAGCCGAAGACTAATCTAACGGCAGCAAAAAAACACCGCGATGGAAGCGGTCTACAGCACTGGATCCCGGGACTACAAACCGACGGAGCCAATGTGTCAGAAACCCTACTAATTGGGCTTCTTTTGACATAGGTCTATATCCTACTCTCAGATAACTTTCGAGAGTATCTCCTTTCTTCAAAGGAGGACATTGATGATCATCCTTCATCTCTTTATCAAAATCACCACTTTCTTCCATCAATTTCATCACTTCTGTGTTGCTCAATGGCTTAAAGAAGTCAGGATAACATCTATCATGTTCCTTGGTCTTCGATTCTTGAATGTGGTTAAGGAACAGATAAGGTAGCTATTTCGAGGAATAGCAGTGTTTGATGTAGCACTTTTATAGAACAGAGAACAGATTTTATAATGACATAGCAGTTCCTCGAAGACTGCTACCATTTCTGCATTCTCTCTCCGGAGTCTGTCCAACTCATCATTGGTTGGGACAAATTCTTCATATGGGGCATCTCCCATTGGCAAGTAAGAGATGTACTTCATCTCATGAAGTACAAACCCGATTTCTCCGCCGGGAGTCATGAAGGTCCCTCTTCTGTAATTGTACCTCTCTGCTAGAGCCAAGAATAGGTACGGGTTCGGAGCAAAACCATAGACAGTGGCATGCACTGCTTGGTACAAGTTGATTTGCTGCAGTTCGCTTTCAAACTTGGTCAGAATCCAATTTGCTATACAGCTCCATCTTTTAAAATCTGGATTCACCAATCCAGTTAGTCTGATGTCCTGCTCAGGATATCTTCCTTCGACCTTCGCAAACTCATTTACGAAAATTAGGGTTCTGACGGGCATTAACAAAGAAGAATTCTCCGACGGAATACAACCGGGTTTCAGACCTCTCAACAAAACACTGTACCGTTCTGAGGAACTGTAGAACATATCCTTCTTACTTGGCCCCTTCTTCACAAAAATTCTTCCTGGACGGGTATCTTGGAACGGTATAAGGTTCCATTCCATCTTCCTCGGATAGCTCGCATGAGCATACCGGTATAAGGGGAGGCAGCGTGGAACATTTGGTATCGAGAAAGATCTATCCGTCTGATGGACAATCCTTTCTTCCATCCTTGGTCTCGGTTGAGAACTTTTCTCAAAAGCTTCACCGAATAGGAATAATGGTTTCTTGTGTATGACAGCATCTGCCGTTTTCAGAGGTTGTCCGTTCATCAAATATTGTAGTGTCTCATTATCTTGGGATATCAAAATGGCCTGACGGGAGGTTGGCAGATCATATTGACGATAGTGCACATGTGATAGGTCCTCTTTATATTCTGATTCTGAAAGGGTCCCTACGAAGTTCTCATATTCTGGATCTTCTCTAGTATTAACTGCATCAGACAGAGAAAACAAAATTTTTTAGTATAAGTCAAAGTCAAAGATTCAGTTTGCACAAAAATTAGATTGCGCAAAATCAGATTGCACAATATTAGATTGCACAAATAATCAGATTGCGCAAACGAACAGACATCAGTTTGCGCTGACAAATCTTGCGTAAATCAGCAAATTGCGCTGACTTTTGTCAGCGCAGTTCAACCGATTGTGCAGAGAGTCGTCCTTCATAAAAATGAAGAAATGAACTGATTTGTGCAACCAAAACCCTAAAAAGGGTGGCGCAGTATGATCCTATCTCTAAAAAGAGATGGATTCTGAAAGGAACAGTGAAATCAAAACTCTAAAAAGAGTTTTTGATTAGGTCAGCTACCTATCATTGCTGGATGAGCAGTTTCGTGGCGAGAAGCTCGTCGTGCAGCCCTAGCCGATGACTCGGCGGGGGCCTTGCCCTTAGCTCCGACGGAGGATCGTCGGGGAGCCATTGAGATCGTCGGAGAAGAAAGAAAGAAAAAGCTCAGAAGTTTTTTCTCTCAAGTGCACGAAGAAATCAAGTAAAGAACACTTCAAAGGAATTGAAGAACTATTTATAGTTTTTCAAAACGAAATGGCCGCCTTAGATTGCGCCTAAAAATGGGTTAAACTCTCAGATTGCGCAGACAGCTCACCACATGCGCAAATTGATTTCAAATTCAAAATTCAAAGTATTTCGAAATTTTGAATAAATTCAACTTTCGAAAACTTTGAAGGGGGTCTTGTAGGTCCTAAAAAATCAAGTTGCACACATCAACAAAGTCAGAAAATCAAGAAATACAACTTTCAGATGAACTGCGCAGACATCAGATTGCGCATCCTTCAGATTGCGTACGATAGATTGCGCACACTTCCAAGTGCGTAGGCTGACGTGGCAAATCACCATCATTACCTGACACAAATCAAATCTTCTGACAGCTGACAACACGGAGAACGAGACGACCGTTCGTTTAATCATGCAGTACGGCGCTCGAGGACAGCTGGCAGCGCAATCCATGTTGTCACAATTTATGTTGGCGCAATCCATTTCCTGCGCAATTTAAGTTGGCGCAATCCAAGATCTGCGTAATTCAGTGTGCACATTCTATCAACACAAATGACAAAATACACGTGGCATTCATGCCATCAATTGCTCATTTCGTGGCAACTGTCTATGTACGATCATGCGCATTTCAATCAAATGATGCCATGTGTCTAAGACAGTTGGCCCATGATCCAATAACTGTCTGCGCAGTCCATTGTTGCGCAATCCAATTGCTGCGCAATCCAGCATGCGCAGTCCAGAATAACTAAAATTTATTTATTTCTCAGAACTCTATAAATAGAGTTTTAAGTCTCCATTCAAGGGGGATCAATAATCAGAGATCAAAGATCATATTATAGAGAGATCAGACTTCAAAGTTCAGAGAGTTCAGGAGTTCTTGCCCAAGTGCTGCTGCATTCTTCCGAGGCTTTTGCCTTCAACTTCCGAGGTTTTTTTTTTTGCCTTCAATTCCAGAGTTATTTTCAACTTCAGAGGCTTCGTCTTCAAAGTTCACATCATCCAAGGGATAAATCAATCGTCATCTAGATTGGATTCCTAAAGTTGTACCATTCCTAGAATTCCAATTGTAATCTTTTACAAAGTTTGTATCAATAAAGTTCTTCAACTTTTGTTTTTGCAAACAGTCCCTACTCCCGCCCGGGTGGATCCATACCAGAGCGACCCTCCATGCACACCTCAGGACGAGACGAGGATGGAGATTTGGGCCGACGGTCTTACGAAGTAAGTTAAATCAATATTTTATGCATGTATATATATCTATATATATTCATTAATACGTCGGTTATCGTTGTATACAGATATCGTCCCTCGTCGGTACAGAGAGCGTTGGGCTCCTTTCTAAGGTCAAACTATGGGGGTCCGTGGATCAACTACTCGGATGCCTCGGAAGAGAGGAAGGCATTCTGGTTTGCCCACTTCAAGGTAACTAAAGATAGTTAATTTAGTATGATTAATATAATTTTAAGCATTTTTAGAACTTATTATTTTAATTTGTAATTCTTGTAGAGGACTTATTTCTATCCACCACACCGGGCTGAGCAGATTGAGAGGCAGTTTTCTGCCGTCGCCGCCAAGTTGATCCGTAATGCAATTGACGATCAGAAAGCTCGTCACCGCTCCGGAAAGCCGATTGCTGGTTGGATCACACCTGACCAGTGGACCACGATGAGGGCTCGATTTGAGGAGTCCGGGTACAGAGAGCGGTCGGAGAAGGCGAAGGCGGCTAGGACGATGGCCGAAAAGTGGTGTGGTGGATCGATTCCTATGACGGAGCATTTTCGTCGTCTTGTATGTAATTTATTATAAAATATAAGATTTTATTGATAGTAGGAGTATATAATTTTCTATTTTACTAAAGAATAAAATATAACAAACACGCAGGTGAAGAGGGGTGAGGACGCAAACATGGTGACCGTCTTCCTGGCCACCCATCGGAAGGACGGGAAGCTCATCGACGACCGGGCTACTCAGAGCTATGTAAGTACTAATTTAGATTTCGTTAATTTTTAACGCAACTTGAAGAATATACAGATAACCATATACTTAATAATAATTAAATATTTTAGACGTTTATTAGGCTAATTTAGGTAAGTACTGATGTATAGAGATGCACAATGATCTCTAGGAAGAGTATGTTAGGCTACGTGATGAGCGTGTGAGTGCTAGTGCACAGGCAGAGGGAGGGGTTGGTACATCGCAACCCTCTCCGTCTCAATCGGAGGACGAGCTCTGGAAGACCGATGTTGGTGGTCTTCAGAGGGGTACGTACTACGGTACGGGGTCCTACGGCACATTTGTTGCGACACAGGCATCCAGGGCTCCCTCTTCCAGTGCGCATTCACAGCCGTCACAGGCCGAGTCGTCCCGAGTCGAGGAGACCATTGTCCGCCAGATTGCTGAGCTGCACGACGATATGCTGAGGAGGATTACTGAGCAGCAAGGGCCTCAGGCGCAAGAGGACGCTGTGTCGGTCACCGCACGCTTTGACGAGCTCGAGCGCACCGTACAGCAAGTACAGGGGACACATGAGTCCATTCACGACACCGTTACTAGGATAGCGGCTTGCATGGAGCAATGCAGTGCCAGACTGCGAGCCCTAGAGGAGACGCAGACGCACCCATCTCCAGCGGTTACACTGCCTCCTTCTCCAGCGGTTGCATTGCCTCCTCCTTCATCGTCGTCGGTGGTTCTTACACCGGAGCAGTATGCTTACATTCTTTCCAGGAGCGGTGATGCTCCTCCTGATCAGCCGTAGTCGACATATATATTGTTGTGTGATGGCCCATTGTTGGGTCTTTTATGTGGTTATACATACATATTCTTATGTGGACCATTATGATTGACATTGTTGTTACAAATTTTTATATATCTGTGTTGATTGATGAGATTGTGTTTCAAACGTGTTCATGATTATGTGTATATGTGTTGTTTGATACTGTGTTCGTGATACACCGTCGTTGTTGTAACAAATGGTGTAGGGATGCTACAAATGCTGCAGGGGATGCTGCAAATGCTGTAATTTTTTTTTCAATTTTAGCGACGTTCAGCGACGCTCAGTGATGTCCAGCGACGAAGGAAACGTCGCTAAGTAAATATAAGGCACGTCACTAACTGTGATGAACACCGTCGCTGATCGTCAGTAAACGTCGCTACGTAGAACGTCGCTAAATGTCGCTATATGTCGGTAATATAGCGACGTCAAAAAGTCGCAGAACGTCACCATTTGGCTCTCAAGCCAGGTCAGCATCGATGTATGTCAAGTCGCTCAACGTCGCTAGTTTACGTCGGTAAAAGATG